>CM017561.1:19945169-20134690 GCA_007844125.1 Sinonovacula constricta
ATGCGTAAGATGGACCCTTACTGCGTGAGATGGCACGTTAATGCATGATATGGGACATTACTGCGTGAAATGGATGTTACTACGTGAGATGGGACGTTGCTGCGTGAAATGGGACGTAAATGCTGGAAATGGGGCGTTACTACGCGAGATGGGACTTTGCTCGTGAGTTGCTACGTTATTGCATAATATGGGACATTACTGCGTGACATGGGATGTTACTACGTGCGATGGGACGTTGCTGCGTGAAATGGAAGTTACTGCTGGAAATGGGGCGTTACTACGTGAGATGGGACGTTGCTGCGTGAGTTGGGACGTTACTGCGTGAAGTGGGACGTTACTGCTTGAGGTAAGACGTTACTTTGTAAGACTGGACTTGAATGGATGAGACAGAACCCTACTAAGTGGCATTTGGCCATGCTGCGTGAGATGGAATCGTGCTCCGTAAAAGGAATCCTTAATGCGTGGGATAGAACAATTAAGAAGCAGAATAACATGGTTAATAACATCTCCTCATTTGAATCAGGTAGACAGTCGTGTCCTTTTGTTAAATTATCTTAAAAACTTTTTTTAAATAGATAATTAGGGGAAAACTAAGTTACATGTACATGTATGCTGAGTTGTACAAGTCAGAAAGTAGTCAACATTATTAAAAATAGATACATATTATTTAGGAAATATTATATTTTCCCTGATTTCATTGTTCTTTTTTATATAAAGGAACTATAATACTTGAGTGCACCAAAATAAATGTACTGTTAACATATGTTATATACAGTTATGTATAAAATATAAACATATTAGGAGTGAAAAAAATATAATCACACATTCATTTCAATACAATAAGTGAACAACTAATTAATTGTTTTATGAACAAGTTTTGTGAGTGTGCTAATACTGCTGAAACATCACCGACTCTTTCATGCAATGAACTATCTATTATATTTTTGTTAAAACTCACCTTTAGCTAGTGTGTATGGGAGGGATTATGCAAATATGCCTATTAGGCAGTTAGTGGCTTGTGAACATGATAAAATAACCTTCTTTGTGAAACGACATAAGGCTGGTCGTATTTTTTAAGTTCATAAGTAGATCTACTCAATTAGATACACATTAACTCGTTATTAGATATTCAATAAGTTAGCATACATCTTCGTTGCGAGCCTCATTTTGTGGGCGGGGATATGCAAATGTACCGTAAATGCGTGACATCGAAGCGATCCAAAGACAATTCGAGAAGGTTACGACATAGACATGCAGACCTCAATCGGAACCTCTCGGATAATTCACGAATCATCTCTCGGATGTAACTATGTAGGCACTCGGGACTCCTTGGGTAATTCACCTTTCCGCGAGATCTAAAAATAGATATTACACATTGTGTATTACCACGGAATTAGCCAATCACATCGCGTTGATTGACACTTTACCTGCGTTATGCTGATTCTCACTTACACACTGTCCCACAAACAATGATTTTGACAAGCGATCAGCTTAAATCTGTTTGAGACTTTGGTTCAATTTAATAGCAGCAGGGTTGTTTGTTGTTTGCAAGGAATCGTTCGTTGCTGTAATCGCTTCTCTGTTTGCATCTTAATTTAGTTAATTGGATCAGGCTTGTCCATTTCTGCATCGAAATGTAAAATCTCGCTGTAGTCAGCAACAACTTTCTTTCCTAATTTTGTGTCATGAATTCATCATTGGGTAAAACTGTCTAAATCTTTATCTAAACATCTCAATCAGAAGCTCTTTTCATTTGGGAGATATCAAATTAAAATATTTTCGCGGATCTGTAAGATAATTTGTAAGATCTGTCTCTTTAAACCAGGTTGTTTGTGGGCAAGGGGGCGGAGCTTAAACTCTATTTTTAGACTCGCGGAAAGGTGAATTCCGTCCTCTACGTAATCGTTTGTATCCGAAGCTTGCTGGAGATCGCCGAGTAGGTACGATTGCTATGTAGGTAGTCGGATTACCCGAGGAGTTCCGATTGATGCAGATCTGCCGAACAACATCCATGAACCTTGCTCGTCGACCTACAACTATGCTTCTAATGCGTTTTGTTTCGACGTACGGGAAGTGGATCGTAACACAAGGTGGGATTTCTTTAGTTTTGGTCATTTTCAGAGGACAGACTCTTAAACATTATAAGATAACGTCGAATGAAGAGTGATGCCAGTAGCCTAATTTTCCAGACTTGAGCTGTAATGGCGGGTGTCATTTCATTCGTAAAAGTAGATGAATTGCCTTTATTATTAATTTAGTGCATAAACCTGCGAGCCCCGTTTATTGGCATTGGTCAGGTTTTTGCTGTCTCAATATTTTATCATTTACAATACACAATGATAACCGCATTTCATTTGAAATCAATGAATTCAGTTTCAGCAGCAAAACAAACAGAAAAATTATTTAAAAAATGCGCAGTGCAAGCATACTATAACTTATAAACTTAACGTTTTGTTATGGTCATTTTCATTTAAGAGATTAAAACTTTGTACAATGGATAATTTCAGCTGTACACATTGTCATAAACGTCAAGAACTTCATTTATTTTGCCAAAGATATACAATCTGATTGTGAGGATTTTTGGTTTAAAATAAACTTATTGGCAGCAAATCTCTCCTTATCGGCGCCTACTATAAACCTCATGAGCTTGACCATCACAGCTCTGCTGAATTTGCAAAATCCCTAATGAATCTTTGGATTGGCCGGGACTTCAACCTACCAAAGATGGACTTGGCTAATATGTGCCCCTCTCCAGACTGTAGCCATCCGTTATATTATAAAGAAATTATAGAAACCTTAAATGAAACAAACCTAACCCAAACTGTAAACGTACCGTAATTGGGGTTTCAATAAAGGTTGACACTTGTAGGTCAATCAATATATGTTTATTGAAAAGGTTCTATTGAAACCTGTAACAGAATGAATAGTTTACATAAATAAAACTACAAGATTATAAATAATATTAATAATAAAATTAGCAATACCATTTCAACAATTTATATTAATTCAACTTATCACTTAACATGTATTTCAAATATATTAACAATGTTTCAAATATATAAACCATTCAAACAGTACATCATCATTGCTAATAATAAAATACAATAAAATAAAAAGGTCTTACCAGTCGTAATGGAGATATCTTGATTACTACTGGTAAAACAGGTGTGAGAAACTAATAAAATATGTTTCTTTAGTAATTCAATATTATATGCATACTCTGTAAAGGTATAGACTGTAATGAATATACTTAAATCAGGACTCCAGTATTTAAACTACAACTAGTACAAACACACATTACATTCATGAATTTCACTCACCCTTAAAACAACACTAAAACACACAACCATACCAAGCCATATATTATGTAACATACTGGTCACAGTGGTCAATACTGATCACAGGTGAACAGTGTTATCCCAAGCAGGTAAATATAAATGTACAGGTAATAGGCTTAAGAATATTTAAAACACCTGGTTACATTCTCCCCTGCCTTAAAATTAAATAGCTCCTGACATTTTATATTCTGAAAAATTTATTTAGTAAAATATTAAACAAGTTGTAAAACACTATTGAATTCTCTTGTGGGGAAAAAACATTATCAAAATATAACTTGATAAAATACAATCCATCACTACCTTGATATATTGATATATATCAAACATGGTATATAATTATTTAATATTTTAATAAATTACATAGCCAAATTAAAACAGTCAATTATCATTTGACTTATATTCTTACAATAAAACAATTTAAGATATCAAATTTTTGTTGCATTTACACATAGTAAATTTCTTGTTCAACATGTCTGGAAGCTTTTACCAGATTAACCCATTCTCCATATGTCTGTGGTGGTTTTCTTCATCTTTGTGGTCTTGGAAGAACCAGTACCCGTTCCTCCAACACTGTTGGTGACCTCAACATGTTAGACAGAGATGTATTATTTACCAAAGAAGTATGAATAATAGTACTTGGGTTAATCTGATTTCCCAGGTTATTTGAATTATAGATTCCACTGGTTTGTTCCTCTGTATTTACAGATACTGTCTGTATGGGTGGGGATATGTCTTTTAGTGAGATACAGATTCTGATGGTAGCATGGCCTTCTCTGAGGGATTATGTATATCTCAGAATCTGTTGACTCATCACCACTAACAGAATCAGAGGTACAACTGTCACAGTGACTTGTCTCTGTTGTCTTGTCTTTGGTTTGGAGGCAGTAACAGTTTTCTTATCAGCAGGTTCTGTATTTACAGGAAGAAAATTTATTGGAAGTAATAAATTCCAATGCAGGGTCCGTTTAGGTCCTGTACCATCTTCCTTTCTAACTGTATATACTGGCACCTCTGGATTTGGTATATCCAAAACAACATAGGGATCTGATTCCCAGTTGTCTGAGAGTTTATGTTTTCCTTCAAAATGAACTCTCTTAACCAGTTCTCTGTCTGACAGTTCCAGTCTGGAGGCAGTGACCTTGCGATCATACTGTGCCTTGTTTTGTTCAGCCTGCTTCGCTAAAGCTTCTGCAGCAAGCTTGTAAGCGTACTGTAAGCGATCTTGCAGCTTCTGAACATATCCAGCTGGATTTTGAGATCCATCATTCCCGGGATTTATTCCCATATTAATGTCAAGTGGAAGTCTAGGGTGCCTCACAAACATTAGATAATTGGGTAAGAACCCTGTGGCATCACTTTTCGTAGCATTCAGTGTTCTCCAGAAAATAAAAAGTAGCAGGCTATTTTTTTAAAGTAGCAGGCTGCATTATCATATGTCAAGCCGCGAAGCGGCCAGGTTCGCGGCGAGGGGGAGGGTGCGGGAAGGGTTTCCCCTCCTGCTAGGGGGGCCAGTGGGCTTCCCCTGAAATTCTTTTGTTTTAACGATGCAGAATGGTGCATTTTGGTGCATTTTAAAGCTATTTTGTTGTCTTTTAAAAGCTTCATTTTTATACAAAAGCAAAACCATTGTTCAAAATTTATCACTTTTATTAAATGACAGTTTAAAAATCAGAGTCATCAAACTCAACTCCATTCAGAATCCGACCCTGGAAATTAAATGACAAGTTTTAATTACAAGTTTTAGTTTTGTAAATTCAAATTGGAATTTGACCACTTCAAAGGACCATTTTGCAGAATGTATAAGTGATTACAAATAAAATCAGAAACCAAAGTTCGCAGTTACAACCTGGTCAACTCATGTAACTATAACTCTGAATTCTATAACATCATACTGCAAAGTAAGATGATGGTTGGAGATTAAATAGGTTTTATAACCCTGAATTGATTGTAAAATACTGCAAGTTTTTAAGCAACTTTTGAAATAAAAGTTATATATTTGGGGGTCTACACTCTCTGCTCCAAGTGTATGTTTCTTCAATTATACAGTATCATTCTTTACTTTCAAAAATCATCAAATTACATGTAATTTGTTTTTTTAAAAGTGGGGACAAAGTTTAGTTACTTATTTTCAGGAAAAGATCGATTTCAAATTTCAATATTGCTGGATGGGTGGGTTATGGCCGGCATAGATATGACGGTTATTTTTATAAAATATAATTTCATTGAAGTAATTCTGAAAATAACCTGCATGCAATCATTCAATATCGAAGTGTACATATTACCGTTCCTCCAAAAATCTGACATTTTTCTCTGATTTGTTTGATTTTCATTTTTTATTTCCTTTTTGGTTGCATTTCAGACGCTAATATACGTAAATTTTGCGAAGAATGCAGACAAAACATCTATTTATAGCTTAGGCCTACTGTATATGCATTTTTCACGGATACACACGACTTTGTCATTACCAGTTTGGCGGAAAATGTCGAAGAAAGACGAATGCTCAGTTTATGAATTTCGGCATCATTTGGAAACCATACGTGCTGTCTGCATCCGACCTGCGCAAACGGATGCGCAGTAAAACAATAACATCCGGGAAGTGTTTCGTCGATACTTTTGTCGATGTATTTTCGGTTTCTGCGAAGCCGTTTTTTTTTCGGTGAAAATTATTTGTTTTTTTGAGAAAGTAGCCGGCGCTCATTTCTTAAGTATCAGGCGATACCGCCGGCCGCCGGTGCTTCTGGAGAACACTGAGCATTATATGCTTTTACTATGGGACCAAGATAGGATCTCCAGTCTGACTTTTGGTTAGGGTTTAATGTGCCTAGCATCCTGATAAGGGTTCTGCTGAACCTTTCTGCAGGGTTTCCCATTGGGTGATCTGGTGTAGTTCTGGATTTAGACACACCAGCTAACTTACACAGTTCTTTTATCACTCTGCTCTCAAAGTTGCGACCTTGATCGCTATTAATTCTTTCAGGGAAAGAATAGAACCTTATAAAAGATTCATAGAGAGCTTTTGCAGTTGTATGTGCAGTTTGGTTTTTGCAAGAGATGGCCTGAGCGTATCTAGAAAAATGGTCAGTAATCACTAGTATGTTCTCAAATCCACCCTTGGATTGCTCTAATGTAAGAAAGTCAATGCAGACTAACTCCATAGGTTTAGTAGTCTTAATACTGACTAATTCAGCACATTGTTGAGGTGACTTCCTTAGTAGACACCTAGAGCATGTCTGTACGTGGTGTTTAAGTTTCTTTTCTAATCCTGGCCAGTAGAACCTCTGTCTAACTAGCCACAGCGATTTGTCCTTCCTGGAATGCCCAACATCCTCATGCAGGCCTTTAAGTGCCTCTGCTCTGTGGGATTTAAGTAGAACAAGCTGTTTAATCTGTTGACCATCTAGTGAAGTGGTTCTATAGAGAATGTGACTATCCATATGGAGTTGTTTCCATTCTCGTAAGTACTGTTGTACTTCTGTGGTTTCTTTACTGAGGAATTCCCCCCTCGAACAAGAACCGCTTTATACTTGATTGACAACTCTGCTCAGTGCAGGATCTTGCCTCTGTGCTTGTGACCAGTCAGTTGTTTGACTATTACCAGGTTGTGAGATGTTCTCTCCTGCAGAAAGAGGACCGACTCTAGTGGTAATACACTCAGCCAGGGGCAGATCTGCTTTAACTGCTGAACAAATGGCTTTAACCATACTGGAAGTTATATTGGGCTTTCTGCTTAATGCACCAGCATCAACATTTAACTTGCCAGGTTTGTATATAATGTCAAAGTCAAAAGCTGCTAGTGCTGCCAGCCATCTGTGACCTGTTGCATCTAGTTTAGCAGTTGAATTGACATATGTTAGAGGATTGTTGTCAGTTGTAACAAGGAACTTGTTGCCATAAAGGTAATCAGAGAATTTCTCTGTCACAGCCCATTTGAGCGCCAGAAATTCCAACTTATGAGCTGGATACCTAGTTTCTGGAGGTCTCAAACTTCTGCTGGTATATGCAATGACCTTGTCTACTCCATCCTGATGTTGGTACAGTATTGCACTAAGGCCTTTACCTGATGCATCAGTATGGAGTTTGAAAGGTCTATCATATTGTGCATAAGCTAAAACAGGTGCAGAAGTGAGTTTAAACTTTATATCTATAAAAGCCCTTACCTGTGGTCCTTCCCACACCCACTTAGTTGGTTTCAACTTAGCTTTCATTTTACCTTTCTTGTTTTTCTTGGGCTGAATATACTGACTTTTAAGAAGACAGGTAAGTGGTTTCACTATTTGTGAAAAATGTTATATGTATCTTCTATAAAAGCTAGCAAAGCCCAGGAATTCTCTGAGTTCCTTGACATTAGAGGGAGCAAACCAGTTTGATACTGTACTGGTTTTTTCATGATCTGTGCATATACCCTGACTACTAATAATATGGCCCAAGTATGTCACTGGAGACTGGAAGAGTTCACATTTAGAGGGTTTGAGCTTTAGTTTGTGCTCTGCTTGTCTAGAAAAAACTGCTTGTAACCTCTCTATGTGTTCTTCAAAAGTCTTTCAATAAACAAGAATATCATCTTAGAAGAATAAACACTCTTTCAAATGTTTATCTCCCATGCATCTTTCCATGAGACGTTGGAATGTTGCAGGTGAATTGCTGAGACCGAATCCCAGCCTATTAATTTCATAGAAACCCAAGTTTCCACACTTAAAAACAGTATACTGTTTTGAAGTCTCTTCAAGCTCCACATTCCATTAGCCAGCTATGAGGTCTAGCTTAGAAAAATAAACAGCTCCTGTTAAGGAATCTACAATGTCATCAAATTGTGGCAACTTATAGGCGTCTTTCTTAGTTTTGGCATTAAGCTGGCGCCAGTCGATACAAAATCTCAACAAGCCATCTTTTTTTCGCACTAAGACAATGTTTGAGCTAAATGGTGATTCAGATTCTCTGATCACATCTGCTTCCAACATTTCTTTGATATGTTGTCTCACTTCGTCATATAGGCCAGGTGGAATCCTCCTGTATGGTTGCTTAAAAGGAGTCTCATCCTCTAGTACAATCTTGTGTTTAAGCAAGTTGGTGCAGCCAATATCAGTGGGATCTATGGAAAATATATGGTCAAAATTATGCAGTAATTCCTGAACCTTTTCCATTTGATTTTCACTGAGATTGGACCTGTCTGTTTTTACATCTGATTCATTTTCACATGAATTCTCATGATGAAAATTATTGTTTAGAGGATTAATCCTCAAAAAATATCCACTTCTTATATCTGGCAAATATTAGTCTCGGGTTTTAGCACTATTGGTTTTCCCATTAAGTTACAAATTTTGACATTTATTTTGCAACACCTTCCTGTTTATTGTAACTTTATGACTCTGGGACACACAGCGTAATTTTGAGAATCAGACCAATGTTTTCTGTTACCACTTGTGATATCTTGGGATTAACTCCCTTGGCAATACATTTGACAGATACCGTCTCATATGGTCCAATAGTGAAAGGTCTCTTAGCGCTTATCTTAGCAGAATAGCTACTCAAATGTAAACTGGTGCGTGCATTTTTCCATTCTTGTGGAATGTCATCACTACATGTTGTATCAGAAATCTGTCTGATTACATTTGTACCTATCATTACAGGACATTCTCTGTTAAATTCATTATTTTTAATGACCAATACCGGCACATTAAAATCCAAATGAATTTTGTGTGTATTAGGAATTGAAATTGTTGCTTCAATGTAGCCTGTGTAACTCAACATAGAGCCATCTGCCATTGATAATTTCAAACCTAATGAATGTAAAGACTGTAACTCTGGTTAATCATGTAGCAAATGATATGCCAATTCGGATATAGTTCTAACCATAGAACCAGTATCAAAGCATTCAATTGCTGACCATTCACTTCAACTACTGTTTCATTTGAAACTCCTACTACCCTTGACAACAAGGTTTGGCCTTTACTATTTTCAATAGTACTCGCCCTGCCAGCTCCTATGTGGCCAGTTACAGAAGCTGTTAAGCGTTTGGGTGATTCTGAGCATGCTTAAAACCTCTACTTCTTACCATACCCCCATTTCTCCAATTGCCTCTCCTGTTGGACCTACTTGGTGTCTGTCTAACACATTCCTTATTTCCATTATTCACTACATGTGTAGGGACTTTGGAAGAATCAGTGTTGTTAGACAAGGACTTAAGTATAGCATTAAGCTTTCTGTCCAACTCATTGAATTTACTATTTACACTTCTTTCTATGTTTGAAAGCCTTTGTTCAAACTCTTTGTCTGCTACCAGAATATTCTGGGACACTTTCTTAGCATTAACACCACTTTCTGCTTTGGATTTTTTTGTGAAATTCTGTGTAGATGCTTGGTTGGTAACACTCAATTCGTGTTCCACTTATCTGATCTCTTTTATCAGTTCTTGGTAACTTTTTACAGAGTCAAATTTATGTCTTGTTTGTGATTTCAAACACTCTGAACTTAAAGAAGTCCAGAACTTGCACCTTAACATTTCATTTTTGGCCTCTGTACTCATAGAAGAGAAGTCACTTGCATTAGTTAGAATGTATTCCAGCCTTCATGCAAATGCTGTGAATGACTCATTCAGTAACTGATGTGCATTGAAAAACTCTTGCATTATGTTATAAAAACTGTATCAGTTTCCCTCTGCCCAAACCAACTGGTTTAACATCTTCCAGTCTGGTAATGTTATATTTACCTGACTTGAGTAATTTTGCTATTATTTCTTCATCTGACAAGGGTTCAACAATACTTTTGTCCAACAACATGATTCCTTCTATAACTTACCAACAGATGTGTGGAACTCTAATCAGTTGTGCAAGTACATGTGTAATAAATTACTGACTGAACTTTTGTTCAATCCTTGAGCACCTTAACGATACTTAACAAATACAACAGAATTGTTTAGTTATGTATGCTGTGCATCTTATGTAAGAATGTTCTGCAAGTATGAATTTCAAGTATGAATTGCAAGTATGTATTGCAAGTATGAATTGCAAGTATGAATTGCAATTCTGAAATGCAAGAATGAAATGCAAGTATGAAATGCAAGTATGAAAAGCAAGTATGAAATGCAAGTATGAAATGTAAATATTTTACAATATTATAATACTTACACCTTTATTCTACCCTGAAAGTTCAATCTGCTTGTATTAACCTTCGCTCTGTTTTTTATACACAAATGAAATAGAATATTTACATTTTTACTATAAAAGTTACTTAGCGCAATTTTAGTTATTACACTCTTGGCATAAAATATCCTTTTTAACTTATTAAATCAAAAGTAGGTTAATTAGAAAAAGTTATTTAATTTCACCTTGTAAAAATTGTCTGAAAATTGTATAAACAATCAAAAATTTATTTGAATTGATATGCAAAGCTCCCACATTGCACAATTGTAATACAACAAGGGATACACAAGTTAAAGCTTTGTTTAGTGTTTCAAAATTCAACTAAAAAAACAATTCAGGATAACACAATGTAAAATCAGCTCAACATTTCTCCCTAAAACCATTTACATAGGACCGGCCGCAATAGCTCAGATGGTAGAGCGTCGACTTGCGGATCGGGAGGTCGTGGGTACGAACCCCGGCCGGGTCATACCAAAGACTTTAAAGTTGGTAGTAGTGCCTTCCCTCCTAATGCTCGGGGCTAAGGGGACAGCATTACGCCTGACTCGTCGGTGTCAGTATAATGGACCGGCCGGGTTCAGTCCCTGGGCACCTCATAAGTGCCCCTGTGCTACAATGATAGAAATGTCGCTGCGCAGTATCGGCAAAAATGCCGGCTAATCCCAATCCCAATCCCATTTACATATAATGCTAATAATTATATCTCTAGTAATTGAAAACTGTTGAAACCTATCTCCTTCAAATACTCTAAAATGTTAAATAAGTCTTGGTCTGTAGAATGTAATCATTAATACAGCACCCATGTACAAATTCTTAGTCAATAAAACATTTACTTTACAAAATTATAACTGTAAAATTTTCTTTCCATTAATAGAAAATTCACTTATCAATCAAACAATCTATTAGATTTGAACTTCTCAATCAAACTTAATTAAATAAAACCTACAAATCCATGTACATATTATTGTACAATTCGTTTACTGAATCAATCTTTTACATTAAAAAAAAAACAATAAATAGACAATTCTTTCTGTAAGTAATGAATAAGTCAGTATAAAAAAGTTTTTGTAAAAATCGAAAATAATAGTTCAAATTCTATATGGCATAGATCTAAAAGAAAATATCTTCATAAATCTCACTTCATGAACTATAAAATATCAGTTCAGTGACAACTGATGAGTCACTTCAGGTGATGGAAAACCCACTAATGGAGTTCAGAAAATAGACTCACTACCATGTTTGTCTTTCAAAAGTTTCTAACTTAAATGTTAACAAACAATTTCTTCTTAACTTATTTAAAAGTACACTATGATGCACATTTTACTCTGCAATAATGATAAACACAGCAATTGTCACACTATGACGATCTGTAGCCACGCCGAGGTTCTGGTGCCACTGAGATGTATCTCTCGACTGGGTTGTGATGCCACTGTTCTCTCCTGACTTGTTTCAAAGTACGTTGGGCGCTTTTGTAAGTGGGGTTTCAATAAATGTTGACACTTGTAGGTAAAAATAAATAATAATGAGTAATAATAAAATTGGCAATACCATTTCAACAATTTATATTTATATCACTTCATATGTATTTCAAATATATTAACAATATTTCAATTATATAAACCATTCAAACAGTACATCATCATTGCTAATAATACAATGAAATAAAATAAAAAGGTCTTACCAGTCGTAATGGAGATATCTTGATTACTACCGGTAAAATGGGTGTGAGAAACTAATAAAATATGTTTCTTTAGTAATTCAATATTATATGCATACTCTGTAAAGGTATAGACTGGAATGAATATACTTAAATCAGGACTCCAGTATTTAAACTACAACTAGTACAATCACACATTACATTCATGAATTCACCTTTCCGTGAGTCTAAAAATAGAGTTTAAGCTCCGCCCCCTTGCCCACAAACAACCTGGTTTAAAGTGACAGATTTTACAGATTATCTTACAGATCCGCGAAAAAAATTTAATTTGATATCTCCCAAATGCAGAGCTTGTGATGGAGATGTTTAGATGAAGATTAAGACAGTTTCGCCCAATGATGCATTCATGACACAAAATTATGAAAGAAAGTTGTTGCTGGCTACAGCGAGATTTTACCTTTCGATGCAGAAATGGACAAGCCTCATCTAAAAAACTAAATTAAGATGCAAACAGAGAAGCGATTACAGCAACGTACGATTCCTTGCAAACCACAAACAACAAACAACCCTGTTGCTATTAAATTAAACCAAAGGCTCAAACAGATTTAAACTGATCGCTTGTCAAAATCATTGTTTGTGGGACAATGTCATTGTGTAAGTGAGAATCAGCATAACGCAGGTAAAGTGTCAATCAACGCGATGTGATTGGCTAATTCCATACTAATATACAATGTGTAATATCTATTTTTAGACCTCGCGTAAAGGTGAATTTCACTCACCCTTAAAACAACTCTCTCATACACTTAACCATACCAAGCCATATATTATGTAACATACTGGTCACAGTGGTCAATACTGATCACAGGTGAACAGTGTTATCCCGAGCAGGTAAATATAGATGTACAGGTAACAGGCTTAAGTATATTTAAAACACCTGGTTACACTGCCACCTCGGGAATCATGCATACTTGATCTTTTCCTTGCCACAACCCCAACACTCATTAAAAGAGTTACCATTCTTCCAGGAATTAGTAATCATGATGTGGAACAAGTCTAAGTCAACACCTCTGCAAAAATCATGGATCAGAAACCCTGTAACTAAACTCTGTATAAAAAAGCAGACTGGGAGGAGATACATAAAGCACTTGTCTCCTACCATCAAGAAATGACTGAACAAAATTATTCCTTTTAAAATCCCAAGAAATCATTTTCCTTGGATAAATCAAAGCATTAAAAGACTTATCAGAAAAAGAAACAGAGCCTGCCAAAAATACCGTCAATCAGGAAACTCCTCAGATCGAAACAAATTCCAGAACATTAAGCACATAGTTTCAAATAAACCTGGCATACAAGTCGTATCTTGAAGACATTTTAAATGTTAACACTGATGACCCAACTCTTAATTTAACACCAAAAAGCTTTTTACTTTTCTTAGGCATAGTAAACAAGACTCTGGCTCTGTTGGCCCGCTTCGTAAATCTGACTATTCACTAAGATGACACTGCAAAAGCCAACATCCTTAATGAGCTATTTCACTTGGTTTTTAGCCCAAAGTCTCTGAATAGCCTAAGGTCCCTCTGTCAGATGAAAATCACTTAAAACTTAGACAGTGTGATTGGACTTACAAATACAATGGCAGACATCAAAGTAAAACCTTGCATCAGCATTATCTCCCATTCTGCAACACCTTTTCCAGAAGTCCCTAGATTCTGGAGTGTCACCATCTGTATGGAAGGATGCCAATATGTCACCTGTCTCCAAAAAGGGTGACTAATCAAACCCAGCAAATTATAGACCAATATCCTTAACCTGTATCCTGTGTAAAACCTTAGAACATATTGTTGCTTCATTCATCTCCTTACACCTTCCTGATCTTGACCTATGCTATGATTTCCAACATGGGTTTAGAGAAAAGATGTCTTGCGAGTCTCAACTACTGATGCTTGTTGATGATCTTGTTAAATCTCTTTTTGAAGAAACAGACTGATCTTATTCTGCTGGACTTCAGCAAGGCTTTGACAAGGTTAGCCATGAAAAACCTTTGTTTAAACTTCATGACTTTAGCATCAGAGGTTCTTCTAAAGTGGATGAAGAGTTTTCTTGATGGTCGTCACCAGTCAGTTGTCATAAACAGGTCTTCCTCCGATCTATACCTGGAGTTCCCCTGGGATCAGTGCTCAGATTGCTACTATTTCTTGTGTACATAAATGATCTTCTTCAGAGGGTCAAGTCCAAAGTAAGAATAATTGCCGATGATACTGTCATCTACTTAACCATATCCACATCTTTCCAATCTGAAATACTGCAAAAAGATCTAGACATACTGGAGCACTGAAGCAGTAAGTGGGACATGGAATTTAATCCATCCAAATGCCAGGTCCTCCATATTACAAGAGCAAAATCCCCGCTAGACACTTAAATATTATCTACATAACACCTTACTTCAGTCAGTCTCCTCAGCAAAATATCTTGGAGTTGATATCTCATCAAACTTGTCATGGGACACGCACATTGATCAAATAACGAAAAAGCAGCTAGTACTCTGGGCTTCTTGAAGAGAAATATCAAAGTACACTCTGAACAGTTGAAATCTACTGCTTACAAAGTTACTGAATAAACTTGAATACTGGTGCTCTGTCTGGTCACCTCACACTGATGCCCTCATAGCACAAACTGATTCGATACAACGCAGAACCGCCCAGTGGGAAAAACATGACTATGGCCAAACATCAAGCGTAACAAAATGCTGCAATCCCTAGAATGGCGAAGACTAGATCAAAGACGCATAGATAATAGACTCTCTCTGATGTATAAAATCACCCACAACCTTATAGCTATTCCAGGCCAAGATTATATGATCCCCTTGACAAGACAGTCAGGCCACTACCACTCCTCTGCATATAGATTAATAAATGCTTCCTCTGACTATTATAAATTCTCCTTCATCCCCCTACTGTTGTCCAATGGAATAGTTTACCACCAGCTATCCCAGCTTGTAATATCCTGCAGCATTTCAGTCAGGCAGTCTATCAGATTGAACATATATCACAAAACAGTATGCAAACATCTTTTATTTTATTTCTTTATCTTTGTTTTCTACTCTTTGTTTTAGTTTATTATTATGTTTAAATTCTTTTATCTTGTTTTTCTAACTTTCTCTGCAGCTTGACATGCAAATGTCTAGGTCCCCATCAGGGTTTTGACATTATTGGAAGATAGATAGATAGATAAATCATAGCACTGCAGGCACTGGAGTGTTCACTACAGGAGCCAGCTATTTTGTATGCAAGACGTTTCGTACCCTCCAATCAACCGGCTGTTTTTTATCCTTGAGCAGATATCTCATACCTTGTGGTTGGTCATCTCATTTTAAAATTTAGAGTTGAGATTTTAAAATTAGTTACTTTAAAGTTGTTCTGTACGTTATATATATAATGTATCTTAATATATGAGTATTTTTTTTATATATAGTAAACAAACATACACACTTATTTATTTATCAAATAATAATTAAACAGCATATGCAATTAATTAAATACAGTTGCAATTGGTAATTCAAACACGCATTTATAATTGTTTTTATAAGAAAATAGTGGGGAAAAGAAGGAAAAATCTGAAGCAACATTGACAGATGAAAACACAATAGTGAGTATGTGAATAATATAGTTCAGATGATGTGAACCAAAACATTTATTCACTGAACATTAAGAACAAAAACAAGATTTAACATGATTTCACAACACATTTTTCAGTTCAACACACATTCATAACACACAGTCACACACCATTGTACCTGGACATTTTTTTAACAGTTTGTCCATTGACCAGGTGCCAGTGCTATAAATTGCCCAATGAGCAAAGATTTTTTCCACTCATTTCATTGGTTTTCGTCTTCTGTGACTTCTTCAGCTTCCATTTGCTTAACAAATGCGCCTGCATCAGAAAATTATCCGCATTTACTTTTGCCATTAATACAGTGCCTATGCTACCAAACAAATTATCTTGCAAATTAAATCAAGCAGTATTTCCAAGTAAACGATTTACTCCTCGTAATCTATATGAAACCAAATCAATGCTACAGTAAATTCTATGTGCACACGTACTTGCACGTTAATTTCAACAAAAACTGTAATTGACTGACAAAGAGCATTTTGATGTCACACATATAATTAGTACAGTTTTGTTCTTTTGTCTGTAAAGCACGTAAGCAGGTCCATTTGATTCTAGTTTCCTGTGATTTTGTACACGCATGATTATATTTACTTGATTTACGTACCAAAGTGTACCCAATTCAATAGACATAAGTCAGGGGTTTAGATGCAGGATCCTGCGTTCATATATGCATAAATAAGCATCCACAAGACATAATGGAAATGGAACAATGCATTGAAAAGGACAACCTTATTGAGCAAATACAGACTAGTGATTACATAGGTATAATGCTGGACAAAACCTGTGACATATCTGTTCATAAAAGCTTGCTATATATGCCAGATATCTTGTACATGGTGAAGCCTGTGTCACCTTTTTGGGCAATGAGCAAACCACAGATTGTACTGCAGCTGGAATCGAGTCTGCATTGATTAACTTTCTTGTTAGGGGGTTTTTGATGAAAATTTGAGCAATGTTTTAGGTTTTGGCATGGATAGTGCATCTGTTATGACTGATCGTCTGAATGGTCTGGGTGCAAAGCTAAAACTAGAAATCCAGAGTTAACACAGGTTCACTGTGTTGCACACCGTTTGAACCTTGCGGCTTCACAGGCTGGTAAGAACATTGGCTACTGCAAAAGGTACTATAAAATGGTACATTCATAGTACTTATTTAAACTTTATTGTATTATTCAAACTCCTATGTACAGTATGACCGACTACGAGAATTACAGGAACTGCTTATTGGCAAGTTGTCACAAATTACTGAACCCACCTCTGTTCGCTGGTTGTCAGTTGAGGCTGCAGTTAAGACTATATTTGCCAACATTGAGCCTGTATACCAGTCACTTGAAAGTGACAAAACAGCTGGTAAAGCTGATGGACTTCTGAAGATCATTTCTGCTCTTAACTGCCTTGCTCATAGATGTTCTCACATTAGTTGGCATACTGAGCTTAACATTGTGGATGACGGTTAGGTGTGATAATTTGTGGGGCAAAAAAGTCAAATCAAATACCGGTAAATAGTTTCTTCTGAAACAACTTCTTAGATATATATATCTAAACAAAGATAGAAATGAGAAATGTATTTTAGTATTCTTTCTGAAAAATTAAAACAAACTATATGACTACTGTAATTCTTGAAAAATGAACCGTGAACCGAGTCTCTGATGGCCTTTCACTCTTGAAATACTGTTGAATTATTAATTATAATAGTGCATGGTTGTTATTCACTAGGTCCTGATGCTGGGAATATATAAAGCACATCTCAGATTATTTTGAACAGCAATTGGCAAAAATCATTGCAAAATGTAAATGATTGAGAGTTTATATCAATTCCCAAGGTAGCGGTGGCCTCCTATAACCTTTAGTCAGATTCTTTGCAACAAAAAACAGAATTGCAATGCCAGTGGCTGATCGATAAGCTGTGGGTAATTCTTCACAATCAAAATCTTGCCGTGGCATGTAAAACATGTATTTCAAGCAGTTAGGTCAACACTTTTGCACATATCAAACATTTTCTCTTGAACGTCAAATGTTATTTGCAGATCATGTTCACTCATTTACTGACGCACTGGTAAAAATTTGACAAAATCCCTCCGAGACAAAAGGGACAAAATCCCTTCCATGCCTTTTAGCATAGGCGGACAAAATCTAAAATTTAATAAAATATGTCTCAAAATTGGAATTTTATAGCCAAAAATATGATTATATAATATTATTTACAAGACTTAACTGTGCGAACAAAATAAACAATATTGCAAAATATAGACAATTTACAGGAGGGAATTTTCAGGCATTGAACAATTTATGGAAGGGTCCACCTTTGCGTAACTTTTCCTGAAGAAATTTTGCTGTGGAAGGATTTTGTCCGTATTCTGTTTTTAGAAATAAAGATTTTACAGAATTATGAATCTAGTGGAAAAAAAGGAAAGGAAAGATATATTGCAAAGTTGAAGATTTTATAATTTTGTGATCTGCATCAGTAGGAAGCACCATGTGTAGCAATGTTCAGTTATCGGTGGCTCAAAAATGTTGCTGTTTCCAACATTTATAATATGTTAATCAGAATGTGCACTTATTTGAAAATATTCAATTATATTTTATGTTGCCCAAAGTATAAAAGTTTATATGTATGGGGAAAATTGCTTGTTTGTTAAAATTGATTGTAGTTACATTTTCCTTAGCTAATATTGTACTGGAACACGACGGTAGTTTGACAATCTGTTCACAAACGCTTTGCTTGGTTGATGTGCTGAAAATCCATTGTAAAGTTTAGAGAAAATATCTTGAACATGCTTAAATTTTGTTTGTTCTACAATATTTACTGATAGTTGTATATTTCGTCTGGTCCAATATCTAATAAAGCCTTCTCAGCAAATCAGTACTGTTTAGTTTTGTCACATGGTTTAAAGGTTTAATGGAATTGTTGTATTTTTGTAAGAAGCGTTTTATTTGTAACTTCCATAAATACTCGAACACCCAACTGAAATCTCAATGCAGGCAATGTTAATGCATATTTGTTAAGCATAAAATCCAACGATACTGCAATGCATGATAACTGACAAACTAAAATAGCAATACTGTTTGTTTTTTCCTCTTCCAATTATATGCAAATGGCGATCGATGGGAAAACAGAGGTATATATGTAATCTAGCTGCATTTTGTAATCTAACTCGAAGGGAAGTATGTGCTTGCCTATTTTGGCATATTTTTTGGAAGAATTTGAACCGGTTTTGAACAATAAAGTTATGTTGCTAAAGGTTTATGTCTTAGCATTATTAAGACTTTCAGAATCAGTTTAATGAAACCGTTTCTAACAGCTGTGGCTGTGTTTTGATAATGTTCCCCACAGTTGTGTGTGAGTGACTAATTAGCTGTGATTGCTTGCTCTGATGTAACCTAACTAGCTTTCCTTCACATGACACTGAGTTAACTGGTATTGACAGATGTGCTGAGGATTATCAATGAGAATTTGCTAGAGCCATCATGCTACCGTGTTATAACAGAGTTAGCTCTAAAACAGGCCACACTTTGTAGTTTAATTGGCTAAAATAGAAAATATAGTGCACAATATTCTGTATGACAATAACACAATAACTGGCATTCTTATTATCATTTAAAACTATGTTATACTTTAGTACTTATTTATAATGATAAATTTTTTAATTCAAGGATTACTGCAACAACTTCTTGTATTCTAACTTTATTATCACGCCGATGGAAATCGGGAGTGGGATATTGTTTAGGCATTGTCAGTCCGTCCGGCCTTCTGTCCATCCAAATTTCATTTCCATGCTATATCTCGGCAACTACTGACTGGACTTCGATGAAACTGTGGGTACTTTCAATACCAAAAGGAGATGTACATATTCTTGGTATGTTCTGGTTGGACCCTTCAGCACAGAGTTAAGGCCCTTTATTAGTTATGCAGTATGTATACAGAGTAAGATTTCTTGGCAACTGCTTACTGGCTTTCAACGAATCTTTATCGGAACCTCATATTATTGGCATGTTTTGGTCTGACTATTTAACACAGGGTTATGGCCCCAGAATATTTTTTCATTTATTCACTATTTGTTGGCAACTGCAACACATGCAGGTCACAAGCTTTAAACCAAACCACACAATTTTAGTCTAGATAAATTAAAATATTTTATATTTCAATTTTATAATTCAAAATTCATAAAATGAAACACATTTTAAAGAAGATCTTATTGCACAAGTAATAATAATTAATGATGTAAAAGACAACACATACTGTTTTATAAATAGAAATGTCACAGGGTGACTTTAATGCATGTTGACAGTAATTGCCTCCCTGATACCCCAATCTTCCTGTCTGGGAGCCTAAGTCTCCCTCTTTAGGACAAAGGAAAGATCACATGTCTGGGTCTGAGAATCATATACACTGTAGGTGTCACTTAAGCATACATGTATATAAAAAATGGCAGTCATTTATTGAACCTTCTTTGGACACTCTTGATAGGGGTACCACACAAATAAACTCTTGCTGTTTTTCACAAGAAGATTCACAACATCCATATGACTGATTGCTGTAACTGATTTTTGTTCTGAATTAATATGAATTTGGCACCAGTAAGATGCCAAAAAAATGGTCTGAGAATTGTTATGCTGTACAATTTTTGTCTAAGGAAAGAGTAACTTAATTGTACTTACATTGTTCTATGTATCAGAATATGCCATCTTGTTTTTGCGAGTCCATTCTCACTTGGTGTAAACACACAGATTTGTGTACAACGTAGAAATCTTGTTTTTAAGTAATTTAGACTCGCTACATTGCGACAGCAACCTGTGTGGTAAGGTTTAATTATTAATATCCAAAAATCCATGTTAATCCATTTTTGTCATCCGTATCATCCAGTAATTTGTTATGTAAAACGGTTGATCACATGCCGCTGTAATGTTATAATTCTGCCATTTTTGTTTTGTGTACTTTGTTGATGTTGAATGACATCATAGTTGTATGACGTCACTGATTTTCTTACAAACTTTAGAATTAGAAGGGTCATGTGGGGAATAGTTAGATTTATATTTTTCGAGTATTTATTATTATGTTGGTATTATGTAAAATATTTCATCATGTAGTTAAGATGTTATAATGTTGTGCAAGTAACTTATCCACTTGTTATAAATATATGACTTTGTTTGACTCCTGTGGGAGGCCTTTGTTAGAGAATGATGTTTGATGTTGTAAGATTTGTAGAGCCATAAAAGGCGCGGATCTTGAACTTGCGAGGACTTCCATTTTTGCTTTCGCTGAGTTTATTAACATCCTTAGTTTTTGGTAGGTTTCATATTTTTGTTAACTTATATTTATTTTTTTTTACATGGAAAGTTTATTAATGATTGTAATAAGTAATATAGTCCCATTCATTACGTGTGTTAATATACAGTGACATTTTTAACAAGAATTTTGTCATTCATTGCTGGTGTCTTAGGCCAAACTTGAGGTGTATTTTCTTAAACTGATTTCGTTAATTGTTTTTTTTAATGTATGAAGAGTCTCTTTTATTGTAAATTGTTTTTAGTATTCCTTCTATTGACACTGACCTCGTTGTTGTTGTTAAAACTTGGCATTTATGATATCTGCCGTGCCATTTTAGAATTTTGGAGGAAGATATTGTTGCCATATGTAATCATATTTTATTATTGCTTAATTAAAGAGAACGAGAGTTAAAATAAAATATTGTTTAAACTTGATTTTGTACTTTCTCCCTTTATTTAATTCTAATAAAAATTCTTTGGTTAATTTAATATGGGAAGTCTGCGTAAAAAAATAAAATAAATAAATAATAATTTAATAATTCAAACTATTCCCAAAGTAACAACAATTACACATTTAGCCAACTATACCGAGGCGCAACAGTATCTACAGGCAGCCACCTAGCTGAATGACAATGGCCTAACAATATGCCTAGAAACAGAAGGGATCGGACCTAGTAGTGTAATCCGTAGAGTGTTGACAAGTTGCTTGAGGCCAAGAATTCAAATCTGAGCCTACAATGCTATAGCTTTCTTGCAAATGCTCAAGCAGATACAAGAGTAGTTTTACAACTGGTAGACTCTGTGAGAGGATAATATGACTGGGTTCAGCAGGCTATACATACCACCAGTGAGGGCAGCACTGTATCTGCGTCAATAAATTATTGGCCACTGACTCTGGATTACATAAGGTTGTTAATGGATGATTGTTGATAGATGACTTCAAACAATTTGGTGAAGTTTTGGCAAAGATATAAGCTAACTATGTATTAACATGCTACTTGAATGTTCTGTTTCAGGTTTGAATACAAGCTGGAGAAAGCTTTCAATATTAGTCAGGAAGAACTTTGAGACAGACAATGTATTCCTATTTGTTCCAAATGTAATTGGTAAGAGTTCTATTTTTCTGCTTCTTAAAATTATTCATGTTTTGCATTCAACATTTTAATGATAAAGTTTTTGTAAGATTAGTATATACATTACGATGAATCTCATTAAATATTTCTAAATTTGTTTAATTTAACTTTCAAAGATCATAATAGATGCAATTTTGTGAATGATTTTGTTATAATTTGAAAGTATTTTAGGCCTAAATTAAAATTAAGTTTGTTTGCCCTTTACCGACTGACCCGAAAAAATCCCGCCGACCCAAAAAATTTTATTGGAAAAAAAACATGTGTGTTTTTTTTATTCGATCCGACACGTTCTTCGTCACTCGGAACTCCTCGGGTAATTCCGTCAACGTTATCACCTCGGAAATAATGCTGTCGCCGCCATATTGACGAACTACATCCAAAATGGCAATCGTACCTACTCGGTGATCTCCGGCAAGCTTTGGATATAAACATCACCGAAGCATGATCCGAGTGCATGTAGGGTAATAACTGGTATATTACACTTTTACCAAATCCTGTCGGTACTTTGAAAAGTCAGCCATATTTGTTTAAATAATGCAATGAGAAGTTATTCGCCGGGGCAAATCACCAACTGGTGTATTCCTACAATTATATCCGAAGTTTGTCGGAGATCGCCGAGTAGGTACGATTGGTTCTTCGTATTGCTGTCCGTAAGTTTCTTTTCGGTATATATTTTTCTTTCTGTTTCAATTCTTTTCGCGCTTTGAATATAATCGGATTTTTCAGTCTTTAGCTTTACCGGCTTCTTTCAAAATGGCAGCGTCCATTGACAATAATGTGACATTCTCGGTGACGATAAATCTACTAGATATTAATGGCAATAGTTCAAAAACGTTAATTAAAAATGCTATCAGGAAATATAAAACCAATTACACGTGGTTTGATGTATTTGATGAATTTGAAAACTTGCAATTGCCAAAAGAAATCTACGAAAATTTTGAAAAACATGCCAGAATAGTAGTCAGTTCTAAATCTACAGCATGCGAAAACTTTGATGCAGACCCTTATGACTCAATCAGTGTGTTAACCGATTTCGACCCGACATTAAAATTTGTGACTATTAATGTCAAAGGAATTGATCATTCTACTATAATGTATTTCATATATAATGTATACATATAATCATATGTATTTCAAATATATTAACAATATTTCAATTATATAAACCATTCAAACAGTACATCATCATTGCTAATAATACAATGAAATAAAATAAAAAGGTCTTACCAGTCGTAATGGAGATATCTTGATTACTACCGGTAAAATGGGTGTGAGAAACTAATAAAATATGTTTCTTTAGTAATTCAATATTATATGCATACTCTGTAAAGGTATAGACTGGAATGAATATACTTAAATCAGGACTCCAGTATTTAAACTACAACTAGTACAATCACACATTACATTCATGAATTCACCTTTCCGTGAGTCTAAAAATAGAGTTTAAGCTCCGCCCCCTTGCCCACAAACAACCTGGTTTAAAGTGACAGATTTTACAGATTATCTTACAGATCCGCGAAAAAAATTTAATTTGATATCTCCCAAATGCAGAGCTTGTGATGGAGATGTTTAGATGAAGATTAAGACAGTTTCGCCCAATGATGCATTCATGACACAAAATTATGAAAGAAAGTTGTTGCTGGCTACAGCGAGATTTTACCTTTCGATGCAGAAATGGACAAGCCTCATCTAAAAAACTAAATTAAGATGCAAACAGAGAAGCGATTACAGCAACGTACGATTCCTTGCAAACCACAAACAACAAACAACCCTGTTGCTATTAAATTAAACCAAAGGCTCAAACAGATTTAAACTGATCGCTTGTCAAAATCATTGTTTGTGGGACAATGTCATTGTGTAAGTGAGAATCAGCATAACGCAGGTAAAGTGTCAATCAACGCGATGTGATTGGCTAATTCCATACTAATATACAATGTGTAATATCTATTTTTAGACCTCGCGTAAAGGTGAATTTCACTCACCCTTAAAACAACTCTCTCATACACTTAACCATACCAAGCCATATATTATGTAACATACTGGTCACAGTGGTCAATACTGATCACAGGTGAACAGTGTTATCCCGAGCAGGTAAATATAGATGTACAGGTAACAGGCTTAAGTATATTTAAAACACCTGGTTACACTGCCACCTCGGGAATCATGCATACTTGATCTTTTCCTTGCCACAACCCCAACACTCATTAAAAGAGTTACCATTCTTCCAGGAATTAGTAATCATGATGTGGAACAAGTCTAAGTCAACACCTCTGCAAAAATCATGGATCAGAAACCCTGTAACTAAACTCTGTATAAAAAAGCAGACTGGGAGGAGATACATAAAGCACTTGTCTCCTACCATCAAGAAATGACTGAACAAAATTATTCCTTTTAAAATCCCAAGAAATCATTTTCCTTGGATAAATCAAAGCATTAAAAGACTTATCAGAAAAAGAAACAGAGCCTGCCAAAAATACCGTCAATCAGGAAACTCCTCAGATCGAAACAAATTCCAGAACATTAAGCACATAGTTTCAAATAAACCTGGCATACAAGTCGTATCTTGAAGACATTTTAAATGTTAACACTGATGACCCAACTCTTAATTTAACACCAAAAAGCTTTTTACTTTTCTTAGGCATAGTAAACAAGACTCTGGCTCTGTTGGCCCGCTTCGTAAATCTGACTATTCACTAAGATGACACTGCAAAAGCCAACATCCTTAATGAGCTATTTCACTTGGTTTTTAGCCCAAAGTCTCTGAATAGCCTAAGGTCCCTCTGTCAGATGAAAATCACTTAAAACTTAGACAGTGTGATTGGACTTACAAATACAATGGCAGACATCAAAGTAAAACCTTGCATCAGCATTATCTCCCATTCTGCAACACCTTTTCCAGAAGTCCCTAGATTCTGGAGTGTCACCATCTGTATGGAAGGATGCCAATATGTCACCTGTCTCCAAAAAGGGTGACTAATCAAACCCAGCAAATTATAGACCAATATCCTTAACCTGTATCCTGTGTAAAACCTTAGAACATATTGTTGCTTCATTCATCTCCTTACACCTTCCTGATCTTGACCTATGCTATGATTTCCAACATGGGTTTAGAGAAAAGATGTCTTGCGAGTCTCAACTACTGATGCTTGTTGATGATCTTGTTAAATCTCTTTTTGAAGAAACAGACTGATCTTATTCTGCTGGACTTCAGCAAGGCTTTGACAAGGTTAGCCATGAAAAACCTTTGTTTAAACTTCATGACTTTAGCATCAGAGGTTCTTCTAAAGTGGATGAAGAGTTTTCTTGATGGTCGTCACCAGTCAGTTGTCATAAACAGGTCTTCCTCCGATCTATACCTGGAGTTCCCCTGGGATCAGTGCTCAGATTGCTACTATTTCTTGTGTACATAAATGATCTTCTTCAGAGGGTCAAGTCCAAAGTAAGAATAATTGCCGATGATACTGTCATCTACTTAACCATATCCACATCTTTCCAATCTGAAATACTGCAAAAAGATCTAGACATACTGGAGCACTGAAGCAGTAAGTGGGACATGGAATTTAATCCATCCAAATGCCAGGTCCTCCATATTACAAGAGCAAAATCCCCGCTAGACACTTAAATATTATCTACATAACACCTTACTTCAGTCAGTCTCCTCAGCAAAATATCTTGGAGTTGATATCTCATCAAACTTGTCATGGGACACGCACATTGATCAAATAACGAAAAAGCAGCTAGTACTCTGGGCTTCTTGAAGAGAAATATCAAAGTACACTCTGAACAGTTGAAATCTACTGCTTACAAAGTTACTGAATAAACTTGAATACTGGTGCTCTGTCTGGTCACCTCACACTGATGCCCTCATAGCACAAACTGATTCGATACAACGCAGAACCGCCCAGTGGGAAAAACATGACTATGGCCAAACATCAAGCGTAACAAAATGCTGCAATCCCTAGAATGGCGAAGACTAGATCAAAGACGCATAGATAATAGACTCTCTCTGATGTATAAAATCACCCACAACCTTATAGCTATTCCAGGCCAAGATTATATGATCCCCTTGACAAGACAGTCAGGCCACTACCACTCCTCTGCATATAGATTAATAAATGCTTCCTCTGACTATTATAAATTCTCCTTCATCCCCCTACTGTTGTCCAATGGAATAGTTTACCACCAGCTATCCCAGCTTGTAATATCCTGCAGCATTTCAGTCAGGCAGTCTATCAGATTGAACATATATCACAAAACAGTATGCAAACATCTTTTATTTTATTTCTTTATCTTTGTTTTCTACTCTTTGTTTTAGTTTATTATTATGTTTAAATTCTTTTATCTTGTTTTTCTAACTTTCTCTGCAGCTTGACATGCAAATGTCTAGGTCCCCATCAGGGTTTTGACATTATTGGAAGATAGATAGATAGATAAATCATAGCACTGCAGGCACTGGAGTGTTCACTACAGGAGCCAGCTATTTTGTATGCAAGACGTTTCGTACCCTCCAATCAACCGGCTGTTTTTTATCCTTGAGCAGATATCTCATACCTTGTGGTTGGTCATCTCATTTTAAAATTTAGAGTTGAGATTTTAAAATTAGTTACTTTAAAGTTGTTCTGTACGTTATATATATAATGTATCTTAATATATGAGTATTTTTTTTATATATAGTAAACAAACATACACACTTATTTATTTATCAAATAATAATTAAACAGCATATGCAATTAATTAAATACAGTTGCAATTGGTAATTCAAACACGCATTTATAATTGTTTTTATAAGAAAATAGTGGGGAAAAGAAGGAAAAATCTGAAGCAACATTGACAGATGAAAACACAATAGTGAGTATGTGAATAATATAGTTCAGATGATGTGAACCAAAACATTTATTCACTGAACATTAAGAACAAAAACAAGATTTAACATGATTTCACAACACATTTTTCAGTTCAACACACATTCATAACACACAGTCACACACCATTGTACCTGGACATTTTTTTAACAGTTTGTCCATTGACCAGGTGCCAGTGCTATAAATTGCCCAATGAGCAAAGATTTTTTCCACTCATTTCATTGGTTTTCGTCTTCTGTGACTTCTTCAGCTTCCATTTGCTTAACAAATGCGCCTGCATCAGAAAATTATCCGCATTTACTTTTGCCATTAATACAGTGCCTATGCTACCAAACAAATTATCTTGCAAATTAAATCAAGCAGTATTTCCAAGTAAACGATTTACTCCTCGTAATCTATATGAAACCAAATCAATGCTACAGTAAATTCTATGTGCACACGTACTTGCACGTTAATTTCAACAAAAACTGTAATTGACTGACAAAGAGCATTTTGATGTCACACATATAATTAGTACAGTTTTGTTCTTTTGTCTGTAAAGCACGTAAGCAGGTCCATTTGATTCTAGTTTCCTGTGATTTTGTACACGCATGATTATATTTACTTGATTTACGTACCAAAGTGTACCCAATTCAATAGACATAAGTCAGGGGTTTAGATGCAGGATCCTGCGTTCATATATGCATAAATAAGCATCCACAAGACATAATGGAAATGGAACAATGCATTGAAAAGGACAACCTTATTGAGCAAATACAGACTAGTGATTACATAGGTATAATGCTGGACAAAACCTGTGACATATCTGTTCATAAAAGCTTGCTATATATGCCAGATATCTTGTACATGGTGAAGCCTGTGTCACCTTTTTGGGCAATGAGCAAACCACAGATTGTACTGCAGCTGGAATCGAGTCTGCATTGATTAACTTTCTTGTTAGGGGGTTTTTGATGAAAATTTGAGCAATGTTTTAGGTTTTGGCATGGATAGTGCATCTGTTATGACTGATCGTCTGAATGGTCTGGGTGCAAAGCTAAAACTAGAAATCCAGAGTTAACACAGGTTCACTGTGTTGCACACCGTTTGAACCTTGCGGCTTCACAGGCTGGTAAGAACATTGGCTACTGCAAAAGGTACTATAAAATGGTACATTCATAGTACTTATTTAAACTTTATTGTATTATTCAAACTCCTATGTACAGTATGACCGACTACGAGAATTACAGGAACTGCTTATTGGCAAGTTGTCACAAATTACTGAACCCACCTCTGTTCGCTGGTTGTCAGTTGAGGCTGCAGTTAAGACTATATTTGCCAACATTGAGCCTGTATACCAGTCACTTGAAAGTGACAAAACAGCTGGTAAAGCTGATGGACTTCTGAAGATCATTTCTGCTCTTAACTGCCTTGCTCATAGATGTTCTCACATTAGTTGGCATACTGAGCTTAACATTGTGGATGACGGTTAGGTGTGATAATTTGTGGGGCAAAAAAGTCAAATCAAATACCGGTAAATAGTTTCTTCTGAAACAACTTCTTAGATATATATATCTAAACAAAGATAGAAATGAGAAATGTATTTTAGTATTCTTTCTGAAAAATTAAAACAAACTATATGACTACTGTAATTCTTGAAAAATGAACCGTGAACCGAGTCTCTGATGGCCTTTCACTCTTGAAATACTGTTGAATTATTAATTATAATAGTGCATGGTTGTTATTCACTAGGTCCTGATGCTGGGAATATATAAAGCACATCTCAGATTATTTTGAACAGCAATTGGCAAAAATCATTGCAAAATGTAAATGATTGAGAGTTTATATCAATTCCCAAGGTAGCGGTGGCCTCCTATAACCTTTAGTCAGATTCTTTGCAACAAAAAACAGAATTGCAATGCCAGTGGCTGATCGATAAGCTGTGGGTAATTCTTCACAATCAAAATCTTGCCGTGGCATGTAAAACATGTATTTCAAGCAGTTAGGTCAACACTTTTGCACATATCAAACATTTTCTCTTGAACGTCAAATGTTATTTGCAGATCATGTTCACTCATTTACTGACGCACTGGTAAAAATTTGACAAAATCCCTCCGAGACAAAAGGGACAAAATCCCTTCCATGCCTTTTAGCATAGGCGGACAAAATCTAAAATTTAATAAAATATGTCTCAAAATTGGAATTTTATAGCCAAAAATATGATTATATAATATTATTTACAAGACTTAACTGTGCGAACAAAATAAACAATATTGCAAAATATAGACAATTTACAGGAGGGAATTTTCAGGCATTGAACAATTTATGGAAGGGTCCACCTTTGCGTAACTTTTCCTGAAGAAATTTTGCTGTGGAAGGATTTTGTCCGTATTCTGTTTTTAGAAATAAAGATTTTACAGAATTATGAATCTAGTGGAAAAAAAGGAAAGGAAAGATATATTGCAAAGTTGAAGATTTTATAATTTTGTGATCTGCATCAGTAGGAAGCACCATGTGTAGCAATGTTCAGTTATCGGTGGCTCAAAAATGTTGCTGTTTCCAACATTTATAATATGTTAATCAGAATGTGCACTTATTTGAAAATATTCAATTATATTTTATGTTGCCCAAAGTATAAAAGTTTATATGTATGGGGAAAATTGCTTGTTTGTTAAAATTGATTGTAGTTACATTTTCCTTAGCTAATATTGT
Source organism: Sinonovacula constricta (assembly GCA_007844125.1). Classification (NCBI taxonomy): domain Eukaryota; kingdom Metazoa; phylum Mollusca; class Bivalvia; order Cardiida; family Solecurtidae; genus Sinonovacula; species Sinonovacula constricta. Next base: position 19,974,926 of record CM017561.1, read on the forward strand.
ACTGGAACACGACGGTAGTTTGACAATCTGTTCACAAACGCTTTGCTTGGTTGATGTGCTGAAAATCCATTGTAAAGTTTAGAGAAAATATCTTGAACATGCTTAAATTTTGTTTGTTCTACAATATTTACTGATAGTTGTATATTTCGTCTGGTCCAATATCTAATAAAGCCTTCTCAGCAAATCAGTACTGTTTAGTTTTGTCACATGGTTTAAAGGTTTAATGGAATTGTTGTATTTTTGTAAGAAGCGTTTTATTTGTAACTTCCATAAATACTCGAACACCCAACTGAAATCTCAATGCAGGCAATGTTAATGCATATTTGTTAAGCATAAAATCCAACGATACTGCAATGCATGATAACTGACAAACTAAAATAGCAATACTGTTTGTTTTTTCCTCTTCCAATTATATGCAAATGGCGATCGATGGGAAAACAGAGGTATATATGTAATCTAGCTGCATTTTGTAATCTAACTCGAAGGGAAGTATGTGCTTGCCTATTTTGGCATATTTTTTGGAAGAATTTGAACCGGTTTTGAACAATAAAGTTATGTTGCTAAAGGTTTATGTCTTAGCATTATTAAGACTTTCAGAATCAGTTTAATGAAACCGTTTCTAACAGCTGTGGCTGTGTTTTGATAATGTTCCCCACAGTTGTGTGTGAGTGACTAATTAGCTGTGATTGCTTGCTCTGATGTAACCTAACTAGCTTTCCTTCACATGACACTGAGTTAACTGGTATTGACAGATGTGCTGAGGATTATCAATGAGAATTTGCTAGAGCCATCATGCTACCGTGTTATAACAGAGTTAGCTCTAAAACAGGCCACACTTTGTAGTTTAATTGGCTAAAATAGAAAATATAGTGCACAATATTCTGTATGACAATAACACAATAACTGGCATTCTTATTATCATTTAAAACTATGTTATACTTTAGTACTTATTTATAATGATAAATTTTTTAATTCAAGGATTACTGCAACAACTTCTTGTATTCTAACTTTATTATCACGCCGATGGAAATCGGGAGTGGGATATTGTTTAGGCATTGTCAGTCCGTCCGGCCTTCTGTCCATCCAAATTTCATTTCCATGCTATATCTCGGCAACTACTGACTGGACTTCGATGAAACTGTGGGTACTTTCAATACCAAAAGGAGATGTACATATTCTTGGTATGTTCTGGTTGGACCCTTCAGCACAGAGTTAAGGCCCTTTATTAGTTATGCAGTATGTATACAGAGTAAGATTTCTTGGCAACTGCTTACTGGCTTTCAACGAATCTTTATCGGAACCTCATATTATTGGCATGTTTTGGTCTGACTATTTAACACAGGGTTATGGCCCCAGAATATTTTTTCATTTATTCACTATTTGTTGGCAACTGCAACACATGCAGGTCACAAGCTTTAAACCAAACCACACAATTTTAGTCTAGATAAATTAAAATATTTTATATTTCAATTTTATAATTCAAAATTCATAAAATGAAACACATTTTAAAGAAGATCTTATTGCACAAGTAATAATAATTAATGATGTAAAAGACAACACATACTGTTTTATAAATAGAAATGTCACAGGGTGACTTTAATGCATGTTGACAGTAATTGCCTCCCTGATACCCCAATCTTCCTGTCTGGGAGCCTAAGTCTCCCTCTTTAGGACAAAGGAAAGATCACATGTCTGGGTCTGAGAATCATATACACTGTAGGTGTCACTTAAGCATACATGTATATAAAAAATGGCAGTCATTTATTGAACCTTCTTTGGACACTCTTGATAGGGGTACCACACAAATAAACTCTTGCTGTTTTTCACAAGAAGATTCACAACATCCATATGACTGATTGCTGTAACTGATTTTTGTTCTGAATTAATATGAATTTGGCACCAGTAAGATGCCAAAAAAATGGTCTGAGAATTGTTATGCTGTACAATTTTTGTCTAAGGAAAGAGTAACTTAATTGTACTTACATTGTTCTATGTATCAGAATATGCCATCTTGTTTTTGCGAGTCCATTCTCACTTGGTGTAAACACACAGATTTGTGTACAACGTAGAAATCTTGTTTTTAAGTAATTTAGACTCGCTACATTGCGACAGCAACCTGTGTGGTAAGGTTTAATTATTAATATCCAAAAATCCATGTTAATCCATTTTTGTCATCCGTATCATCCAGTAATTTGTTATGTAAAACGGTTGATCACATGCCGCTGTAATGTTATAATTCTGCCATTTTTGTTTTGTGTACTTTGTTGATGTTGAATGACATCATAGTTGTATGACGTCACTGATTTTCTTACAAACTTTAGAATTAGAAGGGTCATGTGGGGAATAGTTAGATTTATATTTTTCGAGTATTTATTATTATGTTGGTATTATGTAAAATATTTCATCATGTAGTTAAGATGTTATAATGTTGTGCAAGTAACTTATCCACTTGTTATAAATATATGACTTTGTTTGACTCCTGTGGGAGGCCTTTGTTAGAGAATGATGTTTGATGTTGTAAGATTTGTAGAGCCATAAAAGGCGCGGATCTTGAACTTGCGAGGACTTCCATTTTTGCTTTCGCTGAGTTTATTAACATCCTTAGTTTTTGGTAGGTTTCATATTTTTGTTAACTTATATTTATTTTTTTTTACATGGAAAGTTTATTAATGATTGTAATAAGTAATATAGTCCCATTCATTACGTGTGTTAATATACAGTGACATTTTTAACAAGAATTTTGTCATTCATTGCTGGTGTCTTAGGCCAAACTTGAGGTGTATTTTCTTAAACTGATTTCGTTAATTGTTTTTTTTAATGTATGAAGAGTCTCTTTTATTGTAAATTGTTTTTAGTATTCCTTCTATTGACACTGACCTCGTTGTTGTTGTTAAAACTTGGCATTTATGATATCTGCCGTGCCATTTTAGAATTTTGGAGGAAGATATTGTTGCCATATGTAATCATATTTTATTATTGCTTAATTAAAGAGAACGAGAGTTAAAATAAAATATTGTTTAAACTTGATTTTGTACTTTCTCCCTTTATTTAATTCTAATAAAAATTCTTTGGTTAATTTAATATGGGAAGTCTGCGTAAAAAAATAAAATAAATAAATAATAATTTAATAATTCAAACTATTCCCAAAGTAACAACAATTACACATTTAGCCAACTATACCGAGGCGCAACAGTATCTACAGGCAGCCACCTAGCTGAATGACAATGGCCTAACAATATGCCTAGAAACAGAAGGGATCGGACCTAGTAGTGTAATCCGTAGAGTGTTGACAAGTTGCTTGAGGCCAAGAATTCAAATCTGAGCCTACAATGCTATAGCTTTCTTGCAAATGCTCAAGCAGATACAAGAGTAGTTTTACAACTGGTAGACTCTGTGAGAGGATAATATGACTGGGTTCAGCAGGCTATACATACCACCAGTGAGGGCAGCACTGTATCTGCGTCAATAAATTATTGGCCACTGACTCTGGATTACATAAGGTTGTTAATGGATGATTGTTGATAGATGACTTCAAACAATTTGGTGAAGTTTTGGCAAAGATATAAGCTAACTATGTATTAACATGCTACTTGAATGTTCTGTTTCAGGTTTGAATACAAGCTGGAGAAAGCTTTCAATATTAGTCAGGAAGAACTTTGAGACAGACAATGTATTCCTATTTGTTCCAAATGTAATTGGTAAGAGTTCTATTTTTCTGCTTCTTAAAATTATTCATGTTTTGCATTCAACATTTTAATGATAAAGTTTTTGTAAGATTAGTATATACATTACGATGAATCTCATTAAATATTTCTAAATTTGTTTAATTTAACTTTCAAAGATCATAATAGATGCAATTTTGTGAATGATTTTGTTATAATTTGAAAGTATTTTAGGCCTAAATTAAAATTAAGTTTGTTTGCCCTTTACCGACTGACCCGAAAAAATCCCGCCGACCCAAAAAATTTTATTGGAAAAAAAACATGTGTGTTTTTTTTATTCGATCCGACACGTTCTTCGTCACTCGGAACTCCTCGGGTAATTCCGTCAACGTTATCACCTCGGAAATAATGCTGTCGCCGCCATATTGACGAACTACATCCAAAATGGCAATCGTACCTACTCGGTGATCTCCGGCAAGCTTTGGATATAAACATCACCGAAGCATGATCCGAGTGCATGTAGGGTAATAACTGGTATATTACACTTTTACCAAATCCTGTCGGTACTTTGAAAAGTCAGCCATATTTGTTTAAATAATGCAATGAGAAGTTATTCGCCGGGGCAAATCACCAACTGGTGTATTCCTACAATTATATCCGAAGTTTGTCGGAGATCGCCGAGTAGGTACGATTGGTTCTTCGTATTGCTGTCCGTAAGTTTCTTTTCGGTATATATTTTTCTTTCTGTTTCAATTCTTTTCGCGCTTTGAATATAATCGGATTTTTCAGTCTTTAGCTTTACCGGCTTCTTTCAAAATGGCAGCGTCCATTGACAATAATGTGACATTCTCGGTGACGATAAATCTACTAGATATTAATGGCAATAGTTCAAAAACGTTAATTAAAAATGCTATCAGGAAATATAAAACCAATTACACGTGGTTTGATGTATTTGATGAATTTGAAAACTTGCAATTGCCAAAAGAAATCTACGAAAATTTTGAAAAACATGCCAGAATAGTAGTCAGTTCTAAATCTACAGCATGCGAAAACTTTGATGCAGACCCTTATGACTCAATCAGTGTGTTAACCGATTTCGACCCGACATTAAAATTTGTGACTATTAATGTCAAAGGAATTGATCATTCTACTATAAATGAAGAAGGTAGCGAGTCTGCAGGGAAGAATGTATTTCAAGTAAGAGTTAAAGCACTGTAGAGTTTTTTGGATTAAATAATACAGAATGTCATTCTTGATCTGGATTTCTAAATTCTGTATAAACAAGTGCTGATAAAATTTCCTGTGCCATTTTATTTGAACTACACAAGTAATGGTTACAGATTGTATTAGTAACTTTATAAGGTTTAGAATTCCAGATCAAGTATCAACATCCTATAATTGAACAAAAGCAAAAGAAAAGCAACATCATTTTGTTTAAAACATTTATTTTGCACAATCTTAAGGAAATGCCTCCCTCCCCCTTTACACAGACTTGGGACTTTCTTGCACTCTCCTTGCATGTGGATTATGTTACACTGAGAATAAGTGTGAATGAAAACCAACAGCCAAATGTGATTGGTAAGCTTTCTACATTGACACACATTTTAATAACTACTTTGATCTACAAGATGCTAGCACAAGGTGGGGTTAAGGCAATGGGTGAATACATGATCTACAAGCATGCAAGAATTAGCACAAGGTTGGGTTAAGGCAGTGGCTGAATACATGTGTAGAAGAGTGAACATAAAGAAATGAATAGCTATATGATGAAAGGAAACACTGTCGGAAAGATGATACACAGTACAATATAAAAGAACAAATATAATATAGCATACTACATTCTGTATATATACAGGATTAAATGAATATATAATGTGTATCAACAAGCTATTTTTTCGGGTATACCATATTAAGAGAGATGCTTGAAAAAAAAAAAAAAAATTTTCCTACCTACCGACCCACTTCTAAAATTTAGGGTCGGTAAAGGGCAAACAAAGTATTTTTTAATTTAGGCCTTATAGTTAATGTGGTAGGGAAAGTGAGCATTATTCATAAATCAATAAGAACCAGTCTGAAATGTATCTTCTTTTTTGCTGCAAATAATTTATAACTATTGGGTTTACAAAAGGCTATGTTTAATAGTATAGGAAGTATAAAGACCTCCCCCATCTCATTGAATGGTATGTATTTATGGTGTGGCAGAGAGAGTTTTAAATTTGTGACTACCTAACTGCTCTGCATAGTCTCCAGTGACCTTCATAATTGGGTCAACATTATAAGATAAATATGTTAAGGGACCTTGCATGAGCATTTTTTCTATGATTCAGGAATCCCAATTGCTTGCAGTCAGGAGCAGTGGACAAGTTGCTTGGTCATGAGCAGGTTATAAAAATTGTGGAGGAAAGTCAGACAAAAAATATGAATTGTTTTTATTTTTCTCTGTTTTTATTTTTCTCTGCAGATTACATGAGAGGGGTGTTCATCGGTCTGTTTGTGTACCATGCTTGGATGGGGAATCCTCAGGCAGCTTCACTGTGTTACATTCTCAACTTTGCACTGGATGAGGTTGATGGTAACTGTGCACGGTACTTTGGACAAAGTAAGAATCAATTTTATACTGTGATCTTTATTGAGAATTGAGTAAAGCATTTTTTTCATGGAATTGTATGATAAAAAAATTAAACTTTATTAGTATACAAGGGGCATTCTAAAAGTTCCGATATTGAATGTGGGTTTATAATACTGCATTTAAGCAAATACATATAGTCGAGCTGGTCAGGTACTCTCCTTTGGCTTGATAGACTTGTAATATACATTTTATTTGTAAAGTCCTCCCGGATATACCGGATATACACTAGTACATTAGTGAATGGCATGACACCTGTGGAGGTCTGAAACTGCTATCCCCTTAGACACTTTGATGTGTGGATTCAACATAAAGTCCCATGATAGGATGAAGGGTGAATGTGGCAAGGTACAAGGAAGTCCAATGGTCTGAACAAATTTCTGTTCCAACAGAATTGTTGGTTGACTTAGACATTGGTTCACTGCCTTTTTAGCTCACCTGAGCACAACGTGCTCAAGGGGAGCTTTTGTGATACCGCTTCATCCGTCGTCCGGCGTTCGTCGTCAACATTTACCTTGTGAACACACTAGAGGCCACAATTTTTATCCAATCTTCATCAAACTTGGTCAGAATGTTTGTCTGCATGAAATCTTGGATGAGTTCATTATTGGGTCACCTGGGGTCAAAAAGTAGGTCACGAGGTCAAATTTTAGGAAAAACTTGTGAACACACTAGAGACCACATTTATAGCCCAATCTTCACCAAACTTGGTCAGAATGTTTGTCTGCATGAAATCTTGGATGAGTTCGTAACTGGGTCACGTGGGGTCAAAAAGTAGGTCACTAGGTCAAATCTTAGAAAAAGCTTGTGAAAACACTAGAGGCCACATTTATAGCCCAATCTTCACCAAACTTGGTCAGAATGTTTGTCTGCATGAAATCTTGGATGAGTTCGTAACTGGGTCACGTGGGGTCAAAAAGTAGGTCACTAGGTCAAATCTTAGAAAAAGCTTGTGAACACACTAGAGGCCACATTTATAGCCCAATCTTCACCAAACTTGGTCAGAATGTTTGTCTGCATGAAATCTTGGATGAGTTCGTAACTGGGTCACGTTGGGTCAAAAAATAGGTCACTAGGTCAAATCTTAGAAAAAGCTTGTGAACACACTAGAGGCCACATTTATAGCCCGATCTTCACCAAACTTGGTCAGAATGTTTGTCTGCATGAAATTTCGGATGAGTTTGTAACTGGGTCACGTGGGTCAAAAAGTAGGTCACTAGGTCAAATCTTAGAAAAAGCTTGTAAACACACTAGAGGCCCTATTTATAGGCCAATCTTCATCAAACTTGGTCAGAATGTTTGTCTACATGAAATCTTGGATGAGTTCATTATTGGGTCTCGTAGGGTCATAAAGTAGGTCACTAGGTCAAATTTTAGAAAAAGCTTGTGAAAACACTTAAGAGGCTACATTGATGGCCCAGTCTTCACCAAACTTGACCATCATGTTTGCCAGTATGAAATCTTACATATGTTTTGAAGTGAGTCATGTGGATTCAGTAGGTTACTTGGTAAAATTCTAGAAAATGTTATCAACCCAGTGGCCACACTAATGGTCCAATCTTCACCAAAGATTTCTAAAGTAAATAACTCTTAATTACTTAATGCCAGATTTGAGCCTACGTAAAGCCTGTGTCATCAGGTGAGCGATTAAGGGCCATCATGGCCCTCTTGTTGTTAAAGCCTTTTAAGATGGCTAGTTTGTGTGGTAAGGATTATTATGAAGCAGTTTCTTTCCACAATGACGACAGACCAACATTTTCTTTGACTGTTGTGTCCTCAGTAAGAGGAGAGTCATTCCATCTGTGTTAAAAAAGCTATAAAACATGCTCAATTCACCTGGAACATTGGGCTGTCTAGTGCCTTTCTTTACCATCCCGCATTTTATTTTTTTCATTACCACAAGGTTCACAACAATAACACCCATAATTCATCCCTAGTCCTGATGTTAAATTAACGCCTATCACATTTTACAAATTATCATAAATCAATGGCAATTCTATCATTTTTAAAAGTTATTGGGCAAATGGGTGATTTATATTGTAACTTCTTTCTGAGCTTAAGTTTCTTCTTTAACATTGTGAAAACTGGCCTCAAGCTTATACTAAAAAAAACATTCACTATGTAATGCAAAGTTTACTGCACAAATCTACGGCGATGATGTCATTTTCACAAATGCTGATTCCTGACACACAGAATTGATTATCACCATTTGTTTGCCATTCTAAAATTTAGATAACCTAGCAATTTCACTTTGGCTTCCATTTCCTATGGAAACATGCAGTGACTTTTTTATTGTTCAGACCCTTTACTTTTCATGGCCTTGACTTTGACCTAACTCTTCAGATTAGGTCCTGAAATCTGCACCAAATACAAACAACACTGTGCCACAATACCAGTATGTTATGTACAAGAAAACTGCATGCTGCTAGATGAGGCACTGCTGAACCCACATAAGGACAGAACTATACGCCTGTTATCAGAACTTTCAAAATGCCCTTCTAACTTAAGTTATAAATAAATATGTATAAATAAATTGTTCTTATTGGCTAGACGTTCCGGCTGGCTTTTTGTATATATTGTAAGTACAAGCTGGCTACTAACATCAGCTCTAGGAGATTATGTACATTTAAAAACAGTAATTTTGGTCCAGGGAAAATTGGGTTTCTGTGTGTTTTTAAAGGCATTGAAAATAAGGCATCAGGGATTTTGCTGGTATATTACGGGTCCTTATTGGTGTCAATGATTGGGTATGGGGGAGCATTTTGTTAAATCTGCTGGCCAACGGTAGTGCTGTAAGCCCATGTGCATCAATTGATTGCTCTGAAATGGTCATTTCCAATGCCTTTAAAACAGTTTTCTTAGTCATTACTTGTCTTATATGAGATACATAGGTTTTAAAAAATTGAGTATTAATTGATTTTTTTGGAGGCAAAGATGTTCGTTTTTGTTTACATTACAGCAGCCCTGGCACTTTATGGCTGTTTTAGCTGAAACAATATACCTTAGTATGATAATGCCATGCATTGACACTAATTTTCATCATTAATTTTTTAGACTCATGTGTTGAGAGAATGTACGAAAAACTGACACCATTTGTTAGGCCATGGAAGGTCTCGGTTTGAGAGGTCGACATAGTCGTCATGTGATACGGGGTCATCTCCATGGTGATATGAACTTCCTGTCATGTGCTCTGGTCACATGATTAGACCCCACCCCTCAGAGTAATCACACAGTTCTGTTGACATAAAGATATTACACTATTAAGTTAACTTTAAGCCAGTTATTTCTATAGAAGAATAGGCTGCTACATTACTTCTTTATTGATTATAAAAGTCTTAGACACCATTATATCAGCACATGAGTACATGGATAAAGATAAATCAATCACAACTATTTATCAAGGCTTTATTTGTGAAAGCATGTCATTGACTAAGCAGTACATTGTTGTCTACATGTAGATAAGCCAGAGCAGTTGTGATAGGACCAATGAATATATTATATGTCCATTTTTTTTTAACTAAATGATATTGAAGAATAAGACATCTCTCCAACATTTAACCTTATATCAAAAATGCAAGATCAACCTTCTACTTCTATAATAATCTAAGTTTGGTTTGTTTCCATTTTATTGACGACATGACTTCAGTCCTAAAGAAAGTATAGTATATATTGTGGTTTTCAAGTAATGCATAAGAAAAAAGACCTCTTCATCATTGAAAAGATAATAACCTAGTTATTCTGTGACTAAATTTCATTGTATACATTATGTCATAAACATTTTATGCTCACCCTGTAGCTCTTGAAAAGTCTGCTGGTGAAAAATTACCATATGTTCTGGAATGTATGTCACCAACTTTTTTCAATGGATTCTGGACTTTTTTTTTCATCTAGAAAAACATTCTTTGGAGGGGCTTGGTAAAGAACAAGTATATTAAAGTTTCACAAGTGGTTGTATCTTTTAGTCTCATGTGATTTGTATTTCAGAAAATATGGCAGATTTTCCACCAAACAACAATAAAAAATAGTTTGTTTTAAGGAAGATTGAAATGTATAACAAATAAAATAACAACATATTTTCTAAATCTTAGCTAAGTAGTTTTAAGAAACATTTTTCATATGCAACATATACATAAGTTTTCGAAGTACATTGTATTTACCCTTTTAATTAATGAACATTATAATTTCTTTTATTGTTATTTAATAATAATTAAAAAAGAAAGAAACAATACTTGAATTTTTTAAATTGAAATTTTAAATATGACATAACTTTATCCACAGATTTCTTTAGAGCTTAAGGGACCTATTTAACAATAGCACTTGTTAACACTGATTGATTACCTATATTTCAGCATCCAACTTTGGGATGATGTTGGATATTTACCTGGATGAGGCATCAGTCTGCAGCCTTTGTATGGTCCTGTCTGTCCTCTATCCCCAGTACATTATTGTGTTTCAGCTGTATTCTATCTTTGACTTTGTAGCACAGTGGTCTAACTATTACTAGTAAGTATACATATGACACCTTACATTTTCTTTATGCATAAGTTTAGTTGTGATATTTTGATGTAAGATTTCACAAGACTTCTTGTTTATAAGCAACCCATTTCAAGGTGAACTTTTCTTTATGGAAGTTTTAATAATTATTATCATTCAAGATTTTGTCTACAATGGTCTACATTCAATATAAGTCATGATATAACTTGTATTAATCTTGCAAAAGTCATATGTGAGGAAAAATTGTCATGATATGGAAGTTAGGTTCATTATATTCAGATGTGGGATCTGTCTGCACTAGACTACCTACTTTCTAGTTCTGTAATCACATAATTTGGGAGATTTATTCACATTGGGATGTGAGATCTCTACAATAGTTTTCATTTTAAATTAATCATGACAGTATTTATTAGTTTTTGTGAGACGTAGATTTTTGGAGCGCTCGTAGCTCACTGGTATAGTCACTGGTTTGTGACTCTCCTGACAACTTAAGCACTCACTGCCTGGAGTCAAGTCCTGGTTAGGTCGAGAACCTAAGAGTAGTCTTCCAATTAACCTACAGTCCATCTTTGGTTCTACCCTGACATTTTACAGGGTTCTTCCTCCACCAAAACGTTCATGTTTATCTATAGCTATCTTCTTTACCTCTTATACCACCTGTCCCCTACTGAAGTTATCTACAGTTGTCTTCTTTACCTCTTATACCACCTGTCCCTTCCTGAAGTTATCTATAGTTGTTTTCTTTACCTCATATACCACCTGTCCCTTCCTGAAGTTATCTATAGTTGTCTTCTTTACCTCTTATACCACCTGTCCCTTCCTGAAGTTATCTATAGTTGTTTTCTTTACCTCATATACCACCTGTCCCCTACTGAAGTTATCTATAGTTGTCTTCTTTACCTCTTATACCAGCTGTCCCCTCCTGAAGTTATCTATACAGTAGAAACTCACAATGCGGGCAACTCGATAATACGACCATTTTTACCTCTTAAACCACCTGTTCCCTTCTTTGGATCCATTTCACTTCATCAAGTATTTTCATGGTGGTCAATAATGGACAAAGCCAAAAAATTGTTTATGTGCAAAACTCCCCACCAACTTTGGTGTTTCTAAAATTGGATTTGAAACATTCATACCAATGCATGCCTAAATATTCCTCCCTTGAAAACTATTTTGCTTCCCTATAATAAACCAATATTCACTGTAGAAAAATAATGCAGATAAATTAATTTTCCCTTATGATTATCAGGTGTTTGTAGTGACTTTAAAACTAAAGAAAAGTGTTAAAGTTTTGTGCCAAGGGCTTGGGGTTATACAACTTGAAACTGTTAACAGGAATGTTGTTTTTTTTGCACACATATTAGCCCTCTGTCATTGCTGTGAGATTGTATTTCTATGTAGGAAGGCATAAGATGGCACATAAGTAGGTAAATGGGTCTGAAACAAGCCTCTATCACCTGATTGGTCTGATTTAAAGTTAACAATGATCTAACCAATCGCAGTTCTGATTTCATCAGTCTTCAAAGCTACCAGATACCTTATAATCAATTGTCTCTGACTCAAACCCAGGATCAAAGGATAAAAACTTTGTCTGAGAGCATATCATAGTAACTGATTGGTCAATTTGGATCTGTTATTGAAAATTAACCAATCAGATGCTTGAAAATGGATGCATTATAAGCACAGACTTCTTTAACCTGGGGTTTTGGTTAATAACTTTAATCCAAATTTTGTAACAAGTAGTTTAGTGCACTAATGATGGGTGTTCAAGTCAGTGTGGTGGTCTACTTTTCTCCAGTAAAACAGCAAAGTTTGTTTACATCATTGGCTTATTACACTAGTACACTTGAGAAAATGCTCAAATGTATTACATATGACATAAACGAACTTATGTCAATTTGTCTTGTGCAGTAAAAGCAAAGATGTTAGTTTTTATCTTTGCTTTTTCCATTGTCATTATGCATAGGCATACATTTATACATAGCAGTAATATGGTTTAACTTATGCTGATTGTAATAAAACATAATCAGCTATATATAGTATCATTTTCTTCTAGAGTTAGTTAACTTGCTGTTGTGTTGAAAGGCTATTAAAATGTTATAAACATTGGTTTGTTTTCAGAGGTCACTATTTGTAAACTATTTGTAAACCTCTGCTAAAAATGTTGGCGAAGTATATTTCACTACTCTAAATTATAGTTGTTAAAGACTCACTAGAAAAAGTTTGTCTTTCTTAAGGTCAATAAAGGGAAGGCTCTTTATACAATGTCATTATTACCGTACTTACTCACTTATAAGACTATTCGCTTATAAGACAACAACAGCTTATCTCAGAGTCAGCCACTTGACCTGTGTAATGAGGCAAGTCTACTCAGAAATGCCAAGTAAATTACAGTTTGGTGTATTTGGCAGACTGAAGTTGAAATTTTGTTTCAGTGTTTACTGATGGATAATAAGCTGTGATTCATGCAGAACAAAAGGAAATGTATGTGAGACAGTTAATTGTTGACCAACAAAGTTCAATAAAAGTGAGTTATCGGCAGTCAATAATGACGGCATGTCAGGTCATTGCATAACTGCTAACAAGTTTATGTGGTATGTTTTTGCCCTAAAACAACGCGAAAACTTTTTGCCAGGTCGCTAGACCCCGCCTATAAGACGAGCCCCACACTTTGAACATGAAATTTGAAGGAAAAATCCCCGTCTTATAAGTTAGTAAGTACGGTAACAAAAATTAAGGATAATAAGGTCAATAAATGAAATGCTTTAATGAAATGTCTTATTAAATAGCTAAAATTAAGGATAATACAATAGAAGGGTCTTTTTAATGGCCTAACATAAACAGCAGGTCATGTAAACAGCCATAAGTGATCAACTGATGCCTTCTCTTGATGTCAACACACGTTAATTGTTAAACCACTGTATTTAATATATGGTGTAAGAAATATTATGGCTGGAATATCTAAGACTCAGCCTTTTAGTCTTTCAACTTAAACCCATCAGTTAGGGTAAAAACTTTTGTGGGATTTAATCTTACAAACTGACCTGCGGTGCATTGGTGAATCCATCTAGATATTTCTCAGGAGTTGTCTTTCATCAATAACAGTTTGGTCTGCTTTGAGACTGTCACTCTAATGTCAATAATTGTGTCTTAGTCTCTCTATAAAAACATGTACTATATACTATGTCATAATACAGTAAACAAAACTTCTTAATGTTACAATGTGTATCCATTGGATGGCCCACGGCTTTGCCACTGGGTCAAAGGTTTACCTAACCATACTTGATTTTTCATGCTGAAGTGCTGTCCAGTTGAGGATTGAACGAGCGGTGCAGAAGATCGTGAAACTCGGCTCATCTCGCCAAAACTTGTCCAGAGGCAGCTGAAATTACTTAGAGTGTTTGTTACTTTTTTGTTTTTAGACTTGTTTTCCACTTTTCTTTCCCTTTGATCAAGTTCAAGCACACATTGTGATGGGGTAGTTCAGGCTAGGTTTTAACCTAACTCGAGACTAAGTGGGTGTAAGCATGTAGTTATGGTATTTGTTGTTCAGTCTTAAGCATGGAAAGCTTGGTTCTTTGGTCAGAATACCCAAGGTTTGTATGTTTTTTGTGCAAGTATTTCTTCAAACCGAAATGAGCATATAGTCACTGCTTCGTCTGTCCCTCCTGCCTGTCCTGTCTGTCATAATTTTGTCCGGGGCATAACACAAAAACTGTAAGAGTTATCATCACGAAACTTCATAGGTAGATAGATATTAATGAGGAGAGGTGCATTATTCAAGGACCATAAGTCTATTTTGCATTATTTGGGAGTTATTGCCCTTATTTTTATTTCTTAAATGAAATTTTGATAATTAAATATTTGAAGGGAAAAAATGACGTTTTGGAACTAGCGTTAATTCAGGGAGCATCGATCGGTTCTACCAATTCTCTTATTTAGGGATGGCAATGGTTAATTTCATCTGAGGTAGGATAACCAGTTACAAAGTCTATAACCAGTTAATAGGTTTTATTATACATAGTACATATTTGTTGAAAATACTCTCACCTACTAATCCAACAATGATGAATGATGCTTTTGCCTATATAAACAAAGTATCTGTCATATGAAACCAAACAATTAAATATTTTCACTGATTTATTGAACTAACTAAAGACTAGGTATTTCGTCAGCACGGTGTGTTAGTAGTGTGTCCCCAATTAATAACATGTGAAAACAACGTCATTCAGTTAATTGAAATTCTTAGGTGGATAGTATGTAAGCTACATGGTAGACTTTGTGTGCTTTTTTTTTTGTGTGTATGTTTTCTCCAGTTTTGATCTAAGGCCTAACTTTCCAATATATGACAGATATGAGATAGATATATATATATATATATATATATATATATATATATATATATATATATATATATATATATATATATATATATATGATGGTAAATGTAGCTGGTTCACCAGTCAAACAGTTGAAAAACTTAACTGGTTAAGGATTTTGTAACCCATGCCATCCCTAGTATTGTTTATCAGCTTAAATGTATTTCAATATTGTATAATGATAAATTGGTCACAAATCCTGTGAAAGAGATAAAATCCCACATTTTTGTGTTACTTTTGAATACTCTTTATAGTAAAAATCTTAAATGTGTCTAACAAAAGATAAAAATGAAATCCAGTTGAGTGTATGTGATTTACCAGTTCAGTAACATAGAGCATGGTCCCTCCTTTTATTATTAAAACTTAACTGTTTATATAAACATAGGGCTAGAAAGCTTGAGCCCTTATTTTATAAGTAACTAGTGAAAATGGCATAGATAAAAACATTTGGATCTAAGAGAATCTTTCTGCAAGAATTTCATTTTTTGCTTTCCTGTGAATAGGTTGTGGTCATTCTGTATGTCATTTATTCCAGACAAGGGAATTATAGTCACATTGTTCATTTTTCTCCATCTGTATGACGTTCCGACCCATTTTGATGTCTCGGCCATAACTTCAATATTACTCACAGTATTTAAAAAAACTTTACTATCATACAATTGAAGGTGTAACATTTACAAATGAAATCATTTAAGTTCAAGTTCATATTAAATGTCATTACATCTTCAGGGGCATGCATCAATTTCAGTGACATTTCTAGTTTATAGTATGAATAGCATATAAATCTTGACCTATGTAAAGAATACAAATGAAGCCAGAAAAATAGAACAGCAATAAACATGGACACTATTAAACATGAGCCTGGTATGTCATGTAACAAAATATCCATTCCAAATCTTGGAGTCTTACTGGCTATATTCAAACCATATGTAACTCTTCAATGGCCTTGGAATACTGGTCAAAAAGATGTGCTGTTACATGGTAAGTAGAAACCTTTATAACATAGTTTTTTGTAGAAAAGAATAAGCAACAAGTCTATGTAGTTTTGTAGTTGGTAGTTTAGATTAAGAATTATTACATTGGTCTTAACTGATGTATGTTTCAAATTTTCGTTAAAAAGTTTAAATGCTACAAATTTTTAAATTATATTTATTCTTAAAATTCAAAGCATAAATTGATCACTGTTGTGACATCAGTGTATACCTAGGTAAGCTTGACGTTCATTCTTACCTAGATCTGCACTATTTTCTAACACTTTTCTACCACATTTACTTACATTTCCTCAGCAAGAAGTTGTTGGTAACTAATCATGAATTTGTATTACTTATTACGTTAAAACATATGTAGGACATGATCAATTTTTCATCATTAGTTATATTGTTAGGTTTCTGTCATCAGGTTAATGAATGCATGCTTTTACTTATAATCCAACAAAAAATCACATACACACTTCCAAATCACATTCCAAATGAGCAGAAAGACAATTATTATATCTCACATGAAATAAGTGTTGATCCAGATCAGCAAGCTGTAGCTGCAAGCTGATCAGGATTTACCCTTTTGCTTTTTCTCTTGGCACTTTTTCCTGCTGCAGTTACAAACAAAAACAAACATGTATACACTTTAAATTCCTCAGCCTTTTAAATGAGCATTCCAAATGCTTCCAAATTTAAAAATAAATAAACATCATTTATGCATATGCCAGTACTGTTGTGTGTGCATCCCTCTGTAGATATGTCAGTTCCAATCAAAAAGTTCTGAAGGAATTCAGATTTAATTCACATTTAAAATTAAGTATATCATACCAAATACAGTTCAAGTTTGCTTCTGGTTACTACTGACATAATATTAGCAGAGATACAGCCCTTGTCATATTCTCATACAGATTTTGTTAACAGTCCATTGAATACAGAGGTATGGGTCTTTCTCGATATATATATTGACAAAAGGTGGGGCATTGTACCAAACACTTTAACACACTGACCAAACTCAATTTTATAAATTTTATGCAACACACTCACACACTTGCTCTTGTTTCAGAAGTTTCAAATTACTGCCAACATCATTTAGCATAATTTCAGCCATACCATTTTACAATGCAGATCCACTATTGACAATTTCTCCAAAGCACTTGTGCTAATGGTAAGTCTTGTTTCTAGGTAAGTTGAAAACTTTGTAAGTATGACATGTCCACCTTTGCTGGATAAAAGGGCAGTTAATAAGGAACAGGAATGTATAATTGTTTTGCCATCTCCAAAAGAACAGACCATTCATTGCTTTTGATTTTTGTCTCTTTTAACAGTTCTGCCATGTATAACAACAACAAGTACTCGGTGAGTTCAGATCCAATTATCAACACCTACTTCAACTGCTATGTAAGTTAATATCAATGTGTTTATTTCTACATTAAAGGTGGCATCCAACAGTTTGGAGCAAAGATTATTTTCTCAGATAACCTTAAAAGTCTGTTTGCAAAATGCTGTTCATTGATGCCATAGATCTGTGTGAACATATAAATGCATACTCGTCATTGCAAACAGGTATTTCCTATCTGAGCCATGCTGCATAGATAGCTATTTTGAAACTAAAAAATAGTTTGCTCTGTCGTTGATGTCTCTTTTTAGCAGAGATCACTATAGCACTTCTTTATAGATTATGTAGACTAAAGTATGAGTTTATGCAGTAATTATTTCTAAATTTCCCCACAGCAGTGGAAAAATTTTGTTACTTGCATCTAATATAAGCAAATTGTCAGATACCACCTTCAAAATAAAAAGTATTAACAGCCTTGGCAGTGCAATACATCACTTGCTCTAGGTATGATTGGCTGCAGGTCTAATCTTAGTCATACTGAATATGCAAAAATAGTTGTGGTATATATATATCTCTTCTTGTGTTCAGTTTATATAGAAACTTCCTCAACTGGTCAACCTTGTGTCAGGATAATGTGACTGAGTGTGGTTTCATTGCAGGAGTTCATCACAATATAGGCAGCACTTCTTCAGATTTACATTCAGGTTACTGAAAGGATTTTTTTATCAGTGATAAATGTAGTTTAGGACACTGCACCAGCTGTATTCTGTAGATTACAAGAACACTTTTAAAGTAGCCGAGCAGTAACCAGTGCCGACCTCGGTCCCGCAAGACATGGATTCAGGTTCCAACTGGGGCAAGAACTTCCATGTAGAGAGGCCTTGCGGCTGACCTTCCAATGTGATCATAATTGTGTCAGTACAAAGTATGATAACAATACATTACGTTTATGGTGTGTATTTTTTAATCTTGAAAAATTCAGTGTATTAAATAATGCACACTGATTGAATGAACATAACACAAACACTGTGGCGTTTTCTAATTGTTCAGGAAATGGGGCTTTTACAGCAATATATAGAATGTTAAGAAGAAGAAAAGGGAATTACATGTATATATTATCATGTCTTATTTTCTATATTTAGGTGTTGAATCTACTTTGGGTGTATGGCAACCATGTGTTCCTACTGTGTCTCTACAATTGTTACTTCTTCACTGGACCTGTCTGTAAGTATTCTTTTTTTTTCTCTTTAAAGAGTTATGATATACTGTGGCTATTTGAATAAATCATGTAAAAACCTTACAAACAAGATGGCAAGATGATAATATATTCTTACTTAAAAACCTGCATGGAAAAAGATGTGTTCATATTACACCAAATTCATTCCCAAAACGTAGTCGAATGGCACACATCATGTAACATAATAATTAGCGACTGACGAAGCGTTTAAGAGTTGCCGACTTATAAACTATATTGCTTAGATGAAGGGTTAAAAGACCCACGCAGGATCATGAATGATGTGGAATGGTTTTCAAGGTTATGTGTGGTTCTCATGATTGTACCCAGGTAATTGTCCAAATGTGTGGTACTCATGATTGTACCCAGGTAATTGTCCTGATGTGTGATACTCATGATTGTACCCAGGTAATTGTCCAGATGTTTGGTACTCATGATTGTACCCAGGTAATTGTTCTGATGTGTGGTACTCATGATTGTACCCAGGTAATTGTCCTGATGTGTGGTACTCATGATTGTACCCAGGTAATTGTCCTGATGTGTGGTACTCATGATTGTACCCAGGTAATTGTCCTTATGTGTGGTACTCATGATTGTACCCAGGTAATTGTCCTGATGTATGGTACTCATGATTGTACCCAGGTAATTGTCCAGATGTGTGGTACTCATGATTGTACCCAGGTAATTGTCCTGATGTGTGGTACTCATGATTGTACCCAGGTAATTGTCCTGATGTGTGGTACTCATGATTGTACCCAGGTAATTGTCCTTATGTGTGGTACTCATGATTGTACCCAGGTAATTGTCCTGATGTGTGGTACTCATGATTGTACCCAGGTAATTGTCCTGATGTGTGGTACTCATGATTGTACCCAGGTAATTGTCCTTATGTGTGGTACTCATGATTGTACCCAGGTAATTGTCCTGATGTGTGGTACTCATGATTGTACCCAGGTAATTGTCCTGATGTGTGGTACTCATGATTGTACCCAGGTAATTGTCCAGATGTGTGGTACTCATGATTGTACCCAGGTAATTGTCCAGATGTGTGGTACTCATGATTGTACCCAGGTAATTGTCCAGATGTGTGGTACTCATGATTGTACCCAGGTAATTGTCCTGATGTGTGGTACTCATGATTGTACCCAGGTAATTGTCCTGATGTGTGTTACTCATGATTGTACCCAGGTAATTGTCCTGATGTGTGGTACTCATGATTGTACTCAGGTAATTGTCCTGATGTGTGTTACTCATGATTGTACCCAGGTAATTGTCCTGATGTGTGGTACTCATGATTGTACCCAGGTAATTGTCCTGATGTATGGTACTCATGATTGTACCCAGGTAATTGTCCTGATGTGTGGTACTCATGATTGTACCCAGGTAATTGTCCTGATGTGTGGTACTCATGATTGTACCCAGGTTATTGTCCTTATGTGTGGTACTCGTGATTGTACCCAGGTAATTGTCCTGATGTGTGGTACTCGTGATTGTACCCAGGTAATTGTCCTGATGTATGGTACTCATGATTGTACCCAGGTAATTGTTCTGATGTGTGGTACTCATGATTGTACCCAGGTTATTGTCCTTATGTGTGGTACTCGTGATTGTACCCAGGTAATTGTCCTGATGTGTGGTACTCGTGATTGTACCCAGGTAATTGTCCTGATGTATGGTACTCATGATTGTACCCAGGTAATTGTTCTGATGTGTGGTACTCATGACCCAGGTAATTGTCCTGATGTGTGGTACTCATGATTGTACCCAGGTAATTGTCCTGATGTGTGGTACTCATGATTGTACCCAGGTAATTGTCCTTGGTCTTCTTCCTCCATCAATCATAGTTCAACACACCATAATAGAAATATCTCTCGATACAGGAGATCAAAACCAACCAACAAAAAGTTTATATAACATTTAGCAAATTATTAAAAGGTCCCTTGCCTACTTTTCACATATAAGCATATTTCAACACCTAATTAAGTAAATCAGGATAGTTTAATTGGAAATATTACCATGTTAAGTTTTCTTTACAAAAAGTACTGTAAAGGCTGCCCCTTATTTACTTCACATGGATACCCTCTTCATATCTGGAAAATTGTTTCATGTAATGAGATTTATAATTAATTGTCATGTTTTTTGTGTGAGTGGCACATTAAACCTTACAAAAGAAAATTCACAATGTTTTAGTGTCGCTGTTTGGTGCATCCATCGGACTCTGGAAGTTGCTCGCTGTCCTAGCCGCACCCTGGTCTATTTCCCGTCTCCTGATCATGATATACCTGCTATTTACGTCCATGCGTAACCTAGGCAACCAGGACTACCTGAGGCGAATTGCCAGTAAATCCAAATCCCAGGCAAACCACTTTGTGTCTACACAGAATGGCTATAACAAGGATTACAGGAATGCATAAAATGATAAGAGTGGCCGGGACTGACCAGGTCTTGAGAAATTGAGATTGACTTATAACCTGGTAAGCGTGAATTGGTAAAGCCAAGATATTTATCCAATCCCATTTGGAGTTGTCTGATAAGGATCTGTTCTAGATGTGTTTGCAGACAAATCAGCCAGCTCTTGGCCCACTGATCAGGTTGTGTACTTTTTGCTTTCCATTATTAAGTATCTGGTTAGAATCTGTGCTATTTGCTAGATGCTCTCTAGCAATATGTCTTGATAACTTTGTGTTGTGTTTCTTGTTGCAAACAACTAAAAATGTGTAAAAGTTACTAACAAATAAAGCTGGTTATGAGTTTAACAGAGAATTGAGGGAAGGTGCCCTGAAATGGTGCAAATGTTTTAATGCTTTTTTATACAAATGTGTGTAACTATGTATTTTGTTTTAATTAATGTTTTGTTCATCATTCTTTGTTAAAAGATGTGAAGCATTCCTCCAAGTTCTTGGAGGTAGGCCACCTAGAGAAACCTTTATAAACACTTTTTATAAAAAAATACCTCAAATACCTGACATAATCTTCATTTTACTGTTTTTTTTTTACATTTTTGACCAGCATGACATACAAACATAATATTTTTTGTTTAAGGATTTACTAGATCTTATTAAATCCATATTTTATTATTACTGTGGTTATTTGTTAACATGTGAATAATAAAACTTCTTTTGTAGATTTTTTCTTGAACTTGTATGTTGGTAAATATAAGAAACATACTATTTCTGATTTTATATGTAATATTCAGGGTTATAGTTATCATATATTTTAATAGTCTATATATAGTCATTACAAAAAATCTGCAAATAGAATAGTTTCTTATTATATGATGTACAAATATTTTCTTAGTTAAATGTTATATTGGTGTTAATGTAACAATTGAAAAAATAACATTCACTTATTGCCGTATTGATTGTTTGATGCAAGTATTAGTCGTTAACATAACCCACTCAACCATCGACAGAGTCAAGCTGTCCTCTGCTTGGTCAACTGACCTGTTGGGTGTATTTTTTTAGAAAAATATTGTTATCCGAAATGGTTTTCGAATTGGCATATGTAGCTAGATGTTTATTAAAACATGCTCAAAGGACACATAATTGTGATTAATTACCAAGTGCTTATTAAAATGTAGGAGTCTGTACTTGACAGACGCTAAAATAATTAAATACACAAGACAGTCTATTTTGATAAAGATGCTGCTCTTAAAATTTAAGAGTAAAATGCCGATAGGCCTGACGATAAAATGGCATTGAAGGCTTATGAATAATCAAGAAAATGACTGTTCCATTCCTCCTTGACTGTGAACAAACTGTGGCTTTGCTACGAAGAGGGCATTTTAAGATGCTGCATATGCAAACAGCTCTGATGACAATGCCTTCATCAAAGGTACAACTTATCTATGGAATCAAAGCACACAGAAATAACGAGTGTCATACTTGGTCATCTAGTGGGGAAATTGCTCAAATCAAGCCCATACTTAAAAAGTAAGGCTGGCAAAGCACTTGTTGCATTAAAGAGGTTTGATTGTAACAGACTTGTTGTTAAAATAAGAAATGTCCTTGCATGTGAAAAAGTTGTTTTTAAACAAAGAAAGTATGATAGGGTGTTGCTTTAGACAAGCTTACTGGTGTTACAGCTTTATTTCCCTACACATGTAATGAAATCTCTTTCCTGAATAGTTATTTTAGTTCAGACCAGTAAATCTTGATTCATGCTAGTACTGTATGCAGGTCACAACACATGAAAAGAGAAGCATCACTGAGTTATTTACTAAACACAAACTGGTGCTTATAAAAAGAAAAAGATGGTGTTTAAACATTTTTTTTTGCAAGTTAAAAGTATACAGCACTTACTGAGCCCACAATCTAGGTGTTCAGCATTTACTTAGTGATTGGACTGCAATTTTTTTTTTTCTTTTATCCACCCACAAAAACCTTTTGGGGATGGAATATTACTCAAACCACACTGTTGACAAAATTTTTAGTGTTTAGTGTGTAAACAGTTTTGTGTCAATTTTGATAAAACATCAGTTATCTTAAAAATCATGAGTTACTGTTCCTAATATAAAGGTTTATGAACTGGAACAGGGCAAGGAGAGGGTTGATTTTTAGCACTTAGCTTACAGTTTAAGGTCTCCCAATGCTACATTGGCACCAGCATTAATGTTCCGGTCTTGAACATTGAAGATATTTGTTCAACTTCTATATACATGGTGACATTTTGACACCATGTCAGTTTAATAATGAAGACAACGTGTTGGGACAGTTATACAGCATTTGATTTCCTAGTCAGACCAACTAGACCTCAATGATGTTTAAATGTTTTACATTCATTGTCAGTTCATTTATAACAAAACAAGTAAAAATAAACTATCCTTGTGTTGTTTTTTTCTTTCCAAAGTACCTCTGACATTGTAGTCATTTTTTAAGTAAACTATAAAAAATAGCAACAATCAGTGCTGTTCTTCACTGATTTTATTTTTCCATGGGTTGTATAAAATTATTTTAAAAATCTACTATTTTAGCAGCTTTTGCTGTAAAAATATATAGGGCATAGGAAAGAATATACAATAAGGGACCTCACAATGATAGGTTCACATTTTAATGTGAAATAGGGACCTCACAATGATAGGTTCACATTTTAATGTGAAATAGGGACCTCACAATGATGGGTTCACATTTTAATGTGAAATAGGGACCTCACAATGATGGGTTCACATTTTAATGTGAAATAGGGACCTCACAATGATAGGTTCACATTTTAATGTGAAATAGGGACCTCACAATGATAGGTTCACATTTTAATGTGAAATAGGGACCTCACAATGATAGGTTCACATTTTAATGTGAAATAGGGACCTCACAATGATAGGTTCACATTTTAATGTGAAATAGGGACCTCACAATGATAGGTTCACATTTTAATGTGAAATAGGGACCTCAGAGTGATGGGTTCACATTTTAATGTGAAGTAGTTACCATGCTGCAACAACCATTATGTCAGTTGCAGGTGGTAATAATTGGCCAGGACTTGCTTTGTATGAAATTGTCTTTTAGCTGTCTTGATTTTGTATCAGTTATGATTCATTATAGGAAAGTTCAAATTTGAGATCAATCTTTATTTGTAATTAATCAGAAATCAGTGATTTTATTTCTTAGCGATGTTTATCAGTAAATAATATATTTTTTTAATTATGCACAATACTCCATGTTTTGATTTTTTTAAATATTTTTTGCAAAGACCAAAAATTGTTTATTTCAAGATACAATTACAGTATCAAAGGAATGAGTATGTAGAGTGATTTTAAGTTTTGTAGGTACAGCTTAATACATTTATATAATACTTTAATATGGACAGTTCTTGGCTCCTTGTAACATTGTACTTACTAGACTTCAATTTATTGGACAGCAAAGTGCAGCTAAATAGCAGTTGACTTGTATTTTCCATGGTGCTTTTTTTTTACCGTAATTTAAATGCACGAAAAATAAAATTTGCATATTACATGTATGTATATAACAGTCTATAAAGACAATCAAAACCTCTGTCATATTAACTGAAACCCATTTTATGATCATAAATTAGATAAAACATCTGGTTATTGAGATGTGTTGCTTAGCTTTTGTTCTCTCCCTGTATTTTTGATAGATATTTTGTTCAGTTGTAAATACTTTTTGCATTGTATTTCTTAAATTATTTTAGCTTACCCCAATAATTAACAGCAGTTTTCGCTGGTCAGCGGCTCAAAATTAAAATATTTGCAAACACTTCTTTGATTAGTCCGTTCAAAAGGTATCAGACCAATAAAGATAAATGTGTCATTTGCGTATTATTCAAAGCATCTTACTGTTAAAAATTATTAGATTGTCTAAGAGTTACATTAGATTTTGTTTGTTATGGCTGTTTGTTCTGAATTGTAGGCCCAATAGTTTTAGAAATGACAAACATCAATTTATGATCATATCAGTAACTGTGATAATTTTTATAAGGAATACTGTTAATTATATGTATGACATTTTGATCACATTTATTGCAATGTTTTCTTGCTTCCCTTTGTGTTATACATATTGTTTATAGATAAAAAATAACTAATAACTCATATTAAAGGCATTTTGGTGTTTTTTTTATTCTAATGCTTCTGCAGTTACTTTTTATCTTGCTTGTATTTGCTTTCCAATATTCTGCTTTTAGTCGAAAGATTGTTTATTTGGCACACGTCAACTTTTTGTACAAATTTTTTTTTCTCTTTGAACACTTCTCTTCTGTATTTTCCTGCTATTTGTGTAATAAAATGAGAAAACTTTTTTGTTGTTTTGGGTATTTAATATAAATCTTCCTAACACTGACAGTGTATATCAACACTAACATTATCAGAAGCAGCTAGATCTATGTCATAAATAAACAGTATAATCATCACCATTATCATTTCATCACAATCGCTATCTTGCTGAAGTGAAATAATTAGAAGTAACAGTGACACTTGATGTTCTATATGAGTGGTTACATTGACATTTGAAGTCCTATTTGAGAGGTAACATTGACACTTGAAGTCCTATTTGAGGTAACATTGACACTTGAAGTCCTATTTTAGAGGTAACAGTGACACTTGAAGTCCTATATGAGAGGTAACAGTGACACTTGAAGTCCTTTATGAGGTAACAGTGACACTTGAAGTCCTATATGAGGTTACATTGACACGTGAAGTCCTATATGAGGTTACATTGACATTTGAAGTCCTATATGGGAGATTACAGTGACACTTGAAGTCCTATATGAGAGGTTACAGGGTGACACCTGAAGTCCTATATGAGAGGTTACATTGACACTTGAAGTCCTATATGAGAGGTTACAGTGACACTTGGTGTCCTATATGAGAGGTTACAGTGACACTTGGTGTCCTATATGAGAGGTTACAGTGACACTTGGTGTCCTATATGAGAGGTTACAGTGACACTTGGTGTCCTATATGAGAGGTTACAGTGACACTTGGAGTCCTATATGAGAGGTTACAGTGACACTTGGAGTCCTTTGTGAGGGGTTACAGTGACACTTGGAGTCCTTTATGAGGGGTAACATTGACACTTGAAGTCCTATATGAGAGGTTACAGTGACACTTGAAGTCCTATATGAGAGGTTACAGTGACACTTGAAGTCCTATATGAGAGGTTACAATGTGACACTTGAAGTCCTATATGAGAGGTAACAGTGACACTTGGAGTCCTTTGTGAGGGGTTACAGTGACACTTGGAGTCCTATATGAGGGGTAACAGTGACACTTGGAGTCCTATATGAGAGGTTACAGTGACACTTGGAGTCCTATATTAGAGGTTACAGTGACACTTGGTGTCCTATATGAGAGGTTACAGTGACACTTGGTGTCCTATATGAGAGGTTACAGTGACACTTGGTGTCCTATGTGAGAGGTTACAGTGACACTTGGTGTCCTATATGAGAGGTTACAGTGACACTTGGAGTCCTATATGAGAGGTTACAGTGACACTTGGTGTCCTATATTAGATGTTACAGTGACACTTGAAGTCCTATATGAGAGGTTACAGAGTGACACTTGAAGTCCTATACGAGAGGTTACAGTGACACTTTAAGTCCTATGTGGGAGGTTATATAGAGGTTACAGTGACACTTGAAGCTCTATATGAGGTGTTACAGTGACACATGAAGTCCTATATGAGAGGTTACAATGACACATGAAGTCCTATATGAGAGGTTACAGTGACACTTGAAGTTCTATATGAGAGGTTACAATGATACTTGAAGTCCTATATGAGAGGTTACAGTGACACTTGAAGTCCTATATGAGAAGTTACAGAGTAACACTTGAAGTCCTACATGAGAGGTTACAGTGACACTTGAAGTCCTATATGAGAGGTTACATTGACACTTGAGGTCCTATATGAGAGGTTACATTGACACTTGAAGTCCTATATGAGAGGTTACATTGACACTTGAGGTCCTATATGAGAGGTTACATTGACACTTGAGGTCCTATATGAGAGGTTACAGTGATACTTGAAGTCCTATATGAGAGGTTACAGTGACACTTGAGGTCCTATATGAGAGGTTACAGTGACACTTGAAGTCCTATATGAGAGGTTACAGAGTGACACTTGAAGTCCTAAATGAGGAGTTACAGTGACACTTTAAGTTCTATATGAGAGGTTACAATGACACTTGAAGTCCTATATGTGCTTTGTTTGCTGTTTTGTGTAGTTCAAGGACAGGTTTTCTAACAAGACAATATAAAGTGCACAGAAAAACTTGGTGAGTCACAGGAGAATCACTGCACTGCTTTCTGAGTTATCTCAGTTTTATGCACAATTACACAAAGATATCAATGCAAAAAAAATGAAAGATTTTTATTAATAATAAAAGAAGAGATGTCCAAGGTTTTCATACCATTTTAAAGAGAATCGAGAATACAAAAGAGAACCCCGACTTTTTAACCTGGTTTTCTTTAGGAAAACCCTGGTTATTAGGTTAGGGTATGTCGTTTCATCGACATTTTATTAAGTTTTTATCAAAGTTGTATTTTTCTCAGTTAATGTTCAAGGTAGAGCTTTGAAACTAAACAAAGTTGTCTGACATCACAGTAGCAATTATTAAGACAAGTTTCATAACCCCGACTCTTTTTTGCCAAAGTTATGCCGCTTTTTCACTTAGAATTTTCATTAAGTTTTTTTTTGTGAAAGTTGTCTTTCTCAGTAACCATTTAAGGTAAAGTCAGTAACCATTCAAGGTAGAGGTTTGATACTTAACACAGTTGTCTGACATTACAGTAGCAATTATCAGGACAAGTTTCATAACTCTTGACTGTATTTGGTCATAGTTATGCCCTTTTTTTCTCTTAGCATTTTCATTTAGTTTTTTGTTTCAGTTTTTTCGGTCACTTTTCATTTGAAACTTAACATACCTTCACACAGGTGTTCCTTTAATATGATGAAGTGTTTTTCTAACAACCATAGCCCCACCTCCAAGGTCAAGGTGACACCCAAGGTATAAAGTATCAAAAATGCCAAAATGTAGCTTCCGGAGTTACGTTCAGTAGGTACTTCAGCTTAGATACATAAAAGAATGTTCTCCTCAATGAGAGTTTTGCATCCAAGAACCATGGCCCTACCTCAACTGTCAAGGTCATACTTAAGAGTTCAAAGGTTAAAATTTGTGCAAATTTATAGATTCTGGAGCATAACTTTGCAACTAATGAAGGGATTTCATCCACATTACAAAGAATTGTTGATCTCTAAATGTAAAATGAAAACCTAGTGTTCATAGCATGGCGACATTTTTTGTTTATACTTCAAATTAATTATGCATTTACAATTGAAATTATAATTTAATTCTAAAACTGAGAACTTAGGTGATACATACTGATACTGATATTAAATTTATTATAATTACCGTGCAGTGGCATTAGAAAGAATGTAAATTATTGTTTGTTAAATTTATGTTACCGACAAAGTGACAATTAAAGATGATGGATTGATGCAACTGTGCAGCGTAATTATCGGCGTGATATGTGTTAAAACAGAAATGCAAACAACATACCATACTGGGTATCGGTATATATTTTGCCCAAAATTGGAAACAACACAAATCATAATCAAACTTCATTACAAAACTTAATTTGCTCGAAACTAAACATCATTTTTAATAACAACATCATGAATTTTTAACTCTATTTACAATTTTAAACACCACAGCCAAGAGCAACCCTCACGCCATTAGTAACCATCTGTGATATTAAAATTTTTAACCAACTTGAAACTAATGCTCGTCAAATAATTCATAATTAACGGCAAGGGTAAATAAGTCCAAATAAGTAAGGAAACAACACCACTTCCAAGATGCCTTCATGGAAAAGCTACACTGCCGGCTTCTAGCTTGAAGGAGTCAGCTATGCGAAAGAGAACGGAAATCGGCCCGTCTAGTTTTTAAATTTTGTTGTTTCTCTTTATCATATTGTTCTAGTTTGCTACTTATTTATTAAAATTTACACAACTTATCTTTTTTCGTCTTTCACAAGGCCCCTGCTAATGTACATAACTGACAAAAGTCTCATAAAGCATCAAGAACGAGTGCATATACATGTATGCAAAATAGTTATGAACCACCATCCGAGGCTCCATCCGATGCTCGAAACAGTTCACGTTACGCTTGGAGACGAAAGTGGTTGCGAATTTTAGTGAGATGGTCCTTAATTCTGACCCTAGTATGCTGTCAATTATGAACCACCATATGATGCACGAAACTGTTTATTTTACACTTGTAGACCAAAGTGGTTGCAAATCTTTGTGAGACGGTCCTTAATTCTGACCCCAGTATGCTGTAAATGTCAAAGAATATTATTAAAATGAAGGTCGCACTGAAGCGGCAAAAAGGTTAAGGAGTTCAGTTAACCCTGCATTCAATTCCCTGATCTTAGGTTAGTAGCAGCTGACAAAAATTGGATTTTGTCAACAGATTCCCCGCACTGGAATATTCCCCGCAGGCCGCCATCTTGAGAAAAAAAGTTGCGGGCTACATTCCGCAAAATACGGTAATAAATATTGAGTGCTGTAAAAGAAAAATTATTTCTCTGGATTCACATTAAAATTATCATATATTTTTTAGGCTTTCATGGTGTGGAATCAAGCACATTGGTACCGAATTGTAACTTGTATGTCATTTAAATGATGCAGCAGGGGTCAAAATGTTTTGATGACTGCATAATGTATGTCCATTAAGGATTATGTTGATCTTTGTCGATTAGATGCAAAACAGATCAATGTTTATAAGTAAATATATTTAGGACAAGTCTTTGTTAGTGAGCAGATAGTCTTCCAACTACCTCTAAATCACGATATCTTTTCCAACTACCCCTAAACCACGATATCTGCTATCCAGTTTTCCAAACTACCCCTAAACCTCGAGATCTGTTATCCAGTTTTCCAGATCTGTTATCCAGTTTTCCAGACTACTCCTGAGATCTGTATTCCAGTTTGCGGACTACTACTTAACCTCGCAATCTGTTATCCAGTTTGCGGACTACCCCTTAACCTTGATATCTGTTATCCAGTTTGTGGACTACCCCTTAACCTCGATATCCATTATCCAGTTTACGGACTACCCCTTAACCTTGATATGTAATCCAGTTTGCAATCTACCCCTTAACTTCGATATCCAGTTTACGGACTACCCCTTAACCTTGATATGTAATCCAGTTTGCCGACTACACCTTTAAACTCGATATCTGATACCCAGTTATCGGACTACCCATTAACCTTGATATCCAGTTTGCAGACTACCCCTTAAGCTCAATATCTGTTATCCAGTTTCCTGACCACCCACCCCTTGGTATTCCTTATCCAATTTCCCAACTACCGTTAAACCTCAATATGTGTTATCCAGTTTTCCCTGACCACCTCTAAACATCATTATCAGTTATCCAGTTTTCCCTGACTACCCCTTAACCTCCATATCTGTAATCCAGTTTACCCCGACTACCCCAAAACCTTAACATCTGTTATCCAGTATTCCAGCTACCCCTAAACCTTGATGTTATTTAGTTTGCCAACTTTTGTTATTAACTTTGACATCTGTTATCAAATATCCTGACTACCTTAAAATCTTGATATCTGTTATCATCTGCATGTGAACTACTATTAGGCAAGTTTTAATGTAAGTTTTAATATTTTCTGCTTTTTTCTTCAATGTGTCCCTGTCACTAGAATCATCCAGGTGGTTATGTCTCCAGCTTACTTTACCTGACCATCACCGATCAAGAAGTTTTGTTATGGAGGGAGGTGAGGCATGGGGGGCTTACTGAAAGCATGGTGTTTGTAAACAGGGAGCAGGGTGGGCTTGTTTGTTGTCCCTCGGCTTACGGTGCTAGATAAACCTAACTTGCTGGGTTGTTAATATGAGTGAAATCCCTTATCACATCACATTTTTAAACATGTTCTCACATGGCCACAAAATAATGCTCTGAAGTTTTTGGTTTTTAAACAATTTATTTTTTTCAACGCATATAGTACATCTTCAATATCCATAACTTAAAATCACCCCCAGTTTAAAAGCAATGTCCTACATAACTAACATCGTTTTCATTAACTTTGTTTTAAAGTCCAATTATGAAGTTTTCAGACTAACCTTGTAATTACAGCCAAATATCTTTTTTTTGTACAATTTTGTTTCTTGTACAAATGTAATTTAACATATTTATATGAAAGAGGATATCTGCCAATATTCTATTTACTATTTCTAACTTTCAATACAAGGATTTGTCACTTCCAATGTCAATTTGTAAATTGCAACACCACGCAGGCTAAATGTCGCTATCTAAATACATCCTAACTTTTATGTATATTTTATATTTCTTATTTCAACAATACATTTGAACAATTTCACATTTCCTGCATATACAATTCACAAATCACAGCTCGAAATTCACTAATACATTTTACATTTCTAGAATCTAATTTACAAGTTACTAATCTAGAGGCGCAAATTTCTAATGTAAAATGTACACTGCATAACAACAATTCAACATTAGGTACAAGGGGGTGCTTCTAACATGGGAATGTCCATCTATAAATAGAATGTATGGCTTGAACTGGTCAGCGTTCAAACGCACTTTCAAGTTAGGAGTTTCTTACAAACAGTATCAGACACGTGTATTATTTATTTGTGCTATACAATTTTAGGGATATTCTGTACTTGACTGGTTTATGTACATGTTTGTGATTAGAGAAGTCAAGTGATAAGTGTTTATGGCACAATAAGAAAAAATGTGTGATACATGTATTTGTAATCATTCATGTATTGTAGACTTGCACCAATAAAAGTCAGTCCATATTTACACATGTCAACTTTTTCCTCAAACTGTATGAATTGGTTCAAATGTTGTTTGTATATTTTTATCTCTCAGGTCTGACAGCCACTATACTGCCCCAACCCCCCAAACCCAACCCTGCTTTCAACCTCTATGGTCCCACATTCTTTCATTTAACTGCATATATCCCGATTTAACTGAAGTTAAAGTATTGAGTTCGAATCCAAGACCTCCTCAGTAATCAGGTGCTCTACCACCTGGTCTACCTGGGCAGAGAACTTTTAACCTTCCTTATTTTTAGCCAGGCATCAACTGGAAAGAGCCACCAATACCTAGCCTGTTCCTGCTCCAAAGGGTTCTCTGAAGAACCCACTCTGATGCCACAAAAAAAAAAGCTGGAAAAATCCCATTAACTAAGGCTAGGTCAAATGCAAGGCCTCCTGCTCTTGAGATAGGTGCTCTAGCAACTGAGCAACAGGTGACTTGACACTGGGGAAAGCACACCCCTGTTGATGTAGTTCAATTCCAATGCATTGTAAACCAATCCGAATGCGAATGAGATAGTATGTTCTTCTGGAAACGTCTGTTACGTATTTTAAATTGGACTGAATGTAGTTCTAAGAAAACAAGGAATAGACTTATATGGTAAAATTACTTGCAGAATTTAAATATATACATTTATAACTATTTTTGGCAATAGATAATGCGTTCAATTTGACACAAAGTAACATTGGCTGTTTTTTATTGTATCTCCTTTGAAGCTAATTTATGATTCCGTTGTATTTTCAGCTTATGACATTCCTTTCTATTTTTAGCTTAGTGACGTCAATTCTTAACTTGTACATTAGTAATTTGTGACTTGAGAATTGTGACTTTGAGATTTGTAAATTGTAAGTGAACATAGAATTTGTGACTTAATAATTGTGACTTTGAGATTTGTAGCTTGTAAATTGTCAGTGAACATAGAATTTGTGACTTGATAATGTGAAATGAGATTTGTAATTTCCAAATTGTATACGAGAAATGTGAATTAGATACATGTAAAAACGAACTTGTTTGTGCAAACAAATAGCAAATTTAAGCATATGCAGTGTTGCAATTAGCAAATTAGAAATTGAATATTGGCAAATATCCCCTTACATATATTTATATATACACAATAATTTTTTTTATAATTCAGAGTAGTAAAGTTAAATTGCCATTTTACAGGATGTATATCTTATTAGAGTAACAGCTGTGGTAAGAAATAAAGTTCCTTTCTCATCAATAGTATAAAATAAAATTCACAAGCAAACTGCATCCAGTACACAGATGTTTTTATCCACCAAAGCCATACAAAAATAACTATCTTTATGAACACGATCAGAGATATCCTTTATCCATTTGTCTACAAGAGGTAGATAATAATGCTCGAGTTCTGTGGGATAACTGAATGAATACAAGACATGATCTTTACACAGGTTGTGTTTCGGAGGTGAATTTATTTTCAATTTAACACAAACTTTTACAGACGTCAGCTGCTCCCCTGCAAGGCAATTATCCTGGTTCCTTCCATCAGTCGAGAACCAGTATATAACAGGATAGCCAAGCAAGGTACCAAACAATGAAGTCAAGTTACATGTGACAAGTGTGTCAACTTTACTAACTTTACTTATGTCTAATTTCTCTAAAATGTATCTAAAACATTTTTTAATTTCATTAACATGCTCTCCACCATAATCATAAACATTGGACTTCTCTAAATCACTATCACCAACACCAAGCTTCTTTGGCTTTCTATTGCTACCTGAAACATCAATCAACATTAAGTCCAGGCTGATCAAATTTTCTGACAACTTATGCACTTCTGCCACATTAACAATAATCAGATCAGAACCTAGTTCTACAACATTCAGGCAGTGTGTAATCAGTCTGGCCTGGTGCAGGTGCTCTAGCAATGTCACCAGACTGCCAGCTGCAGGGTTGCCTATGTCATACAGGTAAGCAGGTTTTAAACCTAGGTCCACTGCCATCAGGTCCATTATAAGCCCATCACAGTGTCTCTGTACAGTTCTGCCTAGGTATGTCAAAAGTATTGACTTCCATTTATGATAAAGATCAATATCCATTGTGCAATTAATATCAACAGGATTGCTCTTCTAAGGAGATACTAATATTTTAAACTTTAAAAATTTCATAAATCTGCTTCAATCTTAGACAATCTAAGCTAACTGAAAGTTAATTGAAATATTTTCTGTCGGTGGATTCATTTAAAGAAAATGGCAAATTGGCATGCACATTCTTCAGTTGTTTACAACTCTGTCATGTCATTTTTCACACTTGTTAAATGTTCAGAACCAAAAAAGGCAGAAATGGGTAAAAAGGCCACTAATGCACAAAAACTGCACATTATGGATAGAAGCTGGGTGCTGTTGCTTTGTTCAGATTCATTTACAGACAGAAAACTTCTCCACCATATGAAAACAAATGTAGCCAAAGATGCAAGTGCAGGTGCACAGGGTCAGCTCCAAGCTGTGTCTCTCAAGGAACTGTTTCTATCTCCATCGTCCTACTGTTGTGGGCCAAGGCTGCCAAATGTGGGGAAACCTTTGCAGAAAATACACAAAATTTCATTATATGATTACAAAATCACTAAAAAACCATGTTTAAGTTGTTTGGAGTTGCAAATTATCCCCTTACTGCATTCAGGTCACTGAAAAATGTGCATGTGGGTTATTTTCCAGCATAACAACTTTTCATTCCCAATGCCTGCTGAAGTTTCTGTGGCAATTTGGTTGAATTTGGGCCAGCAGTTTCAGAAAAGATGTTATTTAAAGAATGTTGACAGACATGTTACACCAGATGATGGGTGATCACAATACCTCACCCTGAGCATTTGCTCAGCACCCTGAGCATTTGCTCAGTTGAGCTTAACATTGGCTAATTTTATGTTCGTCATGGTACAGATTAAACATTATTTATTGTATGAATATTCTATTACAGACAGAGCTGTGAAATGATTCTAGAAACTTAAGTTGTATGAGATATTGTTTTATACTGAATAAAAGAAAAAGTTACCTGGAGCACCCTGAAAGCGTGTGGTCGATGGAGAGTTAATGCTGACCAAAACTTGACCAAGAATCTGCAAGGCAAAACAAAACATGCAATTATACAATGGACTGCTGTAACAGAGTCACTGGTATTTATCTTCTAGTCACTCAAGTCTGATGTCAAGATTTTTTCAAATATGGAAATGTTTTACTACTGTGTATAATCTCAGTGGTTTGACACAGGGGGCTTTCTATGGGTCTATAACGTGGAGGTCATCTGGCCTTATCTGTTGAGACAACTACAACCACTTAAACACCTGACCTCTTTAACTTGTAATCATAAATGACCAACAAAAACTGTAAAATACATGCTTTGAATTTTTTTGTGTTGAATTTAATAACCACAAAATCAGGCTATAATTGTTTTGAAGTGTTTCTTTAACAACCATGCATAGTCTTATAAACATTAAACATCTGTGAAATGTATTAAAATTTGATTCTACTCTTGCAGTAATCACATTCATTGTAAATATAAAATATACTCAGTAGATGCTTGTACTGCATTGGAATTTTAACATCTGTCTATCAGGAAGGACCTTTACAGAATGCAGACTGAACAACTCAATTTAATTTTACTTTCACCTTCAGATATCTACAAAAAGCATAGCATTGATTTGATTTTATCTCCGATTTAGAGAAAAACTAGTCCTTTATTTTACCTTTAATTTCTTTTGTAATGTACCAAAAGTATGCAATAATGTCAGACAATAATGCCCTAAAATTGGTGAAAAAAAAGCCCAAATTAACAAAAAATAGTATAATGGTTATACTGTTGATGTTTTTCAATTGTAATCTTCACAATAGTACATTATAACTTCAACACAACAGAACAAGACCTTGATACAATATTTTAGTTAAATCTGACAGGATCACACTGATGGGAAACGTTTTTGTTACTTGTTATAGATCCGAATGACAGCTATTCTCGTTTTAGGTTCAAATTTCAGGACATCAATACATGTGCAAGCTCCAACCTGAAAAATGATTGAGATGAGAGAAAAATAAACAAAACCCACCTGAATGTATGCACATATATGACAAGTACAATAAGTAATTATGAGCATTCTTAAAGGGAATGTTTAAAAAGTATTAATCTTTACTCATATTTGGGGGCCCATAGCCCTTCTATAAGACCTTCTATAAGAGAAATATATTTTAATGTAGGAATGACTCAGTTATAAAATGAACAAGAAACATGTGTTTACTTATCTACATGTATAAATGTCAAACATTGTCAGGCCACACTCATCTACATGTATAAATGTCAATACTTGTCAGGCCACACTTATCTACATGTATAAATGTCAATAATTGTCAGGCCACACTTTTCTACATGTATAAATGGCAATAATTGTTAGGCCACACATATCTACATGTATAAATGTCAATAAATGTCAGGCCACACTTATTTACATGTATAAATGTCAATAATTGTCAGGCCACACTTATATCCATGTATAAATGTCAATAATTGTCAGGCCACACTTATCTTCATGTATAAATGTCAATAATTGTCAGGCCACACATATCTCCATGTATAAATGTCAATAATTGTCAGGCCACACTTATATCCATGTATAAATGTCAATAATTGTCTGGCCACACTTATATCCATGTATAAATGTCAATAATTGTCAGGCCACACTTATCTCCATGTATAAATGTCAATAATTGTCAGGCCACACTTATATCCATGTATAAATGTCAATAATTGTCAGGCCACACTTATCTCCATGTATAAATGCCAATAATTGTCAGCCACACGTATCATCATGTATAAATGTCAATAATTGTCAGGCCACACTTATCTCCATGTATGAATGTCAATAATTGTCAGGCCACACTTATCTCCATGTATAAATGTCAATAATTGTCAGGCCACACTTATCTCCATGTGTAAATGTCAATAATTGTCAGGCCACACTTATATACATGTATAAATGTCAACAATTGTCAGGCCACACTTATATACATGTATAAATGTCAATAATTGTCAGGCCACACGTATCTCCATGTATAAATGTCAACAATTGTCAGGCCACACTTATATACATGTATAAATGTCAATAATTGTCAGGCCACACGTATCTCCATGTATGAATGTCAATAATTGTCAGGCCACACTTATCTACATATGTAAAAATGTCAAACATTGTCACGCCACACCCATCTCCATGTATAAATGTCAATAATTGTCAGGAAACACATATCTACATGTATAAATGTCAATAATTGTCAGGTCACGCTTATCTACATGTATACATGTCAATAATTGTCAGGCCACACTTATCTACATGTATAAATGTCAATAATTGTCAGGCCACACTTATCTACATGTATAAATGTAAAAAATTGTCAGGCCACACTCATCTCCATGTATAAATGTCAATAATTGTCAGGCCACACTTATCTCCATGTATAAATGTCAATAATTGTCAGGCCACACTTATCTACATGTATAAATGTCAAAAATTGTCAGGAAACACATATCTTCATGTATAAATGTCAATAATTGTCAGGCCACACTTATCTCCATGTATAAATGTCAATAATTGTCAGGCCACACTTATCTCAATGTATACATGTCAATAATTGTCAGGCCACACTTATCTACATGTATAAATGTCAATACTTGTCAGGCCACTTATCTCCTATTTAAATGTCAATAATTGTCAGGCCACACTTATCTACTTGTATAAATGTCAATACTTGTCAGGCCACACTTATCTACATGTATACATGTCAATAATTGTCAGGCCACACTTATATACATGTATAAATGTCAACAATTGTCAGGCCACACTTATATACATGTATAAATGTCAATAATTGTCAGGCCACACGTATCTCCATGTATAAATGTCAACAATTGTCAGGCCACACTTATATACATGTATAAATGTCAATAATTGTCAGGCCACACGTATCTCCATGTATGAATGTCAATAATTGTCAGGCCACACTTATCTACATATGTAAAAATGTCAAACATTGTCACGCCACACCCATCTCCATGTATAAATGTCAATAATTGTCAGGAAACACATATCTACATGTATAAATGTCAATAATTGTCAGGTCACGCTTATCTACGTGTATAAATGTCAATAATTGTCAGGCCACACTTATCTACATGTATAAATGTCAATAATTGTCAGGCCACACTTATCTACATGTATAAATGTAAAAAATTGTCAGGCCACACTCATCTACATGTATAAATGTCAATAATTGTCAGGCCACACTTATCTCCATGTATAAATGTCAATAATTGTCAGGCCACACTTATCTACATGTATAAATGTCAAAAATTGTCAGGCCACACTTATCTCCATGTATAAATGTCAATAATTGTCAGGCCACACTTATCTACATGTATACATGTCAATAATTGTCAGGCCACACTTATCTACATGTATAAATGTCAATAATTGTCAGGCCACACTTATCTACATGTATAAATGTAAAAAATTGTCAGGCCACACTCATCTCCATGTATAAATGTCAATAATTGTCAGGCCACACTTATCTCCATGTATAAATGTCAATAATTGTCAGGCCACACTTATCTACATGTATAAATGTCAAAAATTGTCAGGAAACACATATCTTCATGTATAAATGTCAATAATTGTCAGGCCACACTTATCTCCATGTATAAATGTCAATAATTGTCAGGCCACACTTATCTACATGTATAAATGTCAAAAATTGTCAGGAAACACGTATCTTCATGTATAAATGTCAATAATTGTCAGGCCACACTTATCTCCATGTATAAATGTCAATAATTGTCAGGCCACACTTATCTCCATGTATAAATGTCAATAATTGTCAGGCCACACTTATCTTCATGTATAAATGTCAATAATTGTCAGGCCACACTTATCTCCTCGTATACATGTCAATAATTGTCAGGCCACACTTATCTACATGTATAAATGGCAATAATTGTCAGGCCACACTTATATCCATGTATAAATGTCAATAATTGTCAGGCCACACTTATCTCCATGTATAAATGTCAATAATTGTCAGGCCACACTTATCTCCATGTATAAATGTCAATTATTGTCAGGCCACACGTATCTTCATGTATAAATGTCAATAATTGTCAGGCCACACTTATCTACAAGTATAAATGTCAAACATTGTCAAGCTACACTTATCTACATGTATACATGTCAAAAATTGTCAGGAAACACATATCTTCATGTATAAATGTCAAAAATTGTCAGGCCGCACTTAGCAACAGTTATTACACACATACATCATTTACCAAAATGTCCCTCATCTAAGACTTCTAAGTGTTATCACAAGAAAACAAAGATGGAAATGTATTAAGATCTATCTATCTTTATTTGCCTTAAAATGTCTTTATTATATCTAATTTGCTTATTTCATAATATACATTTGAAGTAAGCTCATAACTGTTACTTTTGTCACAAAATATATAGTGATCCATGATGAAAATTGCTTAAACTAGACTGAATGTAGTTTGTAACATGCTGGTTATGATTATAAGCTATCCAAAGCAAACATAGCACATCCAGATATGAAGGTGTGCCTTGAGAAATGTGAGCAAAATAGAGAAGGCGTTTGGCGACATGTTTGATATCTTCTATTGTCTTTAACCTTTATGAATCATAAGATGACTTGCTTGTGGCTATAAGGGTTTTAGTCCCTCAGACAACAACATGGCTAAGCAAGATTGTGCCCATCAAAAACAAACTAGGCATATATGACAAGCCAGGAAGATGTTGATATATTAATTAAGCAATCAGAATCAGATTAATTAAATATTTATTTCAACATTTATTACAGATTTCATCATAATTAACATAAAGCTTTGAATAAGGCAACATATTTACAAATTGGCACAATTTCTGGATAGATAAATCCCATATCTTTGTTTAATAAACTACATGTATACAGCCACACACAACAAATATTTAAGTTTATGTTGGCCAAGTGAATCACTCTCAATTAATGTCCATTCTTTATGAATAAAGATAAAACTGTACAAATATCTGATTTTTACATGCACCAAAAAACAGGTTGTACTAAAGCTCCTGCATTTTTCTTTCGCTTGCTTTACTGCCAAGACCTCTTGCAAGTAATACAGGTAGGGGCCCTCATGACATGCAACAGGAACTAAGGTCAGCTTGTTACAATATCCTGACACAGACAAATAAGTTGTAATGCTGAGGCTTTAATCTTGAATATTATGGAGGAAAACCATTACTATCAATGTTATAGTATTTGGTTTGAACCCAAGACCTCTGGATCTGTAACAGGACAATCTACCCTATTCACAATGCTGAAGCAAAGATGTGCAGTATGATCTCATAATTCCTGTTTATCAATTACACATGTCAGGGTAATATGTGACCTAAAGTAAACACACTCTGCACTGTCCCAGGGATTAAAA
Source organism: Sinonovacula constricta (assembly GCA_007844125.1). NCBI lineage: Eukaryota > Metazoa > Mollusca > Bivalvia > Cardiida > Solecurtidae > Sinonovacula > Sinonovacula constricta. The sequence goes on from CM017561.1 coordinate 20,015,427, forward strand.
TAATGATACAATGAATGAACATATTATGGACGAAATTATACATACTGTTCCAAACAATGTTTGTACTGCCAGGAGAATTTCTTGTTTGAACTCTACATTGGACATAGACTTCAGAACATCTGGTTCCCCAGTATCTCTGGAAAAAAAAACAAAAAAACAATTAGTTTAATGTGACTTGGTCTATGTTTGTCAAATTTAGATATTTTATAATTTTGCTAATAAAAACCACAATTTTTAGACTTATAAAGCACAACAGCTTAATAACGTTTTAAACCAAGCATGCATGTTTCATGTAAATATGTCAGTCATTGGGTGTGATATGCTGAGCAGACCCTGTGGTTCTAGGACCAGGCTGCTTTAACCCTTTTGCTCATGCATATGCCATTTTATGCCTTTGTACAGCATTCACAATTATTCTTTTTATCATCAGCAGCATCAACACAACTATAGGTTCATTTGTAGACTAGTTTAAACTACATTATATAATAATGTGCTAACCATGCATGTGATTTAAAAATATTGAAACCATACATTTACTATGAATAAAAGGATTAAAAAGACACAATACTGATTAATGCTTATTTTACTTTTAATATCAATACATGATCATGCATTTAACTAAATTAAAATTTGACATTTTACTTTTATTATTTTACGAATGTTGCTAATGGAAAGTGTGCAGATAGGATAATACAAAAGCTTTAATTTATGGCATATTTAACCATTAGTAAAAAGAAATATACTTCATCTACTATATATGTGTACATACTTAAAAAGAGTGGAAAAAGTGAACTCCGCAGGAATTCTAACCATATACTTCTGCTTGTTTATATTGTTGGCCATAAAAAAATATTGGATTCTTTTTTAATTCTTAGGCATGTTACTAAAATGAAAGTTTGACAGTTATTAAATAATACTGATTACTCACAATCGAATCTTCAGATAACAGTAACCCAACTGCCCTTTATTCACAATCTTGCATGGCATTTTTGTAATCCTGAAAAAACAGATTTGATAAATTCTAATCTAAACATAGTGGAGGATTTAGAAAGGGAAGAAGTTTTTGTTTTCAAGTGTTTCCTCTTCTGAATGAATATGTTTAACCACATAACAATATGATCATTGCAACTGGGTCATGGATATATGGGATGAATGAAAACATGTAAAAACATCTGTTAAAAACAATGTCGAGATGCCTGTTGAGCTCATGTTATCCACTTCTTCAACTCATTGGTCGCTATTTAAATGGTCTGACTTCCAGTCAGGACAAATGTGTGGTCATCAAACTGACCTGTGGTGTGTCAGTGGGTCAAGTAATTCTGGACAAGTTTGGTTTTTAAAACTGGTATGTTTTGACTTATTTTATAAGTCAGGACCCCTTATTTGCCAAATGGCCCCCTATTTGAAAGTGAATGGGCCCATTGGGCCCTCTGTCGGCCATAGCTAGATTGAACACTGACAATCTGAACACACTAAAAGCTATAACACTGATGTTGTGAATTCACATGCTCTCCCCAGAGCTGTCTGCCATGGTAGCTCTGTTGGTAGAGTACCTGACTCCAGAGCAGGAGATGGTAGTTAAGTTCCCATCCTGGGTGAATTGTTATTGCACGTTGGTTCACAACACTGATATCTACGTTTATTTCACAGTGAATAAAAAACAGATGTAACGAACAACCAATATAAAATCATATACAGGGATTTACCACATGCAGAATCCTGCATCCTACACATACAGATTACCGACCTGTAAGCATACAAAATAATCCATATAAGCACAAAAAATAGAAAATAGACTAGAGTAACTTCCATTTCTAGCAGCAATAATGCATGATTATGGCAACTCTTTAATATTTTTCATGTTTTTGTAATGCCACACAACTTTGATTTCAGTATCAAATGTTTTGGTTATGGTAATCATCAACATGCTTAGAAAGAATTTAAGTGTGCGCAATGTAATTATGAGGAATGCTGGAATGTTGTTATTGTTCGTATTGTTAGGAAAACATACTTTCGGATTGATTATGGCAAAACAGACAGAGATGAGATGTTTTGGGAGCAAATTTAAAGATGTTTATTAATGAAATAGTAATTTATATTGCAAAGTTGTACTTTCTCTGCAACTTTATTGGGCTGAACACCCCAAATTTTTTGTTTGATGGACCCTTGTTTTCATAGATCCTGTGTCCACTGGACCCTTGAAATAAAAAGGGTGGTAAATCCATGATATATATTCAATTTATATCAATAATATTGTCAAATAATATAACAGAGAAAACGCATTTTATTAGCATAACACAATTTTATAAAAAAATAAAATATAATAAACAACAAAAAGTCATAAAAATATAATGGGGTTGAAATTTGCCATAAACAATCTGGCTAGGGTTGATTTTTTAGTCAAGAGGTTGAATAGTACCCCAGTCCCCAGCTATGGTACTGGATAAGAGTCATGGAGAAGATGATTTGAAATTGATAGAAAGTATTAAAACAGTGAAACAATGCCTAAGAACAAGTAGTGACCAAATGGTATCCTTACTTAAGGCTCAGTTTTAAAGCCTTACAGAAAACGAGAAGAAACTTAATGTATTAAAGTACATTGTACGAAACATCTTGGTCCGAATAAGAAAATAACAGTCATTGCACTGAAAAATTCAATGAACAAGATTATTTAAACGATAATTATATTTTAAAAAATTTATAATGCATAGTACTTATGGAAATGGATTGTTTTCACTCAGCATACGACTACAACATGTAATTCGACCTTTATAAATTCTTCATACTGTCTCAACGTGAGGTTGTCTATCGGCTTTAAGTCAACCAATGCGGTCTGTTCTTCATCAAAGCATCCCGATGACACGCCTTGCCATAAATATTTACGATTATGGAGGTTTCGGCAAATGACCAGTTCGGTAAATTGATCTTACCATATAGTTTATTTAGAGGTTTCGGTAAATATCTGTGGAGGTTTAGGTAAATGTTTATCATGTTTAGGTTAAATATACATGTACGTAGTTTTGTAATTAATCAACTATTGAATTCTTATTAACATTTTAAATAAATGCAACTGTTAATCGCCGTTTGCAGTCATCATTGCACTGTCATCGATAAAAAATAATCCAATTTTCTTTTACGACAAAATGCAGTTCAATAATTCGCAAATAAATGTTATAAAATATCTTTCTTTTAAATACGTTCAGATTTTTTTTATCGATCACAGTGAAATAAACAGTTTCCACATCAGTGTAGATCCCTTATCGTGGCAGCCATCTTTGATGGTAACATCAAGGGATTTTCAGATTAATCGTATAGAAGCGTAAATCTTATTTTCTTGTATTTTCCTTATTTGTGGTCCAAAAATTAAAAGCTATACATTTTTTTAAAACAGATAAATGCACAAAGAATTAATACACAGAAATAAATAAAACTATTGGCTCATCCTAAAACAAAATGAACGGTGTAACTTTTGGGCTGTATTTTTTTACCTTTTAAACGAAAGTATAGTTTTGATATTTATTTACTTTATAAATGCTGTTTAAGTTGATATAAAATTCAGTAAAAAAGACTAAAAAATAAAAACACACTGGTGAGTTTAATACAGCACATATTTCCAGATTTGGGCCTGCATTAGCTTCTGTCTTCAAATATGGCTGCCTTAAAATGTCTTATCAGTGCCATTGACATCACATGGAAACTATCTATGATGATAGTAGACGGCGCCTAACATTGTTTTCCAGTACAGGTACATATATTACAAATTTGACATGAGTTGTAATGTAAATACAAACAAATATAAAACGAGTTCAGGTAGCTTATTTAAGCCTTTGTCGCGCTTAAAAAGAAAATGTATCTGGAATATCCGATCACTTTAAATGCACATACAACCAAAGGCAAACGATGACGTTTGGAAAATATCCAACAGAAGATATAAAAAGATGTCCTTTATGAAAAAGCTAACGTAAATACTATTTGTAACCACCACCTAATTTAACCTTGCGAGTGATTCTGTAATATTTTATCACAAAATAAGCGTAGACTTAAAGAGACTTAAACTAGACAACGGCATCCGCATAGTATCCCACCAAAGATCTCTCTCTCTCTCTCTCTCTCTCTCTCTCTCTCTTATGAAAAGTAAATTTATTCAGTTAATGCCAGAAAGGGAATGTTTCAATCCCCGAATGCCAGATGATGGCATGACCTGTTTACTTTTGAGCATGTGTGTTTTGATGGGGGTGTGAGGGGTGGGGGTGGGGCTAATTGGGGACGAGCCAAGTAGATAAAAATATGTTATTTTGACTTGATAGAATGCTAGTAATGGTAGTGCCCAGCCGTCTGAGTAATTTGAAGCGTTGTTAATATACCTGGAATAGGAATGAAACGTTTGTTTAAAGTAAGAGATGAATTATGCATGGAACTCATGCATGGTAAAGTAAACTGAAAACTATCGCTGACAGACTTGATTGGTATGGTATGTAGACCACGTTACGTCATATTGAAGCACACGGCTTAAAATATACAATACAGAACCTGTGACAGGATAGGACTAACTGTCGTATACCACCGGACAATAAATCTTTTATACACTTTTATGTCTTATTCTATCTTAAGTTTTTTTTATATAGTATCGAGCATATCGATATACAGAATGATGACGCACTGACTGTCAATCAGGAGTTCATTAACAATGAAACAACCACAACACAACACTTATTTGTCGTTGTTTAATAACTGATTTAATAAATATTTATTTTAGTTGTACGCCATCATTTTTAAGTTACACATTTGTTTACAGAAAAGAACAAACCTTTATATGGCTAATTAAAAATAGCGTACAAAGTAATTGTTAAATGGTTAATTAATGTTCGCAGCAATTTTTAACAACTATCATATTAACCTTTACTTAAATTTTGTGTCACCTTTTCCAATATCCTGTGTTGATATAACTTATCAACTTAACTTTCTTGAAACTCACAAAATTCCCCATTGTTCTTTACTTAATAAAATGTGTCGCACAGTTGCATAGGATGTTAAGGGGTAGGGGTGAACACTCCCGGGCGAAATTCCTTTCTTTCACTTGACCAATGGCGGACACAATTCCCTCCATAGAATTTCTAGGCGGACAAAATCTCTCCCATACTTGTCCAACTTAGACAAGGTCTCAGAATCCTCCGTCAACGCCCTCGAATATTTCGTTTTGCAATGCTACATTTGTAAGGGTCACACTTTTCTTGGATCTTAACTTTATAACACTGGATTTTAATTACTTTTTGTTATATAACTGTAAGTTTGATTGATATTTGACTTGAAATGGAAATTGATTAATAAATAGGCCTATATGTTGAACTGGTCAACACATGCTGCTATAAGTTTTACTGGTCAGCAAAATCTATCACAGTCAGCAATTAGCAGCATGAGTTTAAAGCATTGAAAATTAAATGTCGCCTTATTTTGGCCGCAATGAATTTACAGTTGGAAGTTTAGGGTTGTGTGTGTGTGTGTGTGGGGGGGGGGGGGGGGGGTAGTGTGTGTGTGTGTGTGTGTGTGCGTGCGTGCATGTGTGTGTGGAGTTGGCGCGCGGGTGAGTGGGTGGGTGAGGGGGGCGGCGTAGGTTTCTAATGAATGCAATTTCCTACAAAGTTAAAACTGTTAATTTAATTGAACAACAGTTTATAATATATAAAGTTTATAACTAATACAGCAGAATCTAACACAGTCATCAAGTTGTAATATAAATTTAATTAACCGGCAAAAGTTAACACGTAGTACGATTTCTACTTCTGATAACCAATACCTGCCATAAGTTTATAAATGGTCAGGAAAATCTGTCTGTATATTTAAATGTCTCTGTGTATAGAATTAGGCCATATTTTTAAGTTTGTGAGAAATGAATAGGTAAATAAGAAAAGGTCCTATCAAAACTCTAACAGATATTTAAATTTTATCTACCAGTAGACAAAGGCAAACAAGGTAAATGCAAATGTGAAAAACAAATAAACACAGAGACGAGACATAACACACATAATGAAAAACCATCAGTTACCGCCTTGGAACGGTCAGTCGGCAAAAGGGCTAACTGGGGTGCTTAAACCTGGTTTGTGGAGCGCTCCAACCTCGCACTTTCTGAAGGGTTTTCTAGCAAACAAACAGTGTAAATAACAACATCCCGTCAAAGTGAAACAACTAACAGTAAGCACCTGCATCGGGAGTTAAAACAAATACATTAAACTTATATACATGTTTTACAACTAGCAACAAAATAAACTATAAACATATGTACAGTATGTACAGTAGACAAAATCCTCGGCAACGTAAAAACAAAAATCCCAAACGAGAGATCAATTTGAAATAAAACAGCCCATGCGCTGATATATTATAAGATATAGGAACAGATAAAATAGCCCAAGCGCTGATATATTGTAAGATATTATAAGAACAAATAAAACAGCCCAAGCGCTGATATACAACAAGATCAATTTAAATATGCCATGACATCATGTTCTAAAAGTGTCAAAAGTGAAATGTAAAAAATACGAAAGAAAACAACGAAATTTAGAAAACAACCTACCAACAAAATAAAACGTAGTATTGTTAAGAGCTAAAAAGTTAAAAAACAAACAAAAAACAGTTCACGAAAAGCCGAGGATTTATCCGCAGTTGGCATATTATATGTAAGAAAGGTACTAAAATCCTGATGTTATACCTACTGTGCAATCTCACGTAAAGGGTATGGAGACTGCTCAAGTTGTCTCACCTATATGGGGCACGACTGGAGAGATGAAGAGACAAGAATTCCAACAGTAACTGTCCAATTATGGCTTTAAGTCACTGTTTTTATGTAGTCTCAACGACCTGTCCGGTCATCGTGTAATTTAAAAGCAATGCAAGTTCTTGACTGTAAAAGGGTCAGTTGCAAGCAATGCAGTACAACGTAGAATTCCCGGGTTGTAACCGTCTGCAATACATTTTCTGATAAGTTTTGTAAAGTGGTCAGAAAAATTATTGAGACCCTTAATTTTCTTTAACTTGTATAAAACATTTCCATAAAATGCAGGATGGCTTATGCCTTTCTGCATCAGTGTTTTCATACTGCTATTATACTTAGAAGCAATAAAACCATTGTGGTGAAAGAATTTTGAAAACGCCTTTCTTAATTTATGAAAACGAAAGCCTTGCTGTAACGAAAGCCTTGCTGTAACAGTTTAGAACCAGAGGGCGTTTGCTCTATATGCATTGATACAATTTCACCGTACTCATTTATCTAAAGCTCATACCGGGACACTGGCAATCGAAAACGTAGCCAACTAGAGTGGCGACCGTAATTTCTGTCGCTCCATCACAACATTTACGTTATTTTTTTTTGTTTGTTTAATGTAACGCAAATATGGAGTTTCTGTATTTTGTTATTACCAAAAACCGGAAGGCAATCAAATAACCTCAGCATCGGATGTGTCTGTATTTACTCGAGTAATAACTATAGTTGCAACGAAGTTAACATATGAAGGAAAATGGCTGAAGATAACAACGACGCGATAGTACTTAGTTTTAATGACAGTTTACTACATCAGTCAGACATTGATCTTCTTGAAGGGCCATGCTGGATAAACGACAAAATAATAGGCTTTTGTTTTGAGTGAGTTGCAATTTCTCAACATTGTTATTTGCTGCCGTTGCAGTTGCAGAAGTCGTGGCCTAGTTTCAAATGTTCATTCAGTTAAAAAGCTAAAGTTACTGCACTGACCCATTTAAGGAAAGGCCAAGGGCGAAAGATGCACTTTGTTGACGGTTAAGGTTAAAGGTGCAATGGTTATATACATTTGGTTAAAATATCAACAATAAATGTAACTTTCACTGCATGCCTTTAAATGGTGTCATTACTGTCCAATCCTGTTACCAAAATGTGGAACCCTTAACTTAGTATTCAGGTCATCTTGTCCTGGCATTTTTACATGTATGCAAGTTAGAAAAAAAAAGAATGATATTTACCATAAATAGACATAAACTTTTAAAAAGTTGGACCATTTGGGGAATGAGTATAGATTTCCTTAGATTTTATTTTTTAAGTAAATTACACTTAGATGTTCTTGCATCAGAAAACTCCAGCTTGGCAGCAAAACATGCTGATTTTAAGTATACAAAAACAATGACAGTATAATTTTAAGTATTGAATCCTAATATATTTATACTTTGAGCTTAATGTTTAAGCAGTAAAAGTTGTAAACTGCAACTTACTGAAAATGTGCCATAAATGAGACGCAAAAAGAATTTTCAAGTAAGATAAATACAGCAAGAATAAACACTAAAACAGCTCCTATTCTACCTATCAGTGATTTTACTTTGTAATTTTTAGTAGAAAAATAAAGTTAAAATAAAACTCTTAGAAAAACTGTTAGTTTTTTGCTCAGAACTAAATCTGAAGACAGCTAAATATATTGCAAGAAACTGTGGAAAAAGAGAAGATGCAGGGAGCTGGCTGCTCTTGATCTTCACCATTTGCAAAGCCTTATCAGTACATAGTTAGAAGGCTAAGAGCTAATCTCTCCAGGCATATTCATTCTGATTAAAGAAAAAAACAATTGAGCACACAACAGTTTCACATTTTGTTTATACTGGACACATCAACATACTTATTTTCTAAGATGTATGTATGTTAATTTTGTACTTAATTTTTTATGTTCCAGATATTTTGAAAAAGAACAGTTCAATCATTCAGCTGATAAGCTGGCTTTGATCAGCCCAGATGTTGCTCAGTTTATAAAATTAGCTCCAGGTAAGTTTTCTCTATAAAGATCGGATTGCTAATACACTTGAAATTCACCGATATCTTTTTTTGTAAATAATACCATAGAGCTGCCTCTTCAAAAGATGGATTAGCATTAAATTTCTACTGATTCAGAAAGTTTTTTTTCTTTTGATGGTGTTTTTTTTTAATTTTCAATATCTTGCTTATTTTCATTGAAACCAATTGCCAAATGAGAATACAATCAGACAGAGGCAAAGGAACATTGTTTTCTACTTACAAATAAAATCATTGTCAATATGAAATGATTGCAGCCTTTATATTTGTTAGTTGTTTTTAGGTGCATAACAGGAAGACAACTCTTGATACTCATCATGGGTCTGTATCCCCTGAGACTTAACTTCTAAACATCTTGCTGGTTTACTGGGCCCATAATATTCACTCCTGTTTGACATGTCTACTCCAAGTACAGCAGACCCTAGCTTTAAATCCATGTTGCAACATACCAAAATCTATAAAAATGGTAGTTGTATAGCTTCATTGCTAATGCTCAAGGAAAATATAAGGGTAGCTCCAAAACTGGGAATGGTATTGTGCCAAATGTTCATGGCATGCTATCAGCAGTGAAGGTAAATGGAAAGATTCTCAGAATAACTGGAAAATGTTGGTGGTAAGACAACAGACAAACCTTCAACATTAGTTCTTATCATCTCAGAAATCCAGATTTTAAGTGTTAATGAGATAAAAAGTGATATATTTTATAAGATTTTTGTGCATAAAAATAATAATGTTTAGAAATTTAAAAAGTCTGGACTTTGGGGTTTGGATCTGAACTCTGAGTATTATTTTATTCAAATTGGAAGCTTGTATGGAAGACTTATGAAAACCCCCCATCCTTTTCACATTGTGAATATGACTGAATAGCAGTTAAAAGATAAACTGAAAATCCATGTGTTTTTATATTAGATGGGTGCATGTATTGTTACTATGCAAACAAGTATTTTTTTCGCTGTCATAAATTTTAGATGATCAACTGGGAGAGTTCCTTGCACCACTCAGTCTACCCAGCAAGCAGTTTGTTTTCCTGCCTGTCAATGACAACATTTCCACTGATGAGGCTGGGGGAACACACTGGTAAGCTCTAGAAAACATGATTCTTATGGTATTGTCATTGAATATTGGAAAACCCTAGAACATAGCAAACAACATCAAGGTCATCTTATAAGTATCTTATAAGTATTTTGTCAATATTTTTGTGTATCCATTCCAATTATGGTAAAAAGATAATATACAAATGCTTCTGAAATGATATTATCATAGTTTTTAGTTAAAATGAAAAGTTTGTGTATTTTTCCCTGTCAATAATTTGCTCTCTTTCACTTTGTGTCAGCTCATAATTTGGTAATAGCAACTCTTAACCTGTTTTTCTTAAATTAATCAAACTTCAAATCATTCAATTCTAGAATTTGCTGCAATGTGTAGCAATGTGTTCAGTTTACCCTTGCATGTACATTTGTTGTTAGCAGAAATCTAAGAAATAACATTGGCAAGTAGGTTCTGTAGCAGATTCATGGTTAACTCATTGCCTGTCAAGCATGTATTGAAAATGTTTTGCAAGTAATGTTGATCTGAGAGATACTGATCAGGATCTGCACAGTTTGCTGCTGAGACTGGCAATATGTGTGGGTACTTTATAAATGTTTTGTATGGGATAGGGTTGTCACAATATGTTAAAGCATACCATGATATATTGCGATATTTGATTAAACTATTTTAAGGAGCTTTTTACCCAATTATAATGAGCAGAATGAACAACAAAAGCCTGAGTGTAATATGGCATAGCTTTACAAACTTTATAACAGTTAAACTCAGAAACTGGAAAGTGTCACAACTATATACATGCTAAGTTAAACAATCAAACAACAAACTAACTGCAAAAAAATCATGATGGTGTACTGAGTGTAGTGCGATGTGCCCAGTGGTGACGACTCACATATGTATTTAGATAAGTTGTTACTCTGCAGTATCTTACATGTGCGTCAAAATGTCGACAAAATGCAACACCTTCAACAATTTTTTTTTGTTGATCTGATATCCATTACCTAGAATTGGCACATAATCGCTTTTTTTGTGGTTTAATTTGGCATTCTTTGTAGTCATTTAATGCATCCTATGAGGATTGTTCCTCAATTCCATCTTCAAAATGCTACAACTATTTACACTTCTCTGGTCATTTTCTTTCCTTGATTCAAAACATTTAATTTCATTTACAATTTTGTGAAGTTTTTCTAATAGAAATAATCTCTAGTCTAAATACTATGGGTACATAATTTTTCAAAGATGTCACGTCTTTCATCATAACTTATGAAAGAAAACGTCAGCGCTTCGACAGTTTTTATTCAACTAGATCGTATTTCTGTCTATTGCATACGTTTGAGAAATCCCTCAGGAAGTGTGAGGTTTGAGCTCTTTAAAACAGTATAGGCACCCCAGTCGGTCCTATCTGCTGACTGACCATTCCAAGGCGGTAATTGTTGGGTTTGCTATTTTTGTTAAATGATTAATCACAGATTCGTTCTGTTACATTTAACATGGATGTAAATACATTTGTACTGTGCCTTTTCAAATTCTGGTAGATGCTGCAATTCTCTTAGCACTTGGTCATATATTTTTATTTCGAAAAAATCATTCGGATCAGCCATATGTTTTACAATTTGCAACAGTCAGATTCGATTAAATTGCCTAAAACAAGGTAATGATAATGTTCTAAGTATTCTGCAAGGAACTATCCTATAAAATTGTATGTAAATTTAAAGTCCAGTAAGATTCATGCTTCTAGGCAACATTCGATTTCTAAAAGAAATGAAAATGTCAAATCAGAAGTAAAAATCGAGTTTAAAACTATCGTTTAAATAAATACCGCAAAAGCAATTCGAGTACGGCACATTTTCCGAGCGGTTTTGAATGAACTCCCTTAGCATGTATTTGACATCAGATTACATTTTCACTCGGTTATCGGCGATCACTTTTCATAAATACGAGCATCTTTGACTTTGGATGCACAAAATAGCGGCACCAACCAAAGTTTACAAAATGTCTATAAAAAAACATGGAATGTTCATTGTGCATTGCGAACTTCACCCTGTATGGCAATATGCCAGTATACCGCGACTGCCCTAGTATGGGATATAATAACCTTATACCCCCGCCCAGCAATTTTTTTTTAGTGGGGAGTGGTGATGGGGAGGAAATCTTTAAAAATGTTGTCTGTCTATCTGTTGACACAATTATGACTTGGCTTATACTTCTACATTTTTTGTATCCGTTTTGATTAAACTTTACAATACTTATTAGCACCATTAGAATTGGTGTACATACTCTTTTTAGCTACGATCAGATAAAAATTGCAGGATTTATTGCCCTTTTTAAACAAAATTACAGATACCGGTACTGATATAAGTGGGTTTTGTGAACAGGGAGCAGATGGAATGTCTTTGTCATTATTCATATTACAGTTATGGTTAACAAAATGTAAATATAAATCAAACCTTCCCCTGTTACAGGAGCTTGCTGATTTATGTGAGGAATAAACAGGAATTTAGACACTTTGACTCATTGGAAGGTTTCAATAGAGACACAGCCAGGATGATGGCTTATAAAATACAGCCATATGTTCAAGGTAAGTAATAAACTGATAAGGAGATTTGAAGTTGCAGTAATGTTAGTTTTTTTTTTTTTTTAATGATCACATTGTCATTGTCATGATCAACAGGGCTTGTTTTATTCCCATTAATAATTTCTCCAATCATGGGTCTGGTTTGTGGAGGTCTGCAGATAGTATGCACACCAAACATTGAGATTACTGGTAGAAGAAAAGTATTTACTTAACAGCATCTATGATAAGGGGAGGGAAGCCTTTGCAATATTTATAGGTAAAAATAAAATAACATTACAATTGAAAAATAATAAATATAGCCTCATCGTCAAATATGTGTACTTAGTTTTTTCTAGGGAATATGCTTTTGATAAAAATCTTGAATAAAGCCCTGTTCTATGATAAGAATACTGTGAAATGGGCAGTCATGAGCTCTACATAGATGTCTCTGGTAGTAATGGTTAACCTTTTTTGTTAACTTTCATTTCTTGAAAACCGTCAAACTTTAATTTCTTGAAAACTGTCAAACTTTAATTTTTTCAAATCCGTCAAACTTTAATTTCTTGAAATCAGTCAAAGTTTCATTTCTTCCCTGGAATGATAGTTCAGTCACAAAAGTGGAACCCATTTCAAAAGGACACGTTGCCATATAATTAATTTGGCAGAGATATACCTCCTTTTACTAGAGTTTTCATTACAGAGAAATTAGTAGCATGCTGTCCACAGACTTGTAACTCTTGTTACACTAAACATGATTTCTAACATCATTGTAATCTTTGTTCATAATTAACATAGCATGCTGGACTTTCAATGGTTCTGTGTCAGGTAAAATCAAACCCTTAGCCAGCTTGTTTATGTTCCAATTATAACTATAGTATTGGTTAAAATGATGCTATATAAAGATGTACTGATAGAGCCTTAGCTGCAAATAGTGTAGAGGTGTCAGGTAGCTAATCTGGATTTATACTATCAGCATGGTCTGAATTGTTTGTGTTTAGCAGGCTATGTGTAAATTCTACCGAGTCTTTTTTTAATGGCTTTAAGTGGGTTTCTGGGTTATTTGTTTCATTAAATCTGTTCAGTTAAAAAAATAGAATAAGTCGAATTTGTGCCATATCCTTAAAATAATGTTATTGCATTGCCTTTTAGGACGAGAATTTTGCTGCTATGGAAAACATACAGCATTGTGTCCATTTTAAGCTAAAAGCTCAGCTTTGACTAAAAAAACTAAAAACAGTTTTCATGGACCATTTTCCTAAAAAGTAAATGGGGTTAATGCTTAGTGTTGTTTGTTGCATATGGTAGATAAAAACAATACATGTAAAATACACCAAGAAATTCCTATACATTTGATATAATACTGCAAAATCTCAATAATATACATAGATGGACAATCTGATTTCTTTTCAATGCTTTTGATACGCCTGTCCAAGACAGGACATTATGGGATCACCCATGGCGGGCGGGCGAGGGGCGTCCTGATGTTTGGCCGGATCATAGCTCCAATACTTTCAAAGCTATTGACTTGAAACTTTATAACTGGGTAGATCTCATTGAGACATAGTGCATTGCACAAGAACCATCACTCTGCACTCTATGATTTTACAGTTATTCCCCATCGTTTAACTTAATTTTCGGGAGCATAACTCTTAAATTATCAAAGATTTTGACTTGAAAATTAAAACATAGGTAGGGCTTATTAGAACAGGAATTAGTTGTTGATGTTATTGAAAAGCAGTGCACTGTACAAGAACCATTACTCTGTTCTTATTTTTGAGTAATGCCCCTTTCTACACAAATGCCATTACTCCCATGTAAATTTGTGTATATCTGATGTTATACCCCTTTGATTTTCTTTTTTCAGTTACCAGATTGCAATTGCACAGCACTGCACTGCAGCTTGGCAGATTAAAGATTTTTTTTTATGTTATTCTACTTTAATTTCATTTTTTTTTTTTGCTAAAACCCAGAGTGCAGTCCAAAACGTTGTCATATGGCATTGCACATGAGTGCACAGCAGTTTGTTTCAGATTGCTCAATTGGCAGGCATATTTTAGTCCGCCTTGCGGTGTTCTTGTTACTTTGTTGCTTTTGGGTTCGTAGTTACAACATTTGTTATTGCTGCCATAATTATTTAATATTTTTTCTTATAATGTGACTTCACTTTTTACAGAAAAAACATTTTAGCTAAAACTTTACAAGGATGTTTGTTTAAAATGTTTTACCTTCAATTAAATTTAAAAGAAAAATAATCATTTTATACCATTTCTTATATAAACAGCATTGGTGTGAGCTGGAGAATGACACCTACATTTGGAATGCTCTCTGAAATTTGCACACGGGGAAAATTTGTTTTGCAGACTTTCTAAACCTGACAAAAATAGACACCCTAATTCGATAAACGGTGCTCTATTTTAATTATTTTTGTATCTATTTGTGTGTGTCTGTAGCTTTCATGCAAAAATGGCAGGAAACTGGAGATTTTGGTTTATTTAATTTTGTTATTAAAATTGCTAAACCTGTAACCTAAATGAACATGGACATTCTGTACACCCATACTTATGAAGGAAGATATGAATGTTTGTTGGTTTGTCCTTTGATGTTCAAACTGCTTATTAAAGAATGGAGTTTGTTCTGAATCGTTCATTAAGTATGCAGGGTAAACTCTGACTTTAGATTAACTGTTTCTGCAACATTTAAAAATACTCCCTTCAGTATATATAAAGAATTTCTGTAAGTTTCGCGCAAATCTAAAAATAACATTGCCCGTGCTGCCAGCGTGCAGGAATGCTTTTAAAGCATCATTGAAGTGTTTGTGGTCAAGTGGTTATGTTTTTTAGTCTGGATTGATTTGTATATGTTATATAGATATAAAAATGCTTTCATACAAAACAACTTTAAAAATAAACAATAAGATCCGAAGAAAGAAAAGAATACTCCAGAAAAATGCTAATTGAACAATAATTATTTGTATAATGTTAGGCTGTTGTACATCTGCAATTTCTGCTTGTGCACTTTAGTTTTATATTAAATTATGACAACTTTTTTTTTCTACATGTATAACATCTTGGAAAACCAGTAAATGGTGTCGGGTTTTTACTTTTTATTTTGTTTTAAGCCACTCTACGGTCTCGGGAATATATACATACTTTTTATCAAGATTTTCAATACACTGAAAACTTTTAAATAAAAACCATTACTTTTCAGAAATGTCTGTTACTTGCTCTCATAATGCTTTTACCTGTTTACCTGTTCCAGTTTTTGCGTCAACTTTGATATTTCACATTAACTACTTTTCTTGTATATTTATATACTTATCTAATAAGTTTAAATATACAGCTATGTTGCTATTTAAACTATACAGAAGACAAAATGATAATGTTAGTGAGTTGGACATGTTTTGACACAGCGATGACGTTAATGAGCATGACATGCTTTCCACAGTAATGACACTAATGAGCATGACATGTTTTGACACAGTGATGACGTTAATGAGCATGACATGCTTTCCACAGTAATGACACTAATGAGCATGACATGTTTTGACACAGTGATGATGTTAATGAGCATGACATGCTTTGACACAGTGATGATGTTAGAGAAAATGACCAGTTTTGAAACAGTGATGACCTTAGCGAGTATGACATGTATTGACACAGTGATGACATTTATGAGCATGACATGTTTTGACACAGTGATGATGTTATTAAGTATGACATGTTTTGACACAGTAATGACGCTAATGAGCATGACATGTTTTGACACAGTGACAATGTTATTGAGTTTGACATGTTTTGACACAGTAATGACGCTAATGAGCATGACATGTTTTGACACAGTGACGATGTTATTGAGTTTGACATGTTTTGACACAGTGATGACGTTAGTGAGTATGACATGTTTTGACACAGTGATGATGTTATTGAGTATGACATGTTTTGACATAGTGATGATGTTATATAGTTTGACATGTTTTGACACAGTGATGATGTTAGTGTGACATGTTTTGACACTAATATGATGTGTGTATAATATTTTGAGACACAATGATGACATTAGTGAGTAAAAAAGGCACAATGACGACTTCAGTGAGTATGACATGTTTTGACACAAAAGCAGCATTAGTTAGTATGGCATGTTTTATTAAGTATAACATGTTTTTTTTTCTGTTTTTTTATATCAGCACCAAGAGGCAGAATGAAAGTATTAGAGGTGGATAGTCCAAAGCAACATAACAGTAAGTAAACTGAAAGATGTAATGATGTTGATCTGCATCTGAACATCACATCTGTTCATCAAATCTGTACATCGCCTGTGTACATCATATCTGTACACCACTTCTGCATCTGAACATCACATCTGAACATCACATCTGAACATCACATCTGAACATCATATCTGAACATCACATATGTTCACCACATATGTTCACCACATCTGTACATCACTTCTGCAGCTGAACATCACATCTGAACATCACATCTGCATATCACATCTGAACATCACACCTGAACATCACATCTGAACATCATATCTGCACATCACATCTGCATATCACATCTGCACATCACATCTGTACATCACATCTGCACGTCACATCTGTACATCACATCTGAACATCACATTTGTACATCACATCTGTACATCACATCTGTACATCACATCTGAACAACATCACATCTGAACATCACATCTGAACATCATATCTGCACATCACATCTGCATATCATATCTGCACATCACATCTGCATATCACATCTGCACATCACATCTGTACATCACATCTGCACATCACATCTGTACATCACATCTGAACATCACATTTGTACATCACATCTGTACATCACATCTGTACATCACATCTGTACATCACATCTGAAGATCACATCTGCACATCACATCTGAACATCACATCTGAACATCACATCTGAACATCACATCTGTATATCACATCTGTATATCACATCTGTACATCACATCTGCACATCACATCTGTACATCACATCTGAACATCACATCTGAACATCACATCTGAACATCACATATTTTCACCACATATGTTCACCACATATGTTCACCACATATGTACATCACATCTGCAGCTGAACATCACATCTGTACATCACATCTGTACTTTACATCTGCACATCAATTCCGTACACCAAATCTGTATACTGCATCTGTACACCACATCTGTAAACTGCATCTGTACACCACATCTGTAAACTGCATCTATACACCACATCTTTATACTGCATCTATACACCACATCTGTATACTGCATCTATACACCACATATGTAAACTGCATCTATACACCACATCTGTATACTGCATCTTTACACCAAATCTGTATACTGCATCTATACACCACATCTGTATACTGCATCTATACACCACATCTGTATACTGCATCTGTACACCACATCTGTATACTGCATCTTTACACCAAATCTGTATACTGCATCTATACACCACATCTGTATACTGCATCTATACACCACATCTGTATACTGCATCTATACACCACATATGTAAACTGCATCTATACACCACATCTGTATACTGCATCTTTACACCAAATCTGTATACTGCATCTATACACCACATCTGTATACTGCATCTATACACCACATCTGTATACTGCATCTATACATCACATCTATACATCACATCTGTACATCACATCTATACATCACATCTGTATATCACATCTGTACATCACACCTGTACATCACATCTGTACATCACATCTTTATATCACATCTGTACATCACATCTGTACATCACATCTGTACATCACATCTGTACATCACATCTGTAAATCACATCTGTACATCACATCTGTACATCACATTGTTAAGCGATCCATCCTTCTTTGTCATATTCAGTAAATCATTGTATTGTTTATGAGACACATATGCATGACATATTGTGATGTACTAGAAAAATGGTTTTACTAATGCCTAAAAGGGTTTTTACTCTATGTAAAGCTCTTCATTCTTCATATGTTCATGTATTTAAATCATTGTGTCACTGTATCAAGCCAATCAGTGTATTGAGTAACATATACTTATGCTATATATAACCAGATCCACTGTTGGAAGATTTTCTTGGAAGATATACTTTCTTGTTAAAAATTACCCCTTTTTTATCCTTTGATGAAAAGCCTGATAATAAACACTTTTAACTGAATGAACTTCAATTTAAAAATAGTATAATCTTATTCACCACATTCACTGTTCTGACATTCTGAATTTGTGCCAGAAGCAGATAGTTTGTATGATTTATTTGTCCTCACATTGTTTACAGTCATTTCCAAACAAGCATTATTTGTCATTTCAATTTACAATTGATTCAAAACAAGATATATTTGTTATTTCATTTTTATACATTTTATTCAAAAGAACATTAAATTGTTCTTGATTGCTTTACAATTTATTAAAATGTTCTAAAATAACCCTCCCCAGAAAAGAAAGGTCCCAGTTACCCCAACCACATGTATTAAATGTTAGTGAAGCCCCTATCATCAGAAAGATGACATTTCTTCCTGATAAAATGGATGAATGATAGAGTTGTCCTCTAATTGCTTGTGTTCTGCCTGGAAACCCATTATTTTCTTGACACAAATGGTCGTCAAATACACCTAAAGGGTTTCTTTGACATAGCCTGCTAGTTAGACGGTAAGACAAACAGTTTTTGTTTTAAAGTTCTTGTTATAAGTTGTGTTTTGTTTATTTATTATAACTGTAAATCTGCATAGATAGCAAACTAGACAAAAATCATAAGCTTTTTTAGAAGGCATTCTAGTTCACTTAAACACAATGTTTTTTAATACTCCCTTCGTCTATTGTCCACATTACAGCCAATCTTCACCAAACTTGGTCAGAATGTTTGTCTGCACAAAATCTTAAATGAGTTCATTATTGGGTCACGTGGGATCAAAAAGTTTGTCACTAGGTAAAAATTATAGAAAACCCCTTTGAACACGCTAGAAACCACATTTATGGCCCAATCTTCACCAAACTTGGCTAGAATGTTTGATAGTATGAAATCTAAAATATGTTTTGAAGTGGGTCACATGGATTCAGTTGGTCACCAGGTAATATTCTTAAATATGTTATCAGCCCAGTGGCCACACTAATGGTCCAATCTTCACCAAAGATTAAATAATAAATTTACTTTATGCCAGATATGAGCATACTAAAAGCCTGTGTTTGCAGTTGAGTGATTAAGGGCCATCATGGCCTTCTTGTTTAATATAAATAAAAAAGTACTGTGCTCATTTTTAGGTATGAGTTTTTGTAAAACAAGACCTTAAAAAAACATTTTATTATTTATACATATGTGTGGGTCAGGACTGTGGACATATAAAACAATCAGGTAGAAAAACAAGCAAAATGCATATTCAATTGATCAGTATGATTAAATAAATGATGTTCTGTGACTTTTACTTGCCATTTAACATGTATGGACTACTACAGAAACATTGGAAAGTCCTTTTATTCTTTCTATCTATACTATGTATGATATTAAATGTAATGATTATGTATGATTAAGTGGTTCATAATCATAGTCACTTCAGTCAATTTACCTTCTCATTTTATAAATGCATAATGTAAAAGCCTGTCAGTGTTGTTATATATACCTATGTGGTGACTACAGCTCTGTCATTCACACTACCAATACCTAGATTAACCTGTCAATTAAGTTCGTGACAAACAGCAAGTGTACATTTTTTACCACTTTAGTATGACATGACATTGCCAGAATGCGACACATTTATATGAAATAGCTATCCAGCAGACTAGAAGAACCAGTGCATTGGCGGCATTAGTCAGATCCATTTTTTGTCTGATTTGTCTTTGCCAATATGGTGGATACATTTTCATGCAATAGCTATTTCATATGACTTAATGACAACGATCTAATTAAAACCTCCAGCATGGCACTATAATGCTTCTTTTATAAACTTTAATTAAAAGGAGAGCTTATTTTATATTTTACGTCTGCAGTGAATAATAAAATAAATTAATAAAACAGCTTGTTAAAACCCTCTTTTTGCCATATGTAGTCTAAATCATGATCAACTGCTATTTTTTAACATGTCATTTTTTGTAGATCAATTTTAATAAAACCTTTATTTATTAAAACGATATTGAAGCACTATTATGTAGGTAATTTGTATTCTACATTCCAGGTTACGATTGCGGAATGTTTGTAATCTCCATCGCAGAACACATGTGTAAAGAGCTGTGTGAAGGATACACTATACCTCTCAACGACGTTGTCAACACGGACTCTGTTGCTAAGAAACGAAAACAAGTGAAAGATCTAGTATTCAGTGTAGTTAAGGAATTTGGAACATGATTGAATGTGACTGCAGTGCGAGTTTTTGTAACTAGGGAATGTACTAAGCTAAATTTTATATTGAAATAATCTTAATGATTTGTGAATTCTTAAGCTATGGATTGTGAATTGCTGCACTTAAAATACATTGCTACAGGGGTCTGAATTTAGCATCTTGTTACCCACAGCTTACACAAAATGTTGTGTCTTAAACCTAAGTCACTTTAAATCCAATCTGAATTAAAAATTAGTCTTCAACATATTGTTTTTTTCACATTTGGCTTTGGTACAGTGAACCAACTCCCAACTGCCTAGAGATTTTGTACATCCTATTGTTGCCAGATTAAATGTCACTCTCATTTAAAGGTAATCTCAAGCACTGGACATCCTAATGGACTTGTAATCAAATTGAGCAATGTCAAGCCAACGTTTTCTCAGTCTGTATGTCACTCTCTGTGCCTAATAATCAAGAATATCAGCTGATTGATAGGTTTCTTCAGACCAACGTATTAGTCTAAAAAAGTGCTCAAAGATCTAAGGATGCAGATTAAGAGAAGTGTATATTGTTAAATACCCGTTATTTTTACTTTGCAAATACTGCTGGTCCTTAATAACTATTGTTTCAGAGTGACAATATCAATGAGCAATCAGAGGATATTTTTGCTTTAAAATTTTGTGGATATATAGCTGAATTATTTGTGTTAACAGGATAGTTAATCTCAGTGGTGTAGTGTCCCCATATTCTTATTTGCAAGGAATGGTACACTAACTATGAAAAATACTTTGTTATTTTGTCATATGTGAGGGTAGGTACTTGGTATAAGGTAATTGTAGAATGTTTTATGATTTTCCCTCATTTTTAACTATTTAGAATTCTTTTACACTTCAACGTGTACATACAGTTATATGTTGTTATATGAGATACTATTACATAGTACATAAGGAACATAATTTGTACATTTCATTTTGAAGATTGGGGAAAAGTCAGCTTTGTATACATACATTGGAAGACATGACAATACTCACTGAGGATTTATGAGCGTGTTATTGAGAATCATGCTACCAACCTGTCTTCAGGCTGTAAGTTCAGGATTATTTGCTTTTATTTTGTGTGTGTTGTATGCTACAATTTGCCCATTGATTGTAGCAATGTTTTTAAGCTTATAATAGTAGCGAATGAAAGTCTGTTAAATTTTGTAATTCAGTTTTTGTTTAAATTTTAGCATGATAAGTTTTAATATAGCACTTAGCATTACCCCAAGTTCAATTATTCGCTTACTGTAGCAAAAATGCTGTATGTGGCTCACTGGTTTCAAAATATTGTTTCAAAGAAATGCCATTGTCATCTTTATATTTAGAAAAAATATTTAAATTCTTAACTCTCCTATTGTTGGAACTCATTTGGAGCGTTCCCATGTAAAAATGATAAGTTTAAAAAAAAGTAATTTTCAATAACTATGGGATATATTGTTGCCACACCATGTTCTTGAGACTTGGGCACTAGGCTTCACGATTTTTGGTTTGAGTTTGAAACCATTCTCAATATTCTGACTTAAATCACCTTGAATGAGGTGTTCAATTTGACAGATGTTTCACTGGTCATGGATTGTTTTGTTGCTATTGTTTTAAACTGACAGGTGTTAAGGATCTACATCAATCAGGACTTTTTAGGGGCCTAGCGTGTAATTGTTTTATGAGATTGGACAAAAATGTGCGTATTATATTTTTAGTAATTATGGTAGTATTGTAATGTGCAAAGGTGTGCACTATATTTTAGTAATGATGGTATTCTTGTGTAAATTATCAGATTATTTTGTTATAGAGGTTGTTTCGTCCATGCATTGTGGTACTCTGATGTTGAAGCTCAATATGTATATACATCTGTACAGTTTCACATCTGAACAGGTTTGTTTAGAGTAAAAAGAGTTTGGTATGAATGTGATGAGATATCAGACCAAGTTTCCATGGGAAAATACTGATTATACTTTGCCAGTAAAAGTAATTTTACATAAAATTTATTTTTATGAATGAATGAACAGCACTTTTAACATTTGGTAAGCTTGCCTGTTCCTACTAAAAAGAAAATGTTATTTCCATTGTTTGAATTAATTATGAAAGTAATATTCTTTGCGAAGTTTATTCAATAGCTCTGTTCTGAAAAAGTATCAGTCATTATCCATTACTAGAACGATGAAGTAAGTGCCATACTTTTATTCTTATGCATGAACCAAAAAGTTATGTTAATAGGACTCCTACAAGCATGGTTATTTTTTGGTTGTCAGTGCCTATGCTTTATTGTTATTATGCATTTGATCATTCATTTAACTAATAAACAAATGAAACACTTGGCCATTTCCTTTCAAGCTTCCATGGGGACATTTAAGCACTGGTAATTTTATACAAATTTTATTATTATGACGATAATTGTAACCCATGATATAGAATGCTAGCAGAAGAACTATACTTATTATGTATCCATAGAAACAAGCAAAATACTCAAACGCAAAATGGCAGTTTTAGTGTTTTTTTTGCCATTAAGATATACATCATAGAAGATATATAATTGATGTAGAAAAATGCCAGTTGTAATATACGACCATTTTAACTTGTTAAAATTCAAAATTGTCTTTAAAGAAATGACAGAGGAAATTCTGTTAGGACTTGAAAAACAAACTGGGTGTCTAAAGCTGGTCCTATATGTAGATTAAGTGTGATTTGTTGTTTGCAAAGCTAGAGGAAGTTAAGGGAATCTATATCTATAGAATATGCACATCCCAACTTTTCAATAAAAAATCCGGTGAAAAGAGTGTGCATCATATGTGCATCATACATTGTATTATATGGTAGCTTTAAGGTATGATACTAAGGGCAACAGACTCAGTAGTGATATGCATTTTGTAGACTTTTTGTTCATCAAGACATTTGCTTGTATGAATAATATTTAACAACATAAAGTGAACATTTGGTTGTTTCTATTATGTCACAACATTCTCCAGTTGTTTGATAATGCTCAGATAATTTTTTGTTATTTACAAACTTCTGTTTATGTGAAGTTAATAGAAAACATATTTTTCATAGTTATGCATATAAGATCATATTATTGTTCATTGCTTGCATGCAGATAAATTATAAGTTAATATGGATTTGTTCATTTCTTAGAAACATACTGCTGCTGGTTTGTATGTTAGAGCTGAAGTTTTAAAAAATTCTGATTTTCTTTGTGCATTTTCCACAGTAATGTGTAACAATATTAACTTCTGTATTGTTTTGTTTATTTTACATATTTGTGTTTTTGTAGTGGATTGGCTGCATAGATAACATTTAAAAAATACTTATTTATATTATTTGTTTAATACCATATTATTTTGTATTTTGTTGTTTTAACCAGAGAATTATATTAGGACTGTAGAATTTCTATGAAATTGTGTGAAAATTATTTAACATATAAATTTATATGTAGATAATTATATGCATGTGTCAAATTATTGCCAAAGCTTTGTGTTAATGATTTTTTTCTCAGGTTTTTCTTAGTGAGCTAGACTAGTAAACTAGGTCACACACCTAGGTTTTTTATGTAGAAATACAAGTTTGGTGTTTTTGCCAATTTATTTTTATTGAGTGTAAACTAATACCTTCTTTTGTTTCCTTGCATTGAACCTAGTTGGTATAGGTACCTTCTGTTAATATCATTCTCACATTGCAAATGTTTGCTCTGACATAAAGCCATATTAACCTCCGTAAAATGAAGTAAACAGCACAAGAAATATATGGCACAAAGTCTGATCTAAACAACAGCAATTGACACTCCCTTGAGACACAATTTTTCTAGATCAATGCTCTGTTAAAATCCGTCAAAACCATTTCATATATTATGTTAAAATTGTTTAATAAACATTTTGCCAGATGCAATGTGTAATAAAACACCGTAAAACATATATGTACCAAGAATCAGATGCTGTATTTAGAGTACTAAACTGCCATACAAGAGGTCCTTGGTTTTTGGGAGTTTTTTTTGCATGTGTAATGGTACATAATTGTCTTCCTTTCTTTTTTTTATCTTTCTGCACATCATATTTACAGCTCCTAAATCTATTGACAGATGTGGGGTATTATTATTTTTAATCCACAGACCATTTCAAACCATTTTGAAGAAAGGTAAATAGTGTCTCTGCGGATGTTAGTATGGCTTTAAAGAAATGGCATACTTTTATTTTGGGGCATTTTTTTCTCCAGTACATCTTGGCTTTTTGCTTTGAGCTGGCAGTTATGGTTAAAATATTTTAAAATGTTCTGCTCAACATTCAATGTATTGTAATATGGATTGTTCTCTGATAATAAAACCATTGCTGTCATCTTCCCATAACAAAAATCACTGCTGTAAAAAAAGCTTGATGTTTCTGTACCAGAGGTCACATAGACTTTATACCGGTATGTTAACCAAGAGTTGTGTTAAATGTTTGTTGTACTTTCAGCATTATGTTCAAAGGTCAGCATTTGTGTTTGACTTAATATTTAACCATAATAGTTAAAATATTTTTACTTATCACACTAACATAATCACAAATAGGGAAAAACCCTTAATAAATCATTATATTTCTTTTTCAAAATGTGTACTATTCAATACCAAATAATAATTTTATTCCCCAATATCTCAAGTACATGTATATGGATGTTTTCTTAGTGTCAGGTCTGACCCTCAGTCTCACTGTTGGTTGGTCTGTAAAGAGAAAACGATATATTTCAGGGCTATTTCTCGGCTATTGGTGGGTGAATGTTTATGAAGCTATGCAGGACGTGCAAGAACCCAGTACCTAGTCACGCACATCCATGGCACATGAACATCTTGATTTTAACTGATTAATGGTCTATTGTTTTCTTAAAACTGTGGTAAAGCAGTTTGTTGGGATATATATGATACAACACCATCTTTGGTGATTATTGTTCTTACAAGTATTATGATCACATAAGAGGTGAAAAACAATCATAGAATTTACTAACATAATTGTATAATCTGTTAAAAATGATCCATCCAAGTTACTGCATGAATTTAGTTCATTAAAATAAAGCATTTTGTACATTCCTAGCTAAAAATACATTTGCCTTCAACACTAGATCTCAATGTTATGTCACAGAAACACCCAAACCTTTATAAAAACATGTAGATGCTTTTGTTTTTTGTTAACATGATAAAAAGGAAAGATATTAGTTTTCAAATCTAAATAGAAAATGGTTGGACATTCTTAATAATATATGTGAGAACCATGTTCTGAATAGCAATTGTTTTTGTTAAAATATGAAAGACAGAAGGTTTGTTTGTTTGTTAATTTGAGCACAACACTTCTCATTTACAGTTTTGTTGATCAACTGCTTAGTTATTTTTACATACCGGTACATTGCATATATTTTACATGCATCATAGACTTGTTGTGCTCCAAGTATTTTCACATTTTGAGAAAACCATTTACCTTTATATGTTAAGATAATCAATTATATGCACATTTTTAAAAAAGCATCTATTTTCAAAGATTCAGTAAGACAAATTTTTCAGATTTTGAGGAAAAAATATTTTATTCGCAAATGTTAAGAAAACCATTCATCTGCGAATGTTGAGGAAACCAATTATTTGCAAAAGTTTGAAAATTTCGTTCCAAATCTCGAGAAAATCATTTTCATGTATCTGAAAATAGTTTAGTAAGAAAATAAATTATTTGCTTGTAAAAAAAACCCACATTTACATGTATTTGCAAATTCTTTTGAAATCTAACTATTTTTCTAATTGAAAAATAATAATAATTGCCCATGTTGATTATTTATTATAATGAATCAACTGTTTACAAGTGCTGAGAAAAAACATTAATTTGCAAATGTTTACATAACCATTGAAAACCATTAAACACAGTCAAGAAAATGTAGTCTGTCAGTATTCACAAACATGAAGTGTAAATAGATAAACAGCAACATGCACAATGTAACTACATTGTATTGTTTACCTCAGTGTGATGTCTAAACAAAGCATGCAAGTTGATGTGCCTTGACTGTTCTTAACAGAATAAATGAAATGCATGACTGTCAACTTCAATTTCTTCCATATTCTTTTTGTTTATGACACTATATTTACATTTTGTAAATCATATCCTTGTAAGGATAAACACACAGGTGAATATTGTCAATAACCAATTGTAGATGTTACATTTACATTTAACAGTAATATACTACATATTGTCATACAGCAGAGAATTGTTTTTTTAGTACCTAAAATGATTGCTTTATTTTGTTAGACTGCAATGTTTAAAAGTATTTTGCGGAATATACCCACATTCACATTTTGGGATTATTAGAAACACACCATAAAATAAAGGCAGGGCGGCTGAGCGGATAGATTGAAACAATATACATGTATATCTATGAACATAGATGGTCTCAGGTAGTGTTGCTGAATGATTATTCCTCCTCCCCTGATGGTATTAGTTTATGTTTCATTTGAGGCAAAAACTATTATCCAATAAGAACTGACTGCTGAATTGCAAAACATCTCTGTTTTTCCTCTGACAATAATATCCGAGTGTCTACATAATGACCCGCATTGCGACCATTCAATATATATAAAAACAAACACTTGACCTAAAATCCACAAGACATTATCAGGTTATACAATTTGTTGTGTATCAGTGGTTAAAAGCTTACATAAACAGTTCCTAGTCAGCTAAAATCCACCACAATTACACATGCTTTAATTGTACCTTTATTACAGTGAAAGTCTGGAATAACTCAACAGCAATGTTATTGCCATTGTTGCATATTCCCACTCTCATTGTTGAAAACAGAAGTGAATGAATATATTTTGTGTAATATTGTGTACAGTTAATCAGTAAATACCAATAACTATCAGGGTGTAAAGTTCTAACTGGCTTAAATAATGACATATCTTCTATAAAACTATCTGATTGGTCAGTTTTAAATAATCTCATAATTCAGATACTTGATTATGGTCTTTGACTTGATGATAAACTAAAAGTATTATAAAAATGTGAGACAGCAATTACTCAACTATTCCAATTTATTTTAGATTTGGTCATAAACATATTTTGTTTATTATGATTCTCGTAAGGGCCTGATTTTATGATTTTATTACCAGTATTGAAAAGCTTCCATTGTATTTTCTTTATTCTCATGTTTAAAAGAGAAATTAAAAATGGTGTGCTACACATGTGCACCATGTTGTTATATATTTCAAAAGACCTCATATTGTTTGAATTACATGTATTTCATTATTAAGCTTCTCATCTCCCTGACTTGAAAATCGTCTGCCATTTCCGGACTTGTCCGGATACTGCTGTGTATTTATGAATGCTTCTTATCCCTGACCTTATGGACTGAAAACATATTTCAACTTTGATGCTTTGATGAATGACTGTACACTCTTTGTAATGTACTAGTGTTGATGTGTTACTTATGGTGCATGTTATATTTGAGGTGTGGTACATGTAAATCTAATGTTTACATTCGATATAACTTATGTATTATACCATTAAAATGAAATATTTTCAGATAAAAAAAATACGTATTTGTATATTTATGCCATGCCAAGAAAATATAAAATGTTTGGTTACACAAATGATCTTCAAAACAATATGATTCATAATATTATAGATGTTGATTGTTAAATCAGATTTGGTTGTCAGTTTAAGTTTCATTTTAAAGCTAATGTATTAAGATTTAAATAAATCTTTACATTTAATATTTTCTTAAGTTGACTGATTTCCAAGCTAGGAATGTTATATATTAGCCCGAGGTGGATTTCTGCGCAAAAGAAAAACTGACATCGACATCAGACCAAATTACCCGGATAACAATATTAAAGCATTGGAGCTAAATCAAAGACATAATTCTAGTTAATTTTGATAAAAAAAATAACGTGCAACAGCATAAAGGAAAGGAAACATTGATTACAGAGATTAAAAAACAACAAACACATACTTATATATAAACCAAAGATGGTTATGTCTGCACACAGATAATCACTGCAAGTAAAACAGAAATCTTGAACTCCAAAACAGCTGTTTTTAAGAATTAGGATAAAACCCTCCCCATCAATGGCTTAAATATCATACGTAAGAATATATGACAAAGTCCTACGAGCATTGCAACATATACCAAAAATGTGAAAAGGCACAGGACAAAGGTATTCATATGCAAGGCAAATGCTAAAGTAAGAACAAATCTGTGATGAATTATTTAACAAAAAGAGCAAACCAGACAGTTACCGCCTTGGAACGGTCATTTGGCAATATGGACCGACTGGGGCGCTTAAACCAGTTTTACAGAGCTCTTGCCTCACACTTCCTGATTGGTTTCTCAAATGAAAGCAATGAAAAATGAAAGCAATGAAAAGAAAACTGATCTATTTCAATAAAAATGTCCAAGTGCTGACGTTTTCTTTGATAAGTTATGACGAAAGTTGCAATGTCATTGAAAAATAATGTCCACATCGTGTTTAGAAGGGAGAGAGGTACTATTTCAATTGGAAGAATTACACAAAAATTGATGATTGTAAATGAAATTAACTTTTTGAATCAAGATAAAAAATGACCAGTGAAGAGTAAATGGTGGTAGC
Organism: Sinonovacula constricta; assembly: GCA_007844125.1. Classification (NCBI taxonomy): domain Eukaryota; kingdom Metazoa; phylum Mollusca; class Bivalvia; order Cardiida; family Solecurtidae; genus Sinonovacula; species Sinonovacula constricta. Next base: position 20,044,784 of record CM017561.1, read on the forward strand.
ATCCTGTTCATGTGAAGATGTAATTGAGGAACCAAAGTCCATTTGTCATCAATACAAGAAATATAAGAAATACAATGTACATGTAACAATCCTTATAGGATGATTTAAATTAAACAGATATTTTACCTCTTTTGGTAGTTATATGTAAGTTGTCTAATCAATGTTTTAAATTGGCTTATATATAATAATAAGCAATTGTTTGAGAAAGCTTATCCTTGTTTAATTTTAAACAGCAATAACCACAGACACTTAATTTATTGTTTTATTTTCAGGGCTCCCTAGTAATGGCCTGTGCAATATCTTTATTATTAAGATTTTTAAAGTAAAATAGTGGGCCTTGAAACATAGATTCAGAGTAAAAGCTATCGGCAAAATCCAAAGACTCACAAATGTAATTTTCTGTGTCTACGCATAATATTATATAATATGTTTATACACTTATAAGAAGTTTTATATTTTGACTTATAAACCATAGGCTATCGTTCTAATCACCATTTTTATCTACCATTGAATAACAACTTTTTTTATTTAATCGAAGTCAAAACATTATTAAAACCTGAAGTCCCGAAAATATATGGGCTAGTTAAACCTTTGTACATTTAAATTAATAGATGTAAAAAAGGATTATATATATATATACATATATATATATATATATATATATATATATATATATATATATATATATATATATATATATATATATATATATATATACAAAACTAGTAAATAAATAAGTACCGGTAAATGTACAAAGGTTTTACTAGCCCATAGTCTTCAGGATTTGAGTAGAACTTAAGAATCTACTTAACATACTTCAAGCTTTCTGCAATTTTGAAGAAGTGAAAAGGTTGGTCGCTTTCACGTCCGAGACTCGTTTTGCTTGGAAAATTGAACAGTGTTGTCATCACATTTGTCTTAAAAGTTCTTTTATAGGCATTTAAAAAAAAATTGCACTTTCTTGTCTGATCACTTCACTTACAGTTAATTCATGTTTTTTTATCTCTTTCTATACAATGATTTGTTTCATGGGTATATGTGCTGTCAATAGTGCTGGGCCTAGCATTGTTTTCTGTGTATCCAGAACTTGGTAATCCTGTTGTGAGGAAACAGCTTCATCACACTATTTATCCAAGACTTCAGTCTTCCAACACAAAGGTTTATATTATGTGGACCAGCCTCAGGCAAGACATGCTTGGTGTGCACTGGGTGCCAAACCATTTTGTACCACTCCTGTCCACAGCACCACCAGACGGCAAAGAAGAGCAACCTTCTACTCCGACATCATCGTTAGACCGGATGTGTGATAAGCAGGAATCATCAGAGCAAGACTTTAGAGAGAACACATCTACTTTGCTTAACAAGTTTGTGGCTGTTAGGTATGACAGAAAGACCAATCCTGGAAAAGTTGTTGATGTGAGCGAAAGCCGAGTATTTGTTAAATGTCTCCATCAAGTTGGCCACACACAGAATGAGATTTTTCTGGCCAAAGTTGGTAAAAGATGAGTGTTGGTATGATGTAGAAAATGTAGTTGCAGTACTTGCTGAGCCTCAGATGAACGCCTAACAATCAGGCTATGAGCATCTTTTGTTTCACGAGTGGACAAATATTATATGAATGCTTGTTTGATGAAGACATAAGCAGGTTGAAACAAGTAGCAAAATTGTTTGTTGAAGACATTAAGTTGCAGTTAAAAAGAGTAAAGTAATTTGAAACATAAGTTAAGTATATGATGTATGCTTTAATATAAATGCTATAGTTTTGTTCAGTGTTTTAGTTTGTTAGAGAATTGTTACTTTGTTACACAAGCAATAAAATATTTCTTACACTTTCTTGTCAAATTGTTTTTGACAATATTGAGCACTTACTGCTTAAAAAATCCAAAGAGAGTATAAAATTGTGCATGGAAACCAGTATTGACATTCATGTTACGAAAGTGAAATATCTGCTCACCGTCAAACAAGTTACATTTTTCCTTCCAGTAACATTACCATCCTTCCTGTAACACTACTTTCTTTCCTGTAACATCGTAGATTTAACTTATTTTTTTAGCAATGTCCAAAATTTTTATTGTAATCAATATTATTTTATCAAGCTTTTTTAAGCATGCAGTAAAATCAAATTCTAAATAAAAAAAAAATATATATATATAAAAGGAAAAGCATAGTTTTTAAAGTGAAGACTTTAAACAGTTTTGTTTAAATGCAACTTAAGAAAAAAAAGTGTACCTCTGTGAGATTTAACATGCCAATCTTTGCTGTTTAATGCTTCTACACAATTAAACTGAACATATGCAATAACAAAGTCTAAAAAAGACTTAAATAAATATACAAAAACAAATATCTGTTACAGGAAGGAATTGCAAGTTTGCTATCTTTTAAACTCAGAAACAATAGATATATATAACTCTGGGAGGTACCTGTATTCATAAGGTTGTAAGTTGATGTTGGTACTTAATTTTAAAGCTGTAAAAAGAAAATATACAAAAAAGTGCTTCTTTAAAGTGAGGTAAAAAGTGCACATTTAAAAATGCCCATATATTTGTGGTTAAATTTTATATTACACAGAAAGCTTTTTTGAAATACAAAACAGTTCTCTTTAAATTGTGATGAACAGGGTTTGGTGTTGGTCGGCAGAAAAGCTTCAGTTTTCATTCAGATCACAGCTGCCATCTTACAAACACAAACTTATGCTCAGATTCTTGTCCTTAGAAAATTTATGAAATCCGACACAGGATGGATTAGTAGTAGGTCATGGGTGAGTGGACCCCAAATAATATTCGTATGCTGCACAATGTACAATTCCCCACCTCTAGGCAGCCTGTGATGTGACATACTGACAGGCTCTTCATCAGTATCCCTCGGAACTATCGCTGGCAGATGATACAATTTACGTCATCGCAAGGGCATCTACTAATTTTCTAGTACCAGTATAGTCGCTGACCATTGTCCTCCAAAAGCGCTGCTTAACATTGGATTATACCGTTGGCACACTGTTATTTTCATTACATGATACGATACATTTCTGAGCAGATTCCAACTAGAGACCGTTAAATAACAATCAGACCATCACTTATTGAACATATTACCCTCGCCTGGGAATATGCGACCATTACTAGTATATGATTCTTGTGCAGGCAGGGGCCAGAGGAAGATACTTCTGTGGATAAAGGCTGACTAGACTTTCATACGTACAGCAGTACAGGACTTTTCCAACTTCATCTGCAACCTCACTGCCAACTCTGCTGTTGACAACCTGTGGACGGACTTCACATCTGAAATAGCCCAGTTTATTGAAACTATGGTCTCATCCAAGATGTCATCAACAGGACACAACCAACCTTGGATCACAATGAAAATCAAGCACTTCTGTAAAAGGAACAATTAAACAGCAAGGTGGCCAAAGACAGCAGAAGATATCAAGCGTTATAAGGAACTCCACAATAATTAACAGTACATACGCTGCAAGGCCAATCTAGCAGACATGGTTTCCGAAAATCTGAAAAATGTGTTCCTTCATTAAAAGGAAGCGGGCTGGTGGATGGGTCCAGGTATGTCCCCCATTGAAGTGTGATGGTGTAACCCACAGTGTTCCAAGCAAGGCAATTGTACTGAACAAGAAGTTTACTGGAATATTCACCACAGAAGACAACAGATGTGTCAACCATGGAGGGAGACAGATATCCAGACTTTACAGTAGTAGCTGTTGGCATCAGGAAACGCTTTCTCATCCTCAACACACACAAGGCCTCGGGTCCCGACAACATAGCACTATGCTGAAAACATCACACCAGCACTTACTCTTTTGTTCAACACCTCTCTGCAACAAGGTGCACTACCCTCGGCCTGAAGGAAAGCTAACGTGTCTCCAATCCTTAGGAAAAGTGGTCGCAGCAACACTGGAAACTACAGACCAATCTTCCTCACGTCAGTATTTAGCAAGCTTCCTGAATAAATTATTCATAATGAGATTATGTAACACCTTGTCTATCATAACATCCATTCTGAGCAGCAACACTGTTTCCGGCATTCAACTTAAAGACAATTTTACTCTACAAGACCTGTCATCAGCGTTAGACCAAACAGAACAAGTCAACGCAATGCTGCTTGACCACAGCGAGGCATTCTCTGTGGTGTCTCATTAACGACTCCTCATCAATATCGACCATTACGGCATCGGAGGAAAGATTCTCTGATGAATCAAGAGGCTTCCGTCTGACTGCAGCCAATAGGTCGTCGTTAAAGGCCACTCATCAGCCTTCACTCCTGTGACATCCTGGGTAACGACTACAGTGCGTGACCTCCATCCTCTTTGCTGATAACAGTCTGCTTTACAGGAATATCAAATCACAATCTGACTCCATAGCCCTTCAAGATGACAATGTTAGTCTCCAGGAATGAGAACGCATGTGGATGATGTCCTTCAATCACAGCAAGTGTAATGTTATTCATAACACCAAGAAACAAAACACAATCATTAACACCTACAATATTCACAAAACTTCAATCAGTCAACCATGGAAAGTATCTCGGGGACAACAAAGTCAATAAGTTATCAGGGAACACACATGTAGAGTCCACCAAGAAGGCCAACAACTCTTTAGCATTTCTACAAAGAAACTTTCTTCTATCAAAAGCTGCCCTAAAAATCAAGGCTCAGTCATACAAGACACAAGTGAGATCCATCCTGGAGTACGAAAGCATATTTTGGGTCCCATACACTACCACCAGCATCAACCAGTTGGAAGTTGTGGAACGGCAAGCTGCACGATTTGGTGATGGTCTACTTGATCATACATAACCTTACAGCCATCCCAGCTGCGCAGTACTTCCATCCTTTGACATTGGACGGTCATGGTTACGGACAGATTCCATGTCCCATTTTGGCCGCACTGATGCCATTAACCCTTTCACTCATACAGTTCTCCTAAATAACCATATGCCTAATGCATAACCAGATGGCTTATCAGGCCACCTGGCATGCATAGGTAAACTTGTGATAAAGGTACCTCACGTTCATAGAACATTAATGGTTTTGTGTGGGAAGCTTACAGTAGTTATGTTTAAGCTATATTTTAAGCTAGAATGAGTTATTTAATCATATTTATGTAATTAAAAAGTTTATTCAGAAATATTTTTTCTTTCTGATGATATAATTTTCATGCATATGAGGTTATATAAATTGTTAGAAGAGGGTTTGGATTAAACAAAAGAAATATGTCATGGGAAATTTCTTTACTTTATGTTTGAAATATTCATTAATTGCTATTGTTTTTTATTTACAATACAACATTTAAATCTGATTCCCCAAAACCTGAAAATTCTGACTCAGTGTCACTACCAAACAAAATATCATAAGCATCAGGCATACTTCTGCAGCAAGATAAAGTGGGACTATCAATAAATATTATCAAACTATTTGTGTACAAGATCTTTTTCAACAGGTGTTAAGATGCAGCGATTAGAATACTAATAAATGAGGCCATCAAATGAAGCTTAAATACCTTCCAAGTTGATCCACAGAGCAATAAAACATATTGCCCCTCTCATTGGTCAGTTGTTTTTATGGTCCAATGCTGCCCCGAAGCGACAGGGGGTTCCGGTAAGTCGGCAAATCTTTTCAACATCAAATACTTCACTTCCATTTATTGTGAAGGAAGCGGATGTTAACTACATCGGCATACTCGGTTTTTACTGTTAGGCTCACCATGTGGGAGTTTTTGCGGTTTAGAAATGGTAAGATTTGCCAGCGAGTGTAAACAGTGGAAAATTCCATTAGGGTGCTCTACAAACTGAGCTAATTTTTACATTTTTTTCAGAACAAGCCTTTATTCACTAAATGTATAAATAAAGGCTTGATCTTACTGAATAAAGATAAAAGAAAGACTTTATATGAAGTATTCACTTATGATTTTGCACTTAACTTTGAGGGCGTAATTTCGCCAAACTATGCAAATGACAACATAGCGTAAAATGGCGTATGTATGAGCCAGACGCACAACGCCAAAAATCGCCAAACTATGAGCCTACTGCACAACGCCCAAAATCGCCAAACCATGAGTGAAAGGGTGAAGTTTTCTTTTGTTCCCTCGGCAAACCTTATGTGGAACCAGCTTCCTGAGCACCTAGCCACAGCAGTCATCCGTGAGGCCTTCAAGAGAGGCCTTGTCAATGGGTCATAACTGTCAGAGTCAGTGTGCTTTTATCATTTTAACTGAGATATACGTACAGTGCAAAACACGTTGCAATTACACCATGTACAGAGATGCCTCAGGAGCATATATACAATAATGAAAGAAGAGGATTTTGGTTAATATTTTAACTAGACTGTCACTTTTACTGTGAAGGTCGAGCATTGCATGATAGGATTGTTGCTCTTGGTTACTATAGTAAACATTGCCATTAAGCTTCACAGTGTACGTGATAATTGTGTTGCATACTTGCTCTTTCATTGTTCGTCTGAGGCATAACAGTATATTTGTACAGAATACTTGCCATTAAAGGTGGTACCCGACAGTTTGGACCATTTTTTTCCATCAAATAGCGAAATAAGTCATTGTTATCTCAGATGGCCCTGCAAAATGCTGTTCATTGATGTCCTAGGTCTGTCAAGCATACCTCACCACTCTTCATTGCAAACAAGTATTTCCTATCTAAGCCAGGCTGCAGAAAAAGCTATTTTCAAACTTTGGAAGACCATGTGACAACTTACCTTTGTGATCACTTTATATAGTCATCTGGGTAGTCCGCCCTGACGTCGATATCTATTTTTAGCAGAGATCACTATCAAACTTTTTTTATACAGTTGGAAAGAATACACATTCTGAGCGATTTTTTCGCAATTATTTCTGTCTAACAATTCAGTTTGTGTTCTTTGAAGACAAAAGTATAGGTTTGCAAAAGTTATTTAAGTATATACGTATATATATAAGTATTTTTTACAGTTTACTTGGGTTTTAACGGTTGTTTTATGTTCAAATTATATATATTTAAAGTAAATTTAAATTTAATTAAGTTTTTGGCTACAGATTATCAAGCCGTCACTCCCGAGACCACAACAATATGCAAGATTACAAAAAGGAAAATATTTTGTGACCTATAAAACTGACGTTTATACACAAGATTACTTAAAGGAAAATGTTTCATGACCTATAAAACTGACGTTTATACACAAGATTACTTAAAGGAAAATGTTTCATGGCCTATAAAACTGACGTTTATACACAAGATTACTTAAAGGAAAATGTTTCATGGCCTATAAAACTGACGTTTATACACAAGATTACTTAAAGGAAAATGTTTCATGGCCTATAAAACTGACGTTTATACACAAGATTACTTAAAGGAAAATGTTTCATGACCTATAAAACTGACGTTTATACACAAGATTACTTAAAGGAAAATGTTTCATGGCCTATAAAACTGACGCTTATACACAAGATTACTTAAAGGAAAATGTTTCATGGCCTATAAAACTGACGTTTATGCACAAGATTACTTAAAGGAAAATGTTTCATGACCTATAAAACTGACGTTTATACACAAGATTACTTAAAGGAAAATGTTTCATGGCCTATAAAACTGACGTTTATACACAAGATTACTTAAAGGAAAATGTTTCATGGCCTATAAAACTGACGTTTATACACAAGATTACTTAAAGGAAAATGTTTTATGGCCTATAAAACTGACGTTCGTACGCAAGAATACTTAATGAATTTTTTTTTTGACCTATAAAACTGATGTATATATTCAATGTTGGAATATTCTTTCTTCTCATAGTTTCATACATCCTTATGATTTCGTTGATGTTATTTCTGTAAGACCAAAACTCAAATATGTTTTTTTTAAATTTTGCTCTTATTAGCTAAGATTAATTGTACACGGGTTAAAGTGAAAATGAACAGTATAACAAGAACAACTAAAATGAAAACTGACATACAGCTTGAAATTGTTAAATCGCTGATGGCATTTGGTATTATTGCATTGTACACTTGTAGGTGTTATGGTTACTTTCATAGGAAATAGTTACAGATGAGTGTCTCAAAATGTAGCAATTGAAATGAAAGCTTTGTCAATGTATCAGCAGGAATATAACATAATATTGTCACAGATTCTCAAGGTAACGCTTTTCTATTTTATGCTACTTTCTTCTGGCTAATTAAAACAAAGCTTAGCTCCATATATAAAATATTATAATCAGCCTAATACCAAATCAACAAAAAGGTCATGAAATGATCAAAGAAAGATTGTATGTAAAAGGTACGTTTTATTGCATCGATGCATACATTGTATATACATGTATAAATGTTGATGGATCGGTGTAAATATATGATGATGACAACCATTGTGTCAGGTCTTGGTGTAAATTCAAAGTCACGTAGTTTTAACACAAAATATCAGGGAGACATATAGTGTTCAGACAAATGTGGAAAGAAAAATCTAGTTAAAAAGTAGTTTAAGAGACATTTAGGCACAAGAGTTTATGATAGATACATAAACAAAACTGGCACTCCTTTTTAGCGCCATTTTAAAACTGCTGCGATTAAGTCATTAGGCAATCAAATGATTAAAATGTAAGAAACGGACAGTAATATGCAATATTACTATCCATTGCTTAATTGCATGCTGTGTCTATTAAAAAGCTGAAACATTGTGTAAAATGAAGAAGATAAAAATACGACATTTGATCTGAGATTCAATCATCTGCTGATGGTAAAAAAGGAATGAGACGATGTTTAAAGAAGCCGATAAGCAGTTATATTACAATACATACCATAAACATATCATTTATAGGTGCTTTCTGGCTAATAGTTCATTTTTACAGCAAAACAATCGGTCCAGACTGTTAATATATACGTTTTACACACTTAAATGCAATCTACTAAAACAAACATAAAATGTAGCGTCCACAACACCACCTTAGCTTTAAAATCATTCTCTACTTTAAAAAAATCATGTAAGCTTTGCTATATAAACTAAAAGTAGCCACAAGTACACTACTTGCTGTTTTATCAGATAAAACACAACTATCAACTTCATCACAAACTATTGTTTTCTAAAACACTATTTTTACAATTTGGGTTTTCTTCGGAGAAAGCCAGGCGTATGGCATGTAGATCTACATTGTTTTCTTGCATTTATAACTGTGCAGCATAAACCATCTATTATCAAATGGACACGAGGTGCCAAAACGTTATCGTGATGCCGTTTTTGGTATGCTTTTCGTAAAATGAAAATCTAACAATATTTAACGATGTTAACAGTTTCGCCTGAGATAACGCATGTTAATTGTTGCAGTTTATTTAGCTAACTATACAGAAGTATGACTTAATCATCAGTGTCTCCACTGCCTCCGCCACCACCGCTGCCACCACCGCCACTGCAGTCACCACCGACGTCATTATCATCGGCTGTTCTATCATGGAACTTTGGGCTGTCTTGGCGTTTTGGGCTGTCTTGGCGTTTTGGGCCATCGTCGTGGTGGTCTTCTTCATCATGATCATCTTCAACTGATTATTAAATAACAAACACATGCTTTAAAATTGGCCATTTCTTTAAATGTGATCGGCGTTCACTGTTAATGGACTACAAAAACAACTACATCAAAAAGGAGCTCTTCTTTAAACACCACAAATTCCGATCCTATGTTACATTACCCACAATCTTATTTGAGACAAAGTGGGGTTTATTGCTATTTGCAGCACTGTCTTGAAGCTATGGTAACATTACCAAGAGTAAAATCATTTTTAAATTTTAAACATGGACTAATACAACAGGGACATGATGGCTCTAAATTGTTCGACTGATGACCATGACTTATCATGCTTTTAAAAATTGATAAAAAAACTGAATATTAATATATTTATATATTTTCCCATAAAACATAAAGTAATTCAAACTTAATGAACAAAGTAATTAATAAACCAATAAATTAATAAATTCATATGTATATTAAGAACCTAATACAAATACTTTACAACAGGAAGCCCTCAAACCATGAAATAGAATTATTTTATTTTGTCTTGTTGTTAAACTCATTTCACCATTTAAATGACTTGATATTGTCTTCCTTGTAAATCATATGTTAAATCTTGTAAATTCAACACACACCTACCTTTCACAACAACAGCACCAGCTGTGGCACCTCCAGTTACTAACAGGGCTTTTTCTTCATCTGAAAAAGACAGTTAATCTTAATTGTTTGAATTCGGTGCATATTTTTATCTTCCTAATTTAAATACAAATAATCAGTTCTTCCCTGGCTTTTTCCATCAATCTGTTTAAAACAGTCTTATAATATTTTTCTGGCAAGGAGTTTTTGCACATTGCAATTATTGAATATGCTTGTAAGCCACTGTGCTTGTTTCAAGTTATTTATTCGGAATTAAGGGTTTCACTTTAAACCCCACTTAATTTTATGACACAAGCAAAATATTTGTGCATATGTCTTTGACGACATTGACTTGAGCCTGTAAAGCATGATCTACTCAGAAATAAATCATTAGATAGGCACTGGTCATCCCCCTGGGCAATCTGATTAAAATCATTTCCTGATTACCTTATTGCTACTGAGTTTCAAGCAATGTTTTGTCAATTGTTTACAGTTGTAAGCAAATAACTAAGACTGTTAATCAGTCTTTGAAATGATCATAACTAATAACTAATTACCATTCAGACAAGTAACATTTGGGAGATTTACTTACCCGAAACACATTTTACATGCACAGAGTTTGGTTTAAGAAACAACAGTAGTCTTTTTCAAGATTTATTGTTTGTTACTGTTTTGTAATTGGAGGGACCATATGTGCAATGTCTTTTTGGACTTATTTTTAAGATCCAGAAGAAAAAAATTGCCCAACTGGTGAAAGACTTTATAAAAATTACATGTCTGCTCATAAATTGAGTCGCCAAGGACGATCAGGCATGTGTTAATTTTTGGTTACTGTAAGACTGTTAATAATTTATAAACATAACAGTGGTTGTAACAATTTCGGATATGAAGGTAAAGTGAGTTTACGCTATTCTCGAAATTGAATATACATGCTATTTATAAGCTGGGAAAGCCCTTAACCTACTTACATTGTATCATTGAGCTTGATATTACGATAACTGTCACACTACAGGTGTTTCACAGCCGATTAAAATCGATACTAGAGTTCAATGTGTTAACTCTGACATGGTTGCTTTAATGGAAAACCTACCATTTTTACTTGAGTGATAGCTGACTCCCATTTCAGGCTTGCTCTTGCTTTCCTTGCTTTCCTTGTTCATGTTCAACTTCTTCTTGAATCCACCAACTAAAAACAACAATATCAATCGGATGCTTTAAGCATAACTCCAACAGAAAATATTGTATACAGTAAACTGCTTACTGGTTCTTTTCACTTAAAATTACTTTTAACTTCAAACATTCAGTTTTAATTCTTAATATTGTTACGTGACAATGTTTCTTAAAAAACTACTGATATGTAATCGTATTTTTTAATAAATTACAATTATTGTGTGTTTTTTTAAATTATAGCAAGAATATTGTGCAAAGCGTTTTGAAGCAAATAAGCATGTGTGAGGTCATCCGAATTGTAATAGCAAGAACATGTGCAAGATGGTCTGAATAATTATAACACGAAACTGAGAAAGTTTAAAAAAAAAAGACTGTTTGCCTTTGGGCATGCCGACGCTCCTATTAGGACCCCTGTTCGGACTATTCTTGGTGTAACACCAGCCAGCGAGCAAGACAACCAAGAAGATACAAGCAAGACCGAACCCCAGCAGGATACCCGTAAGGTAGTTGCTCCTTACTCTCTCCTCGAACTCCTCCCTGTCGTGGTAACCTGTGGATACATAAATGTAATATACAACATACACTTCACAGAAGCTTGCCATTAAAGGTGTCAGGTCAAAAAGGCCCACATCCAAAACAGTCCGGTCCAAAACAGTCTGAACCAAAAAGGTCCACTTTTTATTGGTACTGGCCAATGAATAGAGGGTCAAAAAGGCCCGTATGTGTGTTGTAATATGTACTGTATGTTACTGCTTTGTTTAAGAAGCATATTGATTGTTGATGTATATTATCAACTTATTATATGAACAATATATTATTTATAATATTTCCTTAATATTTAGTTGCTGTATCTTTTTAAGAACATGGACATGCATATGATCTAAGTAAGTTAATATAGTATTGTGTGTCTGACAATTATTTAATCATTTTGGTTTAATATAGAAAGTGCTGAATTAAAACAGTATTTTCTATGGAATTTTTCTGACCATGATGAAATTACTATGTAAAATTGATCACGTTTTTAAAATTATATTTAATATTTACTTAATTTTATATTAAATTTCAATTCAATCTCCTGATAAAATGTATGATTTATGATTTACTACACATCTCTTTGGGTCTGTTTAGTTCAAACAATAAAATATCAATTCATTGTGCATCTAATTATTTTCTTACAATTCCAGACTTTGTGCTTATTAATAAAGTTTACTGAAATAAATCGTTATTCTGTAACATATTTGTAATTTCTATTTATATCAATTTCAATTAGATCAATATACTACTATTCTTGTACTATTTCCATTTTGCTCAATTTTTGGCTTAATTCTTCATTCTAAAAATATTTCAATGTTCAGTTAATTTATCATTTTTATCTTGGTCTATTATCTTTTTGGCAATTTTTTTGGCTTTAATGTTTCAATGAAAAACCCCAGACATTAACTGCGCCATCGTCAGGTCCCAAGCATTTAGTGAGAAAGCAGGAGTGATGTTTGAATATTACTTGCTGTTTTATTTACATAATGTAATATGTATATAATATGCAATGCTGTAAATGTATTTCATAAACATATATTTCTAAAATTCACATTCAACACATAATTAACTGCAAAGTCGCTCATTAAATAAATCAGCAATTTTACATAATATAATATGTATTACACTATATAATATAAAATATTTATATATAAAACATATTGTATATACAGGCTTTTGTGGTACGGCCTTTCTGGTCCAGGCCTTTTTGGTCCTGGGCCATGCTGGTATTGGGTCTTTTCATTTTTTTGGCCTTGTTGACCCGATTCCCATAAAAGGGGGTGAGGGTGGGTGAGAGGTGCATGACAAATATATCACAGATGTGTAGTTATCAGAAAGTAAACAGCATGGTATATATGTTGAATGTGTGTAATTGAGAAATGTATGTAATTGTGTATTGCGTCTTGTATCATGTACTTAGATGTATGTGTGTACGTGCAGAATGTGTGCTTTTACATGTGTGTAATTAAAATTTGTGATTATATACAAATATGCTTTTATAATGTGGGTAATTTTTACTGTGAAATTGTATGTGTTATTGTTTGTTGGGTCTTTCTTCCCACCAACATTCTTCCAGTTTTTTGGAGCATGTGTAATTGTTAAACAAATATGAGTGTATAGTATTTATAAAGGCACATCATTCATAAAAGGTACATCAGGTTTCGGGGTATACAGTGTAATGTAATCTTGAAGTGCATGCTATAATATCTGAATTTATACCGTCAGCATGTTCGATGGCTGTCTGGAATGGGATGTTAACGATCTGGCCTCTTGGGGAACATTTGTGGTACACCTCAAGTGAGAACACATAGCCTGGGTACTTCTGGTTGTACACATAGTCAGAACCTGTCATCAACTTGGCTGTCATGGTCGTCTCAGTCTCACTGCACACAGGCACTGAGTTGGTAACTCTGGTGTTCTGGTACACCTGAAAGCACGTCGGCAATGTCAGGACATTGAGTATTGAGTTATATCTGTGTATAATAGCAAAATATGGTGTTTCTGAGATTTTCATGCAAGAATACTGATTAGATGCGAATTTCAAATAAAATTAGTGTAAAATAGAATAACTTTTTATAATATTTTTGTTATAGTAGTAAGAGATGCAGCAGTTGTAGTAATAACAGTAGATGCAGTTATAGTAGTAAAAGTGGTAGTAGAAGTAGAAGTAGAAGTTGTAGCAGCAGTAGAAGATGAAGTAGAAGTAGTAGTGCTAGTAGTGGTAAAAGTAGTACATGTAGCAGTGGTAAATGTAGTCATAGTGGTAAAAGTAGTAGAAGTAGTAGTAGTAGAAGTAGTAGTAGTAGTAGCAGTAGTAGTAGTGGTAAATGTAGTAGTAGTGGTAAAAGTAGTAGTAGTGGTAAATGTAGTAGTAGTAGCAGTAGTAGTAGTAGTAGTAGCAGTAGTAGTAGTGGTAAATGTAGTAGTAGTGGTAAAAGTAGTACATGTAGCAGTGGTAAATGTAGTAGTAGTAGCAGTAGTAGTAGTAGTAGTAGCAGTAGTGGTAAATGTAGTAGTAGTGGTAAAAGTAGTAGTAGTGGTAAATGTAGTAGTAGTAGCAGTAGTAGTAGTGGTAGTAGCAGAAGTAGTAGTAGTGGTAAATGTAGTAGTAGTGGTAAAAGTAGTAGTAGTGGTAAAAGTAGTAGTAGTGGTAATGTAGTAGCAGTGGTAAATGTAGTAGTAGTAGAAGTAGTAGTAGCAGAAGTAGTAGTAGTGGTAAAAGTAGTTGTAGTAGTAGTACTAGCAGTAGTAGTAGAAGTAGTAGTGGTAAAAGTAGGAGTGGTAAAAGTAGTAGTAGTAGTAGTAGTAGTAGTGGTAGTAGCAGAAGTAGTAGTAGTGGTAAAAGTAGTTGTAGTAGTAGTAGTAGTAGTAGTAGTAGTAGTAGTAGAAGTAGTAGTGGTAAATGTAGTAGTAGTGGTAAAAGTAGTAGTAGTAGTAGTAGTAGTAGTAGTAGTGGTAAAAGTAGGAGTTGTTAAAGTAGTAGTAGTAGTAGTAGTAGCAGTAGTTGTGGTACAAGCAAGAGTGGTACACGCAGAAGTGGTAAAAGTAGGAGTTGTAAAAGTAGTAGTAGTAGTAGTAGTAGCAGTAGTAGAAGTAGTAGTGGTAAAAGTAGGAGTGGTAAAAGTAGTAATAGAACTAGTAGTATTAGTAGCAGGACAGTAGTAGTAGTAGTAGTAGTAGTAGTAGTAGTAGTAGTAGTAGTAGTAGTAGTACTAAAATAGTAGTAGTAGTAGTAGTAGTAGTAGTACCAGAAATAGTAGTAGTAGAAGTAGTAGTAGTAGTAGTAGTAGTAGCAGCAGTAGTAGTAGTAGCAGTAGTAGTAGTAGTAGTAGCAGTAGTAGTAGCAGTAGTAGTAGTAGTAGCAGTAGTAGTAGTAGCAGTAGTAGTAGCAGTAGTAGTAGTAGCAGTAGTAGTAGTAGCAGTAGTAGTAGTAGCAGCAGTAGTAGCAGTAGTAGAAGTAGTAGTAGTAGTAGTAGTAGTAGTAGCAGTAGTAGTAGCAGCAGTAGAAGTAGTATTGGTAAACGTAGGAGTGGTAAATATAGTAGTAGTACTAGTAGTATTAATAGCAGTACAGTAGCAGCAGTAGTAGTAGTATTAGTAGCAGTACAGTAGCAGCAGTAGCAGTAGTATTAGTAGCAGTACAGTAGCAGCAGTAGTAGTAGCAGTAGTAAGCCCAAACTGCCCATTAAGCAGACTATCACTCACGTCTTTTTCTTCCATTCGGACTTATGTCTTAAGAGATCAAAACTTACAGGCATTGCTTTAGTCTAACTAAAGTCAAACTTGGTTTTGAAAGTTTTTTTAGCATGGTCCTATTAAAGTTATACTTTCATAAACAAAGTCAGAACCAGAAGTTTTAGAGATAGGGTTTCTTAAATGTGGAACAATGTCTAATGTATCGCCTACCTGTGACTCGGTGCCGAGTCTTAGCTCTAGCGAGACCTTGGAATCGTTGAACAGAGCGTATGGGTTGAGCTGGTAGCACAGACCGGCGCAATTGTCGACATCTGTCGCTTCGAATGTGAATATGCAATCTCCGGCGGGAGAGATACCGACACCATTAATAATAACAGTTGAATCTCGACCAACCATCATCTTCTCGCACTGCGTGTTTTTGCCAATCTCCACTAAAGGGCGAGAAAGTGTTTCAAGAGATTTTGTATGGAAAATGTTGATCAAAATAGTAAGAATCGTTACCAACATTTGCAAAAATAACAAAAATAACACAAGTAGAAACACATGCATGTTTTGATTTTCGTCCCCAATGACGTAACTACCATCCACGTCATCGTCATCATCTTTATCAGAATCATCCCTACCGAGAGAAAAATGCAAACTATTCAGATACATTGCAGCGACCAATTATGATCATGATAAGAGACGTCCGGCTGTTCTGGCGGAGGAAGATGTCTGGGCGCACCTTAGATCAACTGGAAGACCTTCCCACATTTTGTCCTTCGCACCGAACGGGACTCGAATCCACCCGGTGGGAGGCAAACGAGTCGTGAGTTATAAATCAGTGACCCTACCACTACGCCAAGGGCGCCCCTGTTCTAGTGGTTAAGATGTTAGACTCTTGATCGGATTGTACCGTACTCAAACCCCGAACCGACCATGAGATAGTAGTTCTTTTGGTGAGACCATTTACTGAACTTTCCTGTGGGTAGTTTCTATCCTACAACTGGTATTACCAAGAAAGTCGGTATTGGACAGGGCTTAATATAAGTTGAAAAGCCTTGTTCCGTAATTCTGTATAAATACAAAGGTTCAAAATAAAACAGCAGAGCAAAACGGACCTTAGTACAGCGGTAATATAAACTCGGGGACACTTACAACTATGTACGGCTTCCATAGTGTACACTACCACCACTAGGATGGTCAGTAATGACCAGGTGCTCGCCATGGTGGAGTTGAGAGTATGCCTGAAAATAGAGGCAAAATATGTCAAACATGCACAATAATAAAGAACTGATTCTCTGTAAAAAGTGTCGCAACGGTCGACATTTGTCAGGAGACATTATAGTCGACATTTGTGTAAAATGGTGCAAATTGGAAAATATGTCAAAAGGCAAATAATGCCGAAATATGAGAGAAAATACTTAAATTTAGAGCCGAAACTACATGCATGTCGAATGATTAAAATACATCCAGACAAAATGCCAAAAGCACTCAGTCGAGAATAGATCGAAAGTGCACCAAGAACGTTTTTTTTTTCTCCTAAAAGTGAGATAAGATAAGTCATATAAACAGAAAAATGTAAAACGTACACAGGCTTGTTAAACTCAGATAGTCAAAATCTAAACAGAAAAAAGCGAAAGCATGATGATCATATGCTAGCATCGCCGATGCTGATAGCATCCGTTATGTGTAAATATGACCAATGAACAGATGGCTGTCAGACACACAAAGATTACAATATTTAAAGTTTTGTTCTTAGATTGCATATACCCTAAAAGTTTTATATTAACAATAGTTGTTTGGAAATGTTTAATTATTTTTATTTTATTATATTAAAATAGTTTAGAACAGTGTTGTATTTAAATTATATCAGTGTACACAAGCATTATCTACACTATGGTCACGTGCTATCCGTGATGGCATCGGTAGCTATCCAAACGAATCCGGTGTTAGGAGTAGACCTACTTCACCAGTTTTAATTTCGATCGTTTGAAGAGGACTGTCATGAAACATAATCTGTCAGATTTGCGCCCCCTTGTTCGTAATTGTAAAGGTGTAGCCATCGACAGTAGTTTTCTTTAACCCAAAGAAATTAAAATTGCAAAACGATGAAATTATATAGCTAATATTTAAAAATCGTGTTGCATATTGTTGCAAATCATTCTTTCAGCTTAGTAACAAATTAAATTGCGTGATATTAACAAAGCGGGGTATGTTTGGTTATATGCTGAACCCAAATAAACATTTTGTAATAAAATAAAAATAACAATAAAACCCCCTGTGAAAGCTTACGATTTAGAGGAAAATTTTATGCTCAACATGTACTCATTTCTATAGCATAACTGTCTAACCAGGCAATGCATAGGCCAGGTACACACACACATATCGTATTGAATTAAATTCTTAAGATCCACGCTGCCATGTCGTTTAATCAGCTTATCAAACCTCGGAGAGCTTTTCAGGGTCAAGGATTTTGAATGTCATTCAAAAACAAACAAAAAGTAACAAATACACACACACGCGCACGCACGCACGCACACCCACCCACCCACCAATATACCATTGTATCTAACAACACTTGGTACGATAGAGGAGTACACACACACCTTTAGCAGAAAAGATTATTCATTTGATTAATAAACACTCCATCAACCATGCGCATAAACTCCAGCGCCCCCGCGATAAGAAAGAAAAGAAAGAACACACTCGTCACACAAAGAGTACACAAGTCACGTATTTTGTTGCTATCTTATGTATTTATGTTGGAGTAGAGTTTGCTAATTGAATACGAATAACCGAAGTCACACACTTGTTGTACATAGTCTATATTTTTTGTTTGCTATGGGTAGTGTGCGGTACATGTGCATTAAATCGATCATGAAGTCGAACACGTGCTCATCCTTATACAACAAAGTTCAGTCGTCTTTAAAACGACATTTCCCTTCGCTTAGCTTTTTCTCCAATTCAATATCTTTCATAATTTTGTATTCCATCGTAGTTGAAAATGTCATGTCCGTTACATCGTCGCGCTTAAACATATACCAAAACTCTCAACATGATACGATTATATTTGTTTAATTAAGTCAAATAGAGTCTATTTTAACAAAAGCAACATTTACAAAATATATTAATACAAAGGCAGTACCCAAATTCGAACCGGGTGCCATTAGTATAAGCGCCCAGCAAGCAACCAGCAGACCACATTCTTTTCCAGACGGTTTGTAAGTACGTTAATTTAATTTGACTAAATTGGAATACCTTGACATGTTTTGTTAAAAAGAGCTGACCAAGCCACACTTGCAGAAACATTTGTCGTTTCAGATTTTGTTGATTCTCAAATTTTAACTGCTCATCTTTTACTAACAGTATCTTACACATTGTAATAAAACTTGTACCTTACACTTTAAACTTAAGTAGTAAATGGTAATTAAAGTATAGAAACTGCATTATATCCCGGTGGTTAGCATTCTGTGAGTCATTATTTGAACTTGGGCACTCAACTGAGCACTTGTCTACAAGCGGGGACAGGAGGTTACCTTTCAACTGTATTCCAAAGCTAAGGCAGTAGATTTTGATCGTTAAATATCTTCGTGAAGACAAATATTTGGAACATTAAACATGAACATCCGGTGTAAAGTTTGCATAAAACATAAATTACGATCAGTTTCTTTTTCTTTTCGCGGATCGAACAAATTTGTTTACAGGACATGAAAGCCTACCTCTTTCAACATCTTTGTGCAATTGCATAATAAAATAATTATTACAGAACGATCTGACGGGTTTGGGTATGCGTTTAGTTGGCAGAGCAGGCAACTGTGTATGCAAGTGTTCCGTTATGTCCAGAAAGTCCCGATCTCCAGTTGATTTGTGTTTGGCCATGTGTTGGGGTCATAAGGTTAGTATCTTCATATTATAAGATATATATGATGTTTCTTAGCCATCTAGAAAAGGAAACAATGGGCAGAATGTGGCCAACTGGTGACAGGTAGATGAGGCCGCCAGATTGACGATGGTGTTTATGCCGCTTGTAATGAATATAAGATTACCTTTGTTTAAAAGGCATTGAAAATTGCCTTAATTTGATGTTAAATATATACTTAATATATTTTACACTCGATGTGGTTTACCTTATTTCAAAATGTAAAAATAAAAATCTCGTAACCGATTTATTATTATAGTCTTTGTTATTATTAACTGTCCGTTATTCACATGTCTGCTAATAACATGTATACATGTATTCTGGCGTATATTGTTTTTCAAATAGTCCTATTTCGTGACCAATCAGTCATCATATACTACTGTTTCTGTCGGTATCTGTCGGTTGATCCTTAAATATCTTTCTGGCACGTATACAAGAATACGGAACACTCAATTGGGAAAATGTCTTATGGCAACATACGAACTACCATCCATATTTTGGGGATATATTTGCATGTTTTAGCAGCACTTTTCACACAAACCTCTGTTTTTACACACAGTATAAAATAGCACCTTTAACTGTGACGTGGAGGTAATGCTTTGAAGTTAAATTTGACTACGTGATAAGTAAGCGGCAATGCACACCTCTCGAGGGCAGTGTGTGCAGGCTTCATACTGTTATATGCTTTGGCCTTGAACTCCAAATAAATCTCGGCATATAAACCCTTTGCCCCCTATATTTGCCAACAGCCTGTACTTAATTCGTAGTTTATTCCCTGATAACTAGACACAAAGATGACAAGACACATCGATACAGAATTATTTTAATTAAGGCCATAATCAGACAGCTTCCTGTTGCTTCGGCAGCTCCTAGCAAGGAACTGTCTGACCAAGTTCTTTACTGTTGCCTTAGTCTGATTACGCTGTGCATAACTGGCTAAGTTTAAGAGAAACTGCAGACGTTATACAATAGGGGAACAGAGAAATGGGCCATCAAGAAAAGTATTTGTCCTCTCACAATGACGTAAATTAGTCATGTTTTGAAATGTTTGCAAAAGGGTGCCGCATTAATCTGTTAGACTTTGTTGTCATGTGCGAAACAGACGACGTTGTCAGTGCTGAAAGAATGTTAATTTTGAATAATTATGAATAAAGTATACATTGCAACCAGGGGTTGTTGATGCAAAGTGCTGACTTTAAACTCGCCGAAGTGGTGATAAATATGAAAATAGCGAGGCAGACGACAACGACGACGTTGGTTATGATGGCGTCTACAATTAAGATTAAGATGTCACAAGTACTTCTATTGCTGCTGTTGTTGCTGCTGCTGATGATGATAAAGGTCATGGTGTCCTAAAGTGACCCACAAACTGCTCATCAAATTGTTACAAGTACACGCATTCCTAGACAGAAGAAATCGATAAATGTTACTGTGGAGCTAGACCTATTCAGCCGATCGGAATACGTCAAAAATCGGAACACTTCTGACATTTTCCGGCAAATAGTAGGCCTAATTCCTTGGCTAACTCCGAAAATACCGGAATTTCTCTGCTTTCTTCCAACCTTGTTCCTCTTAACAAATTCCACTGTACTTCTCTGAACGATTACTGAGCGAAATATAACATAACACAAATATAAAAAACTTTTCTAATTATGTCAGTCACAATCAAACTTCTCGGTGCATTCCGCTATTATTCGTCAAACATCGGTACCCCACCGCTATGTTCCGTCATCCTACACCAAACATCCAGCAGACTCCTTGGAAGTTCCGATCACCAGCCAATCGCTACAGAAGCCACGGTTACTGACAACCGGGTCGCCGATATAAGCACGAAACTACGAAACGTATATTGATCTTTGATAAATAATGGACGAGAGACGAGTCGTCTAATAACTGAGATTATATAATTGAGTGTCAGCAATAGCGTTGAAACACCAAGTTTTGTCACACCATGTGCTAATAAATCATTACCCCGTTGGCTCTATCGGTAGTATTATTGTTGCTGATATAGAAATACAAATCATGAAATGTATACATGCATGTTAAAGTTTGTCTCTTGTTGGTTGACATTTTGTTATAGTTGTGGATGTAGAGATAAGCACTACATGGTAGTTGTTGTGCAAGATAATTTTGTAAGGTATTACCATCTTACCAACAGTCAGAAAGTATGAGATGCTCAGTTGAACCAGGTATAGTGATATATACATGCTTACTGCATGCAGTGAAGATTAGGCCCAGTTACGTTTAATTTCAAAATTATTTTACCTCCACCAGTCAGCAATGAAGCAAATAAGATTTTTTTTTTGTATTAGGATGGTATTGAATCTAAGACTCTGTACCTTGTACTGAAACCCTCTGCTGCCACAATGAGTTATTGTAATGTTTGGGTACTAACAAAATATGGTGGTAGTGAGTGTCGTGGGTATTTTTGTACACATTTATGTTATATCTACCACACTCACTTCCATAAGCAAAAAACAACAACAACAACAACAAAAAAAACAAACAACACACACACACACACAAACCCACAACAAAACAACTTATTCTAGCAATGTCTTATGGAACATAGCCATTTATAACATAGCGTAACTAGCAGGCTTAGATTTGGATGGATCAAAAGGTTCCAATTTCTTTGCTTAATCCTATTAACAGACAAGTAGTTGTAAGATAGGTTGAGCCTGCTTTCTTTGTTGTTAGCCGACATCAAAGCTCATCTTACTTTCTGTAAAGTAAGCGTGTGTAATGTTGTTATTTCATTGCAATACTATATAGATCTATATTACGACACGATTATACAGATATTAAGGGCGGAGTAAGACAGAGGTGGGCAGATTCGGCGCCCCAGTCCAGAAATCAACAGGGAATGTAGTTTAATACTCATTTCACCTAAGTACATTTGACAGGTAACAATAAAATATCGCCCCCAAGGTAAAATCCTAGATCCATCCCCGCATAATTCAAGACACAGAAATACAAAGAACAAACAACAACATTACATAGAGCGTTAAACCTTCAACTACAGGCAATAAGTGCACATGGGTTAATCGTATTTGAAACGTAATAGTTCATGTATTGCACAATGTTTAAACTAAAACTAAAGTGAATGCTAATGTCTGTACGGCTTTGGATCCAATCCCTAAATATATGCCGGTGTAGACAACATCGCATTAGCGTGTATCGTTAATGTCGCTAAATGGTATAATACTAGTTGTAAATGTACGATTATTTATTTTCCTGTCTGGACCATTGGTTATATATCATTGGTTATATATATCGGAGAAATGTGCGCCCTTTGAATTGTGACTTTAGTCTGAAGACCATATAAAAGGAAGTATTGCATAAAACAAAAGTTGATATGTGACATGAAAGGAATTGCTTTTTTTCTTTAACATGATTTTATTACACGTTGACATGTATTTTTTTCACAAATGATAACCTGACTACCTGAGTGTTTGACAAATTGTAATATAAACACTTTCTGAGGTTTAAGTAAATAACACATACTATTTTTAATCGAAAACCTTGTTAGTAAGTTTTTATATGTACATTCATTTAAAGGCAAGAGGACATCAATGACATCGATGGCTTCCCTGAACACATTAGCTTCGGATATGCTTTGGAAAAAAACACAACACAGAACAAAATGTACAGAAACATGTTTTGGCATGTAGTGATCTCACGTCATTTGCTTGGCAAATCTTTGAGCAAAACAAATTAACCCAGCAAGATTTCCATGCAGACAAAGATTCTGAAAAGTTCTGTGAAGATTAGACCCACAATGATTATTTAAATGTGTCCACATGGTTTACAAATTCCTAGGGCGATTACAAAAGTTCACATTGAGCCCCTCGTACTCGTGTGATCAAAAACCGTGCAGGCGTTAAATGCTTGATTGGTTTGGTTTGTGTTGGCTTTCGAGCACTCTCCACTTTCATCAGTGCGGGATAGCAATTTAAAAGGGGGCATAACTCTGCCATAAATATTTTAATGGACGCATGCCCTTTTGCGCCTTTGATAGTTAGCATGTATTTAAGTTTTAAGTGAATATCTCTCTGCTTTAAATTAAATAAATTTTAATTGACTTTAAATAGATACAATAATCACGACAATAAATCCATTTTTTTCTTAAAACTCTTAGAATCAATGACGAGTGTTGTCTACATCTAGTGCAATCACGTAGCTCCCGAATGTGCAGACAATTGGATAGCCAAAACATCGATTCTCATTCTGAATGTACGTTTTATCTTCTTGATCATTGATGTTGAATGTTGCGAGTAGAGACGCATCGGCATATCTGACGCTTCAAATCTCGTAGACTAATGTGGTAGGCTTTGTATCTGCGACCGAAACGAAACGAAAGAAAATCCAAACCAATAACAAAGTAGTTTCCTTATATATAGACGTTCTGCTATATTTCTACACAAATTGTCATAATCGACACATTATCCGTGTGCATTATATAATACGACTCAGTTTTATCAGCAACATCGAACTTAACATAACCGAACATCCGCAATAAAAGCTACGAGTTATGATGAGAAATAATATCGAGACTATTTTTTATCTCATGTGGTCTGCACAGCTTCATGTAATTTATTTTTAGTTTGTTTTTTTCTTTTCTGTTTTTGTGTTTGTTCGGTATTTTTTGTTTGTTTTGTTTTTGTTTTACTCATAAAATATTAAATATCTCCTGGTTTTGTTACATGCAACAACATTGAGAAGATCCAATTTTACATAGTACAAGAATCTCAATTCCTTGACGATCAATGTTGCTCGATGGCTAAATCTAGTTCTGTCACGTGATCACCGGCGGTGCAGACACTTTTAGATCAAAACATCGACCCAAACATCGTTTCAGATTCTGGCTGAATAAAATGGTTTTTATGTATCCTTAGTATTCCTATATAAGGCAGTATAGTTGTGTTCACTTTACAATTCTATTCCCTAATTTTATTTCCTTATTACACAAAAGATGCTTAAATGATGAATACATATACATATATAAGGCAGTATATATGTGTTCACTTTACAATTCTATTCCCTAATTTTGTTTCCTTATTACACAAAAGATGCTTAAATGATGAATACATATACTCAACATGTAAATTGATACAAGGCAGTGAAGGCGAACAAATTAAATCAGTAGAACGTGCACAGATAAACATTATTCATACATATATGTGTAAAGATAATACTTATTTGTAAAAAAATGTATATTAAATAGAAGAGAAGAAAATATAAGAATCACGTTAATACAGCGCTCGAAAACGGTGTACGCCATTAAAAAGCAACATAAATGTACCGCAAGAACGCTTTAGTCAAAGAATTTAAAATACTACCTTGGATCTTACTGATCCAATTTCATAACATATCAAATGTATTATGATAATGCAAAGTATTTTGAGGCAGTCATTGCACAAATGAAAAAAACACACCATTATCCGCCTCATTCTTCCCGTTAAATAATGTATGAATGGATTATGGGACGCAGCCCAAGTTAGTTCAATAACCATATCTAGGAGAACAAGTATACAAATAACATTAAAGGTATTCAAGCGTTAGTGTCCTGTCTAATATATTATGCGTCTCAATAAATCATCGCTACTCTGATATGATATATATAATATTATACATAGATGAAATCTTGAATAAATGTACACCCTTTTCTTATCACAAATACCTACGTTTCGATGCTTACTTGCTATTATTTTTTAAGAAGACAAGGCATACTAGACGTTGATTTTAATTTTACACGGTCATATATTTGGAACATGCAAGAATGTAGAACCGCTAGCAGCCTGAGAGTAGACGTAATCATCTCGTTTTCTGTTAAAGATCTTATATAGATAGACAACAATAAATGCAATAGTATCAAAGACATATACCTCGCTTCCTTCAATATCCGTCCAAAACAGTCCTTTGAGGATCCGGTAAGTCACATTTACCTGTACATTAAGGTCTATATGGTGTGGACATGTACGGCAACTTCTTCACTTTATCCACTCAGGTATCCACTGACTGACCACGGCGTATTGTGAAAAAACAACAGACTAACCATGTGACCATTTATTCAACTATTACCAGTTACATTTTGCCAAGTGGCTGACAAGAGAGCCACGTCCACTATGCGCCTTTAAGGCATTCCATATGTCAAATCTGAATGAATATTGTCTTTGTCTTATCTCTGATCACGATCTGGCAAGATTAAACGCGAGATAATTATTTGCTGGATGGCGATATTAATATTGCATACATGCCCAAAGGGATTATAACGTTATAATGAAAGCTATGAGGCAGCCAGGCTTATCGCAAATATGCCAAGTGACGATGGTGACAGTGACATAATTATTGAATTATACCCACCGCCAACGCGTCTCTAGTAGGCTCCTCAGACACTACCGGATGTACATAAGTATGCATTTCCTGATAAGAACTTCCTAATTTCCCAGTGTGTGCCACACCGGAATAGTTTTAAATGACAGTTATAAACAATTTATTCATTTGACATAAGACATGTAGATATTCATCTTTAACTCTGTTTAATCCCGTAGTAAATCAAATTTGTTTTACTTTAAACAGGCCATGATCGCTGTACAGCTATAAACGTATAATACATCAAATTCATATACAGTTTAATTGACATTGTGTAGTTGGAAAATGGCAACAAGTTTGACAAAATTATTTACTTGCGTTCGTAATGTGAGTAACATCAAAGAGAGCTTAATATTAAAGAGATGATGAAATACGGATCTTAATTCGATAAACGGCATTGTATTTTATTTTTATACATGTATTTATTTTTGTGTCCCTGTAACTTTCATTCATACATGACAGAAAAAGAGAGATTTTGGATTATTTCTTTTTGCTATTTGAATTTCTAAACCTTAAATAACTAACGAAAATAGATCGGAATGCTTATCGGTACTATCTTTTAAATTGAAATTATCTTTTAGCAACGAACAGTTCATAGCCAGAAAAAGCTTGTTTTTGAACCACCCATTGAGAATGGACTCTGGATAGGAGGGTTTCAAATTCAACCTTAGCCCTGTCACGACAAGTTTTTAAAACGATCTTATTAACGATTCGGATTAGAAACGTGCGACACACCAAGCAGCTTTTATAACAGGATGAAAGTGTTCTTGGTTAAGAGGTTATGGTTATGGACTCGGGATCGGATGGTTCTGTGTTCAAACCTTAGACCTGACATAGGCTTTTCTTCTTTGTCCAAGTCTTTTATTACACGAACATCTTGCAAAAACAGAATATGTTCAGACTAATTATTGCTTCCTTACATTCAGATTTACTAAATAGCAGTAGCCATCTTGGATACTACTAAAATATAACGTCATTTGATATTTTGTAGTATTTTGGTTCTATATCGAACAACATACTGTTCACAACAACTTTTGTTAAGTTGTATTCTTCCTGTTACTTCAGTGTGTAATTCTAAACCACAGTAGCACATACTTACGTAATACCATTGCTTTATGACAACATCAGTTCCATTAGATTAAGGGCTTACCAGATTGTTCTCTTTTTACTGTTTCTCTCTATTTGTCCTCATCCACTTCACTTTAAATGTGTGAAGAAGATTAAGTTTAGGAAATAATAAACATTGCTCAATGTTTAAATAATTCAGATATAAAAATGCTTGCATACAAAACAACTTTGAAAATAAAAGAGAAAGAAAAGACATACCATGTTCCAGAAAATCCTAGCTAAACAATACCGATTTGTATAACGTGAGGCTGCTAGTCATGCGGATATTCGGCTTGTCCTTTAGTTTTATAGTTTACATTTAATGGTAATAATGTTGGCAACTTTTCTTCTGCTTCTTCTACATATAAAATATCTTGGAAAACCTTTTCAATGGTGTTGGGGTTTGCTTTTTATTTTGTTTATTTTTTTTGTTGAGATTTACAGTATACCGAAAACTTTTTAATAAAAACTTTAAAATTAAAACTTTTAAAATATGTCCGTTACTTGCTCTCATGTTGCTTAAAACTGCCTACCTGTTTCAGTTTTTGCGTCGCCTTCGATGCTTCGAAATAACAAGCTTTCTTGTTAAAACTCTTTTCATGAAACAAGAACTTTGTTCACATTTATGACAGCTTTAGATAATTTCGGTCATTAACAGCACAATGCCAGAAAACAACTTTTGCCTTGGAGTATTGCATGTGTGAATATTGATAATGGTTTCCTAGATTGTACATACCCAAAACATCGATTCTGCTCCGACCGAACACATGTTTATTATCGGTTACAAACAGGAAACTTTGATAAATGTAAAACATGGTCAGTGGTAACAACAATTCGTGAGATATAACAATAGCAAACGTTTCAATCTTTGACGACATGGTTGTTTAGATTTAGAAATTTATCTTAAAATTCTATTCATTAGATAACGTCTCAAAGTCGAGATCTAGGTGGAATGACCTCATAATGGCCCATGGTCCGGTGTTTAAATTACAACTAAATTTGCTCAAAAATTGTTCTGCATCTAACATAAACGTTTTATCACCCAATGACTTGACACAGCTTATTGATATTTTTCATAACCAATGTGGGTTCAACGTTAGGTGCATAAACATGTACCTGTATGTACTGTATGCGAATATAAACACAGGCTATACACTGATGTTTGTAGTGAGTTTAGAGGAGTGGTGTATTATACATTCCTCACGATCTAACCAAGCATGAACCGACCTAAGTATCATCTGGTGTTGCTTACGAGGCTGCGAGAACAGTTGTTATGGTAGTTAGTAACAGTTGTACCCATGTTTCCCCTAACATATAATGGGGTTAATATGCACATTTATTTTCGGAAAATACACACGTGTGTTATAAATCTCTTATCATGCTCATTATGACATTTGTCTGCGCATGATTGCTCACATATACTTGCCGACGTCAAACAACGCGTACTAATGACTACTTTGCAGATTTTCTTTACAGATACAGTATACTGTCTACAGCTCATTGTTTTAGTTTCAAGTTTTGTCAAAGGACTAAACACAATATGCATAATAGGTTGTCTTAATGATTTGTATTATAGTAAGTAAGTGACAATTCATTTTTTGGAAAAAATAATTTACGATAATGATAACGATAATGGGTCGTACAAACGTAAAGTAGGCGAACCATTCAGCAAAAGTTAAGCAGCAACAATGTAATATATTTCATCACCGCGATATCATATACGCTTCTGGTCAACATTTCTACTTGTCTCATTACCTATCTGACGATTGAACAGGTTTGCGTAATTGCGAAATATCCGTGATTGCAAAATATCGGTTTTGATCAACGAGGCATGTTAAGATGATATGAATCGTGGTGGGTGGGGTAAGATAAGACTTTGAACTCTAACGAAGCCGGCATCCAGATTTTGAAGGTCATTGTATGTTGTTTTCCGTATTCAAGTCGTTGTATTGCTTCAGACAACGCAATCTACCACAAATATATTTTAGGAACTTAAATCATTTAATATAAGTATCACGCTAACTTTAAGAACACGTGTACAACAAGGCAATTTCGGGGTGGTTGTTATACGTATCTATAGTGTTGTGAGACTATGTGAAACCCACGTGAAAACACATGTTGCGAAAGGTGGTCGATATAGCACAGCGACATCAAAACGTTCACTTTTTTCTGTCTGCTTCAAGTTTTTCCAGTCTGTTCGAGGCAGTTTTACAATAGCGCGGCATTGATCGACAATATCTTTTGTGTTTATGAACTTGACTAGTTTCATTCCACACCCAAGACCAAAACTTTGCAGTAAACCTCAATCCTGAGGCAAGTCAGACACTCTGATCAGTCATTAATTGTGTAACGTGCGAGACGATCTGACGAAAAAGATAAATTTCAAAATCCCAAAACACACACATTTCAACCTTTTATCCAGTCATTTCTAAATGAGACAAATACAGATGGGCAGTGTCGAAAGACAATGTTACAATGTCAATAATCATGCAATTACTGTTTTAGAAATTAAATAGCAATAGCCTTACCTTCTCGATAGTAAATATAGATTTATTCCGAGGGCAACCACGTTTTCACTCTCAGTCTCCAAAATCACTACTGCGGTAAATCCCAGTTAATGTATGTTGATTTAGCTGTTTGTTATTTGTATGTATATAAGCAGAACAGTTTTGCTCTCTTGCAATGACTGGTCCGCCAATAACTGCTGATGGCGTGTTACAAGAAGGTGAACTCACAGCATATGAGTAACTGAGCTGCTGAACTTGGAAAACACCAGTGACATGTATTACTAGTATATGTCGTGTAGACGAATGGCGTGCTGGGATTCTCCCGAAGACCACGTGCGTTTACATGCACTGTTGTGTTACTTTACAGATGCTCTTGGAAAGGTCACAGGACACGATTTCTCCACATGCTTCCGTTACAAAGCCGACATAACGAGCGGTACACAAGCACCAAGACGCGACAGTATCTAAATCGTCTGCAACTAGAATTGTTTTGACAGCGGAACTTTTATGGATTCTAAATGTGCCATAAAATGTATCAAAACATACAGAGAAACATCTCTTAACCGATAGGAACCATAGACATATAACATTTGGAACAGTACAAAATGTATTCTTAATGACAGCTGACACACCGGCTTCGATTTTTTTTTGCAAATTCACTAACTTATATCAAACCGTCAGTGAAACGTCCGTTTTATAGTCTAGACAATATTTCCTTAGAAACAAAAGAACCAATCGCTCACTTGGGATGTTGTTGATTCAATAAAATATGGGGAAGCATTAAACATTCCCTTTATCACCTGGAAATATAAAGTGTCAATGTCAACTGAAGTTACAGCTTGTTAATTTCAGTTTGTGTATAAAATATTCATCAATTCAGAAAGCACCAGCTTTTATTTGTCCGCTCGACATCACTTACTTTGGAATAAACTTTAACGCTAATCTATGCAAATATTAAAGGTACCGCCCACTTCAGAACTGATACTAGGAGCCTCTGAGTGAGGTTGAGTTTAAGTGTTTATAGCTGGTATCTTCTCTTTATCTTCTAGTAGTCGACATGTAATTACACGTATATTAAATTTAAAATAGCCTATTTATTATCAATTATGACACGTTTCTACATTTATAGATATTTAATTAAATGTATTGATAACCACCGTAATGGTCATAGTTTATCGTAACTTCTCACGCCTCAATAAAAAAAAGCTTCCTCCGTAGCAGGACAAAGATCAGTTTAATGTATGGTTGCCATAATACCATGAGTCATAGGCATCGTTTCTGGCGGTCAGAGTATAAGTTTTAACACGATATACTTCAAGAACAACACTGGATATTTTAATTGTACATAGAAATATGCTTACATAACAGTTAAACAAAACACCATACCCAAGATAGATAACAACCGTATTATTTTCATGTACAGAAAAGTTCGAACTATGTTTGGATGTGTGTATAAGTATAAGAAACGACAAATCAAACAAGTCCACCATGAAATTTCATATAACGAAACGAAACTGCTGATATACCGCTTGTAAACATTAAAATATATGTTATCTTTAGGTCGGAAGGTGAAAAATGCGTTGCGTCGCAACAACAGAACTATTTTAGCTCAACAACGAGGTAGATCTCCGAATAATATGCGTCAATTATAAACAATACGTTTGTTGCGTAGCAATAATTGCAGCATCTATAAAAAGCGGACCTATGGTTCTGTGTTCCAAGTACCGACGTCAACAGTTGACATAATTTTGACAGGTAAAACTCTTCAAGAAGGCATACATGCATCATAAATGGTTATGTGACCTTTTACAGCTAACAATCTGATATACAATCTTACAAATAAGAAGTTTTATTTAAACATTTAATTATTAACATTTGTATATTTTAAAGCTTGCATTTATCTTGTAAAATTTATTCGTTTCAAATAAAAGAGGACACACAACTGTGCCATCATTTGTGTTGATGTTATTCATATTAATATTTAGTTTCTGTTCATGTTCTAAAACTAACTTGTTTTTCGTCCGCTTCGTTCCTAATTACAACCTGTAGACCCGCACTGGAGTAGACGTTTGGGTGCAATACAACGCCTGACCTTCTTTCAAGACAGCAACAAACAAATCTCTTTCAAAGTACGCATGCCAGCATTATATGGGCTGTGTATTGTTTCCCAAAACTGTCGTTTACGTCTTAAGTGATTATCTTGGCGCTCATTTGAACAAAAAATGCTTTGTTATATTGCTTTTTAATTCACATGTAATATTACATAATGTGTCAAAATCTAGTTGTAGTAGGTAGTGTATGAATACTTTTATTAAACATTATGAATGCGACTTTTCTCTGGGTAGTAAACAGAAAGCTGTTACTGACACACAGATAAGTCAAGAAGGGACATAAATGAGCCAAAATTAATTACATGGTTGCCTACCCTATTGAGTGTTGTTCTTCTTTTCATAGTGAACAACTATTCCAAGCTTGAAGTACCTGAATAAAAAGGCCTAACAACGCCGATGCCGGCTATAGGGCCATGACAATAGCCCAAACTGATTTCTTTTCGAAAAGTGAAGTTAAAAACACATTTTAAACTGACACCGCCTATAAACAACCATAAACAACATTAACATACTGAAAAGGAAATGATAAACACTTATGTCTTACACTTAATGCAGTTATAAAGAATTAACGCCAAGACTTCAAGAATGCAAGTATCGGTTCTGATTGTAGATTGTAATAATTGTAATAATACATTCTACATAACGTTAGCGTTCAGGTAATTCGACATAATGGTAACTTTAACACGACCCTTGCGTACCGTTGTGAATATATACCGTATATACTCTGTTCAAATTGGGTCGCCATTATTTTCTACGCTATATGATTTCAATGATCTATGTGTGGCCTCTATTTTCACAATTTATCGCATCTAATAGATGTAATATTACCGCAGAGGGTGCTTACAAAAGTCATCGTATCTTGCTAATTAACCTTCAGGTAACCAATATAGCTTCAGGCAGTTGGTATCGTAGCTGGACATCAAACATATTTTATAACATACATTATCTCAAGAGTAATTTCGCATTTCGCTGAACAAATATAATAAAATGATAAAGGAAATACGTGTACATGTAGTGTTTTTTAAGTAAGTCACTTATGCAAGCAGTTGGGGGAAGTGATTATGTGTTGTTCTTATCGGATTACCTTCGCTAATTCCGAAAAACAACAACAATAAAAATAGAAATAAACTAATGTCACAATTTATGAGTGGTCCTATCCTTACGGACAACGTTTTTGTTTTTGCTGGTGTCCACTTTAGTGGATAATAAATTACACAGTCTGGCCAGAATGTCCCTGTCAGCAAGGTGACATTAACTAACACGTCTTGCTAAAGTAAGGTGTAATGAATGTAAGCCAATACGGAGATTTGGGTCAACACAACAACACAATGACTGTGCAAAAGTAGCAAACATTATGATATAACTTGCAACACTATTAGCGACATTTCCTCCACTGTATCACATCGCACCGAGTTCAATTTAATTAACTTTACGTCCTTTTAGTATATTACCTGTCAATGTAGTTAAAATATGTCAACAAGTATTATGTCAAATAAAGCTTTTATGATATCCTGCTTTTCTAAACAAACTTGATATGTTGTTTGACATGCATTCAGTGTTGAAAGTAAAACGAAACGAGGTTCATTTTCTTATAATGTTATAATGTTAACGGTCAAAAGCATACACCTCGAAGCATTTTTAACCAAAGTTCTTTATCCATTTTGAAGGGCACATTGCACTAATTGATAAACAGAATTAGGATATCGATACGCACACTTGTTTACGTACGTAATAACATGGGCGATAGTGCAATAATCAATTTAAAGGATGCTGTCATATCGTTATACCACGACGCAGTTTGAACCTTCATGAAGACATTGCTTTGCTTTATTCTGTTTTTTAAAGGAAAAGTTAAGTGGAGACAATATCAAAAAATGAAAGAGGAGAATAATTACCTTCATATATTCATTCATCCTTTGTCACAGATGTATGTCTGATTCCTCAATTCATATTATATTATTAATACGTGTATCAATTACGATGATACTTTTAATCATTTCATCCACATACATATGAAACATGAAGAAATACAATACAATCTACCATCAATCTACCATTAATCAAACGATTCGAATGTTGAATATTTCCTTAGTCCGTGGTTCTACACAGACAAGTAGAACTTACTGAAAGCCATATTAGTACATGTACATATATTAAGAAGTTGTCATGCCATAAGTTACCTACGCTGGTGGTATTTTGTTGATTGTTGGGTCTTCTGTCCTACCAACAATCATTCAGTTACCATTCGGAAACGGTTCTCACTTTAAGCAGAAGTAAAGATGTCTTTATTGTGTATAGCATACCGTAAACACCTGCCATGGTACTACACGCAGTCACATTATCATGGCACTAAGGCTACCAGTCCTGGAACTTCTTTAATAGCTGCTTAAGCGGCACGTTACTGGCTTGAGCAGCCCTCTTGTGGCTTATACTGTCTTATATTTAATTGTGCAGCTTGTTTTGTTTGAACAGCCTTTTATTTGTTTGAGCAGTCCTAAATTTGATTGAGCAGCTTTTTACTGGCTTATACAACATTACATTTTGCTTGAGCAGCATTTTATTTGCAGAACTAGCATTATACTTGCTTGAGCAGCCTTATATTAGATTGAGCCGTAGATTTGCTTTTACTTGCTTGAGCAGTCTAATAGTTGCTTGAACATTCTTACAATTGTTTGAGCAACCCTATACTGGCCTGAGTAGCCGTGTATTTGATTAAGTAGTCATGTATTAGCCAAGGCAGTCATTCTCTGCCTTGAGCAGACTTATTTTGCATTGGCAGCTTTAAACTTGATTGACACAACGTTAAATAAGTCGGGAACTGAACCGGTGATGTGCTGATGTAACTACCCCACAAACTACATAATAACATTTTGTTGTTGTTTTCAATACGATTTTCTAGATGCCATTACATATTTGTCACGTTATGGTCTAGTGATAGCAGTTGGAAGAATTATGATGTATGCATTCCATAGGGAGATTCTTATTTGTAAAACGGAAACAATGTCATTTACAAGTCTCTTCTGGGAATACCATTTACACTTAACAGTCGGTGATTTCTGAATATTGATAGGAGTCCTCTGCTATTTTAACAAGAGACTAGTTCTTTATAATTGCACTTGCTTGTAAAATGTAAACAAGAACTATTCAATGCCAATGCCCCTTAAAACTAGTTTGTTATTTAACGAAGTGATAATGCTTACTATGTTTATATTTACATACATAATTACTGATCCATGTTTTCATATTTTTATAGTACTAGGTGCCGTGGAGATCCCTATTTCTAGTCTTACACTTTACATACAAAAGAAAAGAATAACCATATTTTCATCCTCATATTTACATAAAAGGATGGGAAATTCCGGTGTTGTCTCATTTACACATTTAGAAATGTGGAGAACCTTAGTTTCTTTCTCATATTTACGATTTTTATTCTCATATTTCTTCAAACTCTGAGACCAATACTATATTTTCATTCTCGTTTTTACATTAAAATGTGCACAACCATGCTATACTTTCATTTACATGTTTACATGTGTAGAAGCATCAGATTGACTCCAGCAAGGTGTCAAAAACAGGAGAAAGTGTTATATTTGGCATACATAGCCAATGAATCCAATAGGTTTCTTTTACGTCCTCTTATGAGTATTGGATAACTTATTGATTGATACTTGAGTTCTCTGTACATACGTGTTACCAGTAGAATCTTTTCAAAACAGCCATGATTCAATGAAGTCCGCTGGATGAGCTTGGGTGTGAAAGACATATTCTATTGGAGTACATTATACAAGAGCTGATAATCCATTTATCCTAAATGGCTTCCATTTCACAGTATTCAATAATTCAGAAATCCTCGGCAATTTCTACGATTAATGATTTTTGACGGGTTTTCAATACGTTGAATTTTCTTTTCACAATCGGCAGTTCACCATTCAGTACTTTACCATGTATGAAGTGAGAAGACTTATGAATCATAATAAAAATAAACAATTTTTTAAAGAATCCTCAATATCAGTTTCTAAAATAGAATTCCCCTTTAATAATAATAATAATAATAATAATAATAATAATAATAATAATAATGATAATAATAATAATAATAATAATAATAACAATAATAAAATATCTTTATTTTACGAAGGTAACTCATAAGCTATATACATACACACACAGCATATAATATACATCTTTTCTAACAGAGGCTTTCGACTAACAATAGAAATAAAATAAATCTGCTATGTAACAATTGAAATGCTTTGAAAAATTATAATGAATACGGCTATTAAACATCTATTAGAAAGATCACATACAAACAACATTTATCATTTTTGTCATCAGTGATTGAGTATAATACATGTATGTTATCACATCATTCAAGCAATCACATTGGTACAAGTCGGTTACGTTTACAAACTATATAAGAACCCGGAACAAGTTAATTATTGAAAAATTTAATATAATTATCTTACCACAAACGGTGATATACACTCGTTATGTCTGGTTTGTTTGTTTGTGTTTGTTTGTTGTTTGTTTGCGTGTTTACTTTTCAAATTGTTGGACAATCGAATGCAAATATCAACAGGCTAGGCATTAATAAGGTACTGAAATAAAATGAATTTATAAATTCGATAAACATGACGGTTGAAAACATAAACAAAACTTTATCTTTTTATAAGAGCTCAGAGAGTATCCATGGGCAGATAAGCCGTTTTTCTCGAATAGCCATGAAATACATGTCATGAAATATATGTCAGTTTTCAGGACGCTTGATATCTAAATCTGACAATTTACACAATTGGCCATCATGATCCAAGGACAGATAAACATTTAGTTTTCGAGAAGTTTAAACAGTTCAGTTTTTACAAGATCTGACATGCTGCATTAATCAATCATCATAACTTAAATATTTGTAGAAACACTTGTGTTGTACCATGAAACCGTTCCCCTCTTCGAATTTAGAGATTTTCTAAGGGCAGATAATTCTTCCTTTCAAATTTTCTCTAAAGCTTTATCATATCTGTTTTCAATTCGCCAAATCATCGACTCCTGTTTACAAAAGACGTGGGGTTGGGATTTGCCGGCATTTTTACCGATACTGTGCAGCGACATTTCTAACATTATAGCACAGGGGCACTTACGAGGTGCCCAGGGACCGAACCTGACCGGTCCATTATACTGACACCGACGAGTCAGG
Organism: Sinonovacula constricta; assembly: GCA_007844125.1. NCBI lineage: Eukaryota > Metazoa > Mollusca > Bivalvia > Cardiida > Solecurtidae > Sinonovacula > Sinonovacula constricta. The sequence goes on from CM017561.1 coordinate 20,081,490, forward strand.
CGTAATGCTGTCCCCTTAGCCCCGAACGTTATGTGGGAACAAAAGACATGATCAGCAGTTATTAGTGAACCGACGACAACTATGATCATGACTACAGATGTGTCCAACTTGAAGATACTATTTCAGGGGCCTACTACTTTTCGTTCTTTGTATTTATGGTACACTTATACGAAATGGTCTGCCATTCCGTGGGAATGGTGGTATTTATTAATTGTGTGAACCTTTGCTGTGCTGGGTGTAATTTACTCCAGGATATTTACCTTGCTCTTCATGGGTCTTCTTTCACATTCTTTCTATATAGGACACATACATATAAACAACATTAGGGCCTACACGATATACAAGAGGCCAACCTGTTCATACAGTGAGTGGGGGGTATTTATACTAACTCCATATTTAGTTTATGTTTATTGGGATTATCGTCCCACAAACAGTATTTCGGTTATCTGGTGATGGTGTCTACTTGAAGCAGAGATAGTGCTGCCTTCACTGTGTATAGCATGTCGTGAACACCTGGCATGATACCACATCCAGTCACATTATCCTGACATCGGGTCAACCAGTCGTAAAGCTATACTTATATCTGCTTGAGCGTTAGCAAGGGAGCTATATCACTACCATATTTAACAATTTTGATATGTCCTGGCCCGGGATCGAACCCTGAATATTAAATGAAGTGGGTAATCTTTAAGAGTATGAAATAATTCGAATTCGTCTGATTGGTTGAATTTCGACCTTTGTTAAGATCGGACAATCAGATGCTTAAGAATTCGCAGACGTCCAGAATTGCATTTTACTGTTTATAATCTTGGACACACGATTCGTTAGAGTTGATATAACATTGTACCCGAACTCCGCATAGCCATCTGACAAGCATATTCGGTGGCGCACAATACATCGACTCAACAGCTGTATAAATATTAAACACCAATTGTACCATTGATGTTGACTTTAAATGCGACCAGTATTTACAAACACAGCACCCTGACATTTGATGTTTACGCTGAAAGGCACTGTAATGGCGTCACATTTTGTTTGTGGTGTATTTTGTCAACTGATAATCGAACACAATGCGGTTCTTGTTTTATGTCAACACAAACTAACGGGGTGAACGAAAATCAGTTGGGACAAGTGAGTCTTGCAAAAACAGATACAATGTAGTTACCCACCCTGTATAACAAAACTGTCATCTTAGCAAATAATGACATTTAAATTATTGAGACCCTATTTGAATCGTTATTATTATATACATTTTGTCAACAGCTGTGCTACAAGAGATGGTGTGGAAACTTATGATTGATTTATTGTATGCCAATGAGAAGAGTCCTTTGAGCCTATGTTACTTCTGGAAGTGCCTCGTACGTACAACTTTATGTGGTAGAGCTGCCAGGACACACTGTACGATGTCATATTCACGATGGATCGTATGTCACTTTTTCATACAGCCTTTATCCTTCTCAATTTCAGGAAAGAATACATGGATAAAGATGTACGCGTGAACAGACATAATTTCCTGGGCAAGTAGTGATCTAATCCCAATTTGGATGTAGATTGTTAGATCACAGAAAAAGCGGGATGGTCCAGTAGTAGGACGCAAAGCTTCCATTCCGAATCACTAGGTCTGTGATTCGAATATCGGCCTGGTCGCCGATAATTTCATTGAGGAAAAAATGACCCCGAATTGTTTTACTCTACCCATGTGTGTCAATGAGTACCTGCGAAGGCTATTCGGTCGATTATTACTTTGACTTCCCAGCCAGATTCATGGCATCGGTCAGTATCTTCTGTCGTCCCGATGAGGTCTGTTCGTTTGTTGGGTTTATCGTGCCACCAACAGTATTTCTGCTATCTGGAGACGGTGTCTTCTTGAAACAGATATGGTGTTGCCTTCGCTGCGTAAAGCATGCCGTGAACAACTGGCATGATAGCACACCCAGTTACATTATCCTGAAACAGGGTTGGCCAGTCTTGGTACTACCCTTATATTTTGCTTCAGCGTTAGCTTGGGAGCTATACAACTACCATTTTTAACGACTTTGGTATATCGCGGCCCGGGATCGAACCTTGGGCCTCCCGTACCTGGGGCCGACGATCTATCGATAGCGCTACCAGGTCCAGTGATATGGTCGGTAGTCGTGGTGATAACTAAAACCACTTTATTGCGTTTGACATTCCAAGAAGGCACTGCAGTGTAACTTTCTAGTGTCGGACAGGTATGCAGTCCCAGTTTTCACAAGCTAAATATAGAATGATTAAAACCTAAAGGCTAATATTGTAAGTCCGGATAAGCCAGCTCTCATCTGGGAGCTATAGATTCGAAATCTTAATTTTCTGCCTCCATGTCAGAATTCTAATACGTTTCCAACAATGCATCTGGTTAACCTTGAATGTAGTAAATATATGGATCACCATAAACAAACAGATGAAAAACGTCGGGATGAGGGACATATGTCTCTCCGGTTGACCTGGCGGCTTAAGCAACCGGGCATAGACAGCTTGCGGGCAGACACGTCTAAATGTATCGCTCCCTACACGGCAAAGGGTATCCGATGTCCATTCAATCAAACAAATTGGGAATTAAACATACTAAGTACAGATAAATAGATCTCAACTCCGCCTATAATCAGATATACAAACAGCCGCCGTCCACCATGAGTATACAATCATGGCTTAGACTGGAAAGCGCAACAATTCATCCACGCAGATAAAGAAATCCTGCCACGCGTTGTATTTACGCAAGGATTCGTTTGTGTCAATTTTTTATCATAATAAAAATCTAAATGTAAAGTACTTTTAGTTCTGTCTACGAGTTAACGTGTCTTTGTGGCTGACCATAGCTGCAGATTGTGCCTGGTTTGGAATACTCTTTAATATTATAATCATATGGCGCTTGTGGCATGTATTATTGCAAACTGACTGCATTTATTTATTCATTCAGGTGTTTCTGTTTTAATTTAAGTTATATTCTTATACTAAAATCCAGTTAAAAATATTGATAGAACAAACGTCAGCTTCATTACCGAATAATAACAAATGCAATGCAGCCAGCTCTGATGCGTGCAATTTTCTAGTTGCTTTGCACCAAAGTCAATATTCACGCCCAACCCCAAACACTATCTATTTGTTATCATATCGACTAAGAAAATAAAACAATAACATTAAAAGGATAAAACAATATGATAATGTGGTTTTCTACCAAGTTCTCCGTTGAAAATATTCGATTGTGATATATGTGAAGATCTTAATGCAGGCATGCATGCATGTTGTGACAGAGCTGTCTCGATGAATCTAGTTCAGTTCATGCATTGTAAACGCATTTACAAATGCATGCACTGGCGTGAGGCAGTTTACGTGATACAGGTAAATTTATATGCAGCCGTGAGTTATTTGTTATATCAAGTATTGCATTTATAAGAAAAACACCCATGCAAACAAAAACACGTACTTGGGTTTAACTTTTTCTTTCGGTTCGAAGGGGAACCCCCGAGCGTTACGCAATACTCGATACCTCTACAACATACAGGTAACTTGTTATCAGTTGTGAATAGCTTATGGTTGTGCATATGTGTGTTGTATATAAATAAAAAGGTATGATCAATAACAATGTTATGCAAACACTGTTATATAATGTCTGAGACGTGTACAACATTATAATCAGTTTCAAACAAACTCATCAACGCATTTGTGCAACAATTCAGTACGAAGTAAAAGTTACTGGGTTTGCCAACAACAAGGTAAAATGAAATGCATTATGAGTATCCTACGGCTAATAAACGCGCAGGATACAAGTAAACAGATATAACATTAACATACACCAAAGCTGCCATGTTAGGATTAACGTTTAACTGTTGTGCAGAGATCCACATAGTTATGTGTGAACAAATCAATCGTTTATGCAAAAAACAGATAATTTGATCTCATTGGTAGCTTGCGTACACAACTAACCGCCTTCATTCAAATTGCCAGTGTTGCATTGATCAAACTTGAATGCACGTTCAGCAGGCAGAATTTGACATTTGCACATTGACTGTACTGACCTGAAATTGTGCAATAAGAAGAAAATATGTATGCAATATATAAAATTAGAGAAAGCGAAAGTACAACGTTAAATATGGATTAACGTACCTGTGCTTTGGTGTTGTATATTATATCCGTCCGATAACCACGCTTTACTCAACGTTTCTCGAGAGGTCTCGCTAAATCTCGTTGAGCATTCACGTGACACAGGTAAGCGTCCCTGCCGTTCACAGTTTGACAATAACGCAGGTAAACTATAATGCTTTACATTGCTTGAGTGGTCACAAATTGATAATGATTGCTAAAGAGGAGACGAATTGTAACGGCTGATAGCTGGATTCGACGGGTCTATTGTTGTAAGTTCTCGCAGTGTGGCTAATTTATCCACGGGAAACCGCAATAACTGACACGAGAAATCAACCCAAACCTCCCCACATCCTTTGGAATGTGGAGGTTGTTTTAGCACAGGTGTTGCATAAAAAGCGAAAATCAACAGACTGCGATGATTTTTGTTTTAGGTGCATGGCAGAAACAACATCAACAAAGATAAAGACATAATAAATGCTTAAGGTACGACTATGCGCAAAGCAAATAGTATTAGCCATTGATTGTTTTCATTCGTTATGAATAGGAACATTAAAAAGAGGCGTCGTAAATTCATATAGAATTGGTTAAAAGGGAAAATTAAAATGCAATTAAAATTAAAAAACATTTGTTTAAAATGCATTGATTCGATACATTTAAAGAATAATAAATCAATGCAGCACGACAACCAGTCGAAGGTACCATGAGGTAGTGCACTATGTGGAAGCAACTGTCGAAACCTAATAATTTGTTTGAGTGGGTATTTCCCCCTGTTTCCAAATATTGTTAGCACCGCTGTTTGGTTTCTGGTTCGTGCATGAACCTAAGAAGCAAGCAGTGCATACTATTTCTAATGTCAACCATTGACAGTAAGTCAAGGAAGTGTAACCTTGCATATATTCGTGAAGAATCATGATGAGAAAAGTGTAGTACAAGATTCGAACCTAGGACCCACCATTTACACAGAAAATGCCTAACGATTGGAGCGTACCCAATACAATAATTACTCATCCATGCACTATCTGAGTCGCCTTCAACTGTTAACACCAACGTCACAGATGTTAGCCTGTACTATTCTGCTGGGTCTCTAAACACCACATTGAAAGCATTTTAAAAGTGAAACTGGTACAGGAATCGAACATAGGACCCCATGCATACAAGGCGAGCACTCAGTTTCCCTGGCCGCCCAAGGATCCTATGCCACCTCTAGATATTTTGACACCCACAGAAGTCCACGAAAAAGATTGCTATAAAATGTTTGGTTTTCATTTACTAAATTTATTAGTTAAACCTCCTAAAAGCATATGTGGTTAAGGCATGGGGCTCAGAACTTGAGTATACCATAATCGCTCCACATACCCGGCTTAACACATGACTTTTACTAACTACATTTACTTGGTTTTACACAGAGGACAATTGAAATGAATTAATACAAGATAAAATAACTTATTTGCCAATCTTTCTTTAACAATGCAGTTTAAATATCAAGGACATAATTTAGCTAAATGCAGAGAGGGTGATAATAATAGTAGCAAGGTCTTTTTAGTTAGTTATTGGCACTCGGATTGTCGCTGTTACAAACCTACTAACAAAAATCATAGACAGTTCTAAGGAACATAACTGTGCCAAAATCAATATCAGGGTTACCTGCACTATTTGGAATGGGTTCTGGTTCTGAGACTTTAGAAGCATTTCATGTTTGAAGCTAGTACCATTGTTTCGAGAAATGGACCTTATCAAAAACCAACACAGAAAAATGTTTAAAAGGGGGAATAACTGTGCCAAATTATATTTTAGAGCTACTTGCCCAAATGAAATTGGTTTCTCGATTGTTTGTGAATAAAAGTTTGAATGGCATTTATATAGTTTTCGAGAAATGGACCATAAAAAACCCCCCAACTATTTTAAATCTAAAAGAAACATAACTGTGCCAATATAGTTAAGGTTACCTGCCCTATTGAAATGGGTTCCGCTTTTGATAGTAAGCATATTTCAAGTTTAAAGTGAATATGTTGAATATGATGGTTTTCGAGAAATTTACCTTAGCAAAAAAGTAAACCAACAAGACGCCAACCATGAGGGTCATTTTCTTCTTCATTAAGGTGTAAACAAAATAAAACTGCATCTGTCTTAAAGTGTGATCAATTAAAGAAAGGTAAATTCAACTTTAAAATGTTTCATTTGTACATATTTTTTATATAATTGTGGGTATGTATGTTTGATCTCCCTTGTCCTCAATGCCATGTTTGCAGCAGTTTATACAAACCCTACACAAAACATAAAAAACAACTCAAATTTGTAATGTAAACATTTTTTTTATTACAAATAAGATATGGATGGACATTGTTTTTTAATATTTAATATGAGTACTCCATAAAAGTTTTGAATAACAACAGGCTAAATTTATCTACACTTATATACATACAGACTCATTGTATGTCAAGATGGTCAAACCAAATAAAACCACTCTACTGCTATCATCATAGCACTGAAATGACACATACAACTTTCATTATAATAGATGATGGGAGATTTTTTGATATAAGGTAACACATTCCATAACTCCATGATAAGGGGTGGGCTCACACTTCTCACAACGGTAATGTTTCACTGTGCTACAGGAACCACTGTGGTCTTAAAAAGCATGTGACCATAGTAAAGATCACTGTTAATGTAGATCGATATTGGTGTCAAACGTAAAATGTTCTATGCCACTTTCCTATTACGAGTTTATTGCCATGTTCCATACGACTTTTCTATTACAAGTGTATTGCCATCACAAATTTAAGCATTGATGGGACAGGAGCACCAGCCGTTAAAGCTCTGGGGAGAACACCATTATTACTTGCGCAACTGTTTTCAACTATGTTGATTTGCAACCAATAATAAATAGTTAAGAGTTAAGAATAATAGTAATGTTAAGAATTATATTGAGTATGTTGCAAAACCAAAGCAGGATCCCTACTCCCTTCCTGGCACCATAAACAACTACTCCAACAAGGTGTATTTCTCTATTTAAAACAATCATGTACAATACATTTCCAGTTACAAAAGAACTGAAGTTTTGTGATCTACTTAAAATCAATTTATACAAAGTATCAAAAACAGCAACTAGTATGTAAACAATACAAAGGCTCATGGTAACTTAAGTACTATTATTGATGGTACATGCATATTGTACAAAATAACCAACAGAAACATAACAAAATGGTACACTTAAAAAAAAGAAATCAATCCAAAACATAAAATACCAAGTTTTGGAACATAACCATTACCAGTATACAAATGAGAGGAATAGAAAATGTGGCATCAGAAAATGAATTTACATGATGATCAAATTTGCTGTGGTTTAAATACTGCCATAAAACAAACTTCCACATGCAAAATTTATATAACAATGTTGGAGGAAGAGTGTTTACTAATCAAACTCATAAATATATTCAAAATAGTAATATTTCAAATGAATTTTTATCATAATTATACAATTATACAAAAAACAAAATAAACAATTGTGATAAAAATATAAAATTTAAAAGTAACTTATGCATGTTTAAGAAGATATCACCTGGTAAGAAGTGTAAAGTGAGCATGTTGTTTTCAAACCTACCGGTATCTATTTCCAACAGTCACAATTAGTCCTTCAATTTAAACTAGAAAGGTCAATACTTAACCCTACCGCTACTCACTTTTATATATTTCAGTGTCTTAATATATTGATCTCTTTTCCATTAAACAATTTTTTTCTTAAAATAATTGGTCAATAAGTCTTTTGAAGTGTTTTTTCATCTTTTACTTTAATCTTTATATTCTGTGCAAGGTGTCAAAGCATCAATATATGTTTACAGTTTTCTAACAGCATTGGCATTGTGGTCACTGGTCAGCATGGCCAAATATGATAAAAACATTCAAGCTTTGAGACTGAGAACATTCTCACTGATACTAATGGTGGAATGTTAAATGTGATTTGATTCTATAAAGTCTACTGATAAAGCTCTTCTTGGTCATACTTAAAAATTATTCAAATCTCTTCGATCTGATGCTTTTTTTTTTTATTCATCTGTTATCCTATTGGTCAAACTGTAAATATATTTCAGATGCATTAGAGTTGTCTAGGATGTTTGTCTCAGATATTGGACAATATTTGTTGTTCATAATTCCTTCAAATCTAATCAATCGTCTTCACGTTGTCCTAAGATATCTGAACTGTTCCACATTTTGTATGCTTCTTTCCCTTTAGATAAGCTGACTGTATCATGACTACCTCAAGTGTACACAAACTGTGCCACAAATAAAATGTACAATCTAGTATGTAAAATAGGTCAACTATTTGCCATATACTTAACATTTACAGTGATTTATGTTTATGTATACAAACTTGACCGACTGTTAAGGAATCATTCTGTGGTCAAACTAATAAGATTCTTTATATTTGTCTCAGATCATCCTATTGGTTGGATTCAGATATTTGTTTCAAATCTGACCAATCAGATGCTTGAAATTTGCCTCAGATAATCCTTCTGAAAATTCTTTTTTAAACTTTACCAATCAGAACTGAGATATGCCTCAGACTTAAGCTTAAGTATTTTTTTCTCTGGTTTAGAAAGTACTTCTTCAATGACCTACATCACATCCATGTGATCAGTCAAGTGACCTTCATCCATGACTTGAACCTGGCAACACACACCGTCACCATGTGTACTACATCGCATTCATGCTTTGTTCTTCCACGAGAGGGGGTTGAGGTGTGGCCTGGCTGACCTTTTTGCGCCTTTTCTTCAAGATGGGATTTTCCGACTCGTCTAAGTTTTTGATATTCACCTGATCATAGTCCACTCTCATCGTAGCCAAGGCATTCGTCATCTCCTCCTGTGGACGGAGAAAATTTAATAACTATTAATGATTATCAATGACAGATCAGGGTCTTTTTGATCTCTTAGCCTGCTATTTGTGTATTTTATAGAATTAGGCAAACAGTGTAGTTCCAGATCCCTGTTAGGAGCTGTCAAATCAGGATCTATACTACTTGCTGCTCAGTTTCTTTTTATCAGTACAACAACCCTGACTGTAACATACATAAGATTAAAGCCAAAAAATCTAGAGAATTTAGCACAAAATGTAGCAAGCTAAGGGTTATTTAAACTTCACCCCTCTAGAAAATGAGCTTTTGGCCTAGACCTAAGCTCACAACCTCCCATGTCTAGGGCTAGTGTTCCTACATTACCAAACTTGTAGTCAATGTTTTACCTTAAACCTCTTTGTTACAGTGTGAACATGCTCTGTTTTATCCTTGTTTTGAATAGAACGCTCTCAACTGGAGCTGGCTGATGCCAATCTACACTAATTGTCTAAGTCTGATCACTTTAGAAACTTGAAGGGACTAGAAGATATAGACACTGTGAATGAGGGGCACAGAGGCTCTATTGCCATTGCTGACCATTTTTACTGCCAATGTTTTACTAATAGAAGGTGCGAAAATTGGGCTGTCAAAACCTTAAAGTAAAGTCTGGCTAAGTATGCCTAATCTTGTCAACAACAGCTGTCAACAGGTCTAGATTTTTTTACCCTGGTTTTACTTTAAACTTTCCACCAATGATTGTGTTTCAAGAAAAAAGACATTGTCTTGTATTTGAAATACATTACAGTATTACAATTATGGCTATTTTAGCAGTGTCCAGCTATGGTGGAGGAGGATCCCAGACATATCTTGGTAAAACCATACAGAAACCGTTCCACATAAAGTCCTTTGACCAGACCATTACTTGAACACAGGCTGGGGCTGAGCAGATAAGGAGTTACAAGTTTATCATAAAACAAAAACTCAGGGAACTAAATAAAAATGTGAAGTTTTATCAAGTGATGCAAACTGTAGATAGCATGACAAAAGAGTGTCCATGTTTATGTTCAGTGGGTTTATCGTCCCACCAATGGTATTTCAGTTATCTGGAGACGGTGTCCACTTGAAGCAGATATAGTGCTGCCCTCACTGTGTATAGCATGCCGTGAACACCTGGCATGATACCACACACAGTCACATTATCCAGACACCGGGCCAACCAGTCGTAGAACTACACTTGTATTTGCTGGAGCATTAGCAAGGGAGCTATACCTCTAACATTTTTAATGACTTTGGTATGTCTCAGGATCGATCCCATGGTCTCCCGTACCTGGAGCCAATGCCAATTGTGAGGGGTGGGGGGTATATGTGTTTGAATTCTGGATTTTTATGGCACACCAACACTTGATAGGTCATTAGGTGCCAAATACAGTGAGTTTAACATGAACTGAGTATAATCAGGTTAAAATTAAAATATGTAAGTAAAAATATAAAAAAATTATGAGGTTAAAATAATTTGAAATAATAATTTAAAACAGATAAGCATAATAAACTGTCTAAAAATTTATAACATTGGTGAGGGTATATTAAAATTATATATTAGGTACAGATAGGCAGGTGAGTGTGTATAGGTGGAATTATTAGCTTTGTGCTGAATTTTGTAATTTTTGTTGACTTCATACAAGGAACAAAGATAGCAGTGGAAGTACTCACCTGTACTTCCATCCAGGTGTCCTCCTCCTCCCTCAATACCTGCGCTGACATCAAAGGAGTCTGGGGTACTATCTGGTTGTCCTGGTAACAGAAATGCACACACATGTTAGATTATTATGAAGTTGTGATTCATTATTGAATTTATATATTTTAAGCTTTGGGCGTGTAAACAATTGTTGGTTTCAGGTTTAATACATGGGGTGACATCAGAGGGGATGGTGGCACGATCTGGTTGTCCCGCTAAGAAACACACATGGCATAGTTTAGGCATATTGTAGTTTATGTGTAAGTGCAAGGATAGGGTTGGGCAGATATTGGCTAATGGATAGAGGCAATTTTAAATTTTTGAATTAAAATTAGATTTATATTGTTTGCTTAACTTGGTTTTGGACTGATACATCAAACCATCAGAGTTATCAGATTGGCATGGTTTAGCTAACTCTAGTACAGGAAGAACCCTGACAAATGTCAGGGTAAAGTCGCCAGCACTTCCCAGGTCAGGGACATCCCTATATTAAAGTTCTTGCCCCGAATGGGACTCAAACCTACATGATAGTGTAATTATATAAAACAGACGACGATAAATGTGTGATTCAATATTGGATTTATTCTGTTTGTTTAGAGTATGTAAATGAAAGTATGTTCCTATGCTAATCAAAATGATTACCATGTACGATAATTACAGACATGCCATTTTAGCAACTTCTTTTAAGAAATACCGGAACATTGCAGCAATGCAATGAAGGTGATAATAGAAAGACCACAGATAAAATATCCTGAAAGAACCACCAGTGCATTATTTGATATATTTTTTACTTTTCTACCCTTAGTTTTGCACTAGTGGTCAAAAATCACCAATTTAATGTCTTTCCAAATTACTTACAGAGATCCTTGCCTAAGGGGGAATTTGCCATAAAGCTACACCCTTTCAACTTTGTTAATGTCGAACTTATGAATGATCTTCATGAAATGATAAAAATAAGAAACCTGCACCATGAAGTTTGGCTAAGAACTATGGCCACACAATGTTAGACATTCCCTTTACCTTTACTAAATGATAATACAAACATGATTCTTTGGGTGATAACCTTAGTGATGTGTTTAGTAAACATAACTGGGCTCTGGAATTTTATTATATTCCCAATAAATTCTTTACAAAATGAACAAGTGACTATTAAGAATCCGACAATCAATTTAAGATTGAAGTTTAACTTATGTACATGATGCACTTCATAAAATTATTGATCCAATCAGTGTAATGATGTAATGACTTATGACATATTTAATGTTTTTGTTTTTTAGGTTTTAAGGCACACTAACACTTTACAGGTCATATGGTGCCAAATAGGACATATTTACAAAGAAAATAAATGTAAACAATAAACTTACTGAAATCCATTTGTTTCGCATGACTTCTTCTATCGACAACCGCTCCTCTGGCACAGTCTTTAGCAAGCCTCTTATCAAATCCTTGGCTGTGTAAATGGAAAAGACAGGTTTTAATTTAGTGATTTAAGACAGTCTTCAAAATTTGCATCCAAAAATTACATGCCATTTGGACAGTGTAACATTTGGAGATTTATTGACCTGAAACACATTTTACATGCCTGAAGTTGGTTTCAGAAACAAGATCTTTCTTAAGGTTTGTTTGTTATTGTACTGTAATTGTGGGCACCATCTGTGTAAAATCCAATCAATTTCTTTCTAACCTTACTTTCAAGATCCTGAAAAAACATTTGCCTGTCGAGTGAGAAACTTTATGAAATTAATATGTCCACACTTATATTTAGTCGCCACAGATGATTGGCAGTGTGTTAATTTTGATTTTAAAAATTTACAAATTTACTGATTAAAAAGTTTCAGCATTTAGGAATCAGTACACATTTACCTTAAAATCACCTAATTGGTGTTACTACTATAAGTATTATGTAAGAAGTTAATATAAAACTTGTTTTCAGCCGAAAGAAACACGTATACATTTGAGATGGAAGGTTATGTTGGATGTTAAAAGCAAGATCATGGAAGAATGTTATTGTAAATGTCCGCAGAACTACTAGAAAGTCAGCAGGTGATCTCATTGGACCCTGGGATTGGCAATCATTTCACAGTGGACCAAACATTTAAGACTTTCGGCATCGTTCAGCTACGTGTATTGTTAATGGATGCACAGTCACAAATAAATATATGGGTAGAGCCACCACCAAAGTGAAGATCAACTGGAAGAATTTCTCAATAAAAAAAGTCAAACTTAATTAATTATTAAAATTCAGTATTTAAATTAGCTATTTAATAAAGCACAAATAAGTAATCTGGGGCACATTTAGATGGCAGATGTCCCAACTCCCATATGAAAAAACAATTCATTATTATTATTTTTTTATTATTATTATAATTCAGTCATGATACAGTATTATAAATTTCATATACACATACTAAATGCTATGCATGGATTTGATAACATAATTTAATTTTGTGAAAGGTTATAAAACATACTTCTTCAGCAAAAACCATATTTAACACAAAAATCATGTCCCCACCCCCTTATTCCATCCCAGGTAAATTATACCTTCTTTTGAAACTCTCCCCCATTCAGGGTTGGGGAACTCGTACTGCCCATTCCTGATCCGTTTCTTCATGCCTGGGGATATGGCAGCACCGTGATTGCTATAGAAAGGAGGGTAACCACACAATCTGAAATATAGGGAAAGCAATATTATATTCCATATTATATGGAACATAAGCAAACATCTGCATTTAATCTGTTGCCAGGTAGCTAGGGTTACAAATAGAAGGCTATCACACCATTTGATACAAAAACCAGGACATCACTAGGTCTCAACACACACATTTATTCAGCAATAATGACATTGATGAAAGTATGCATTTGGATGAACCCTTTACTGATTCTACCATTAGGGTTGGGTATGTTTTATGTTAATAGGTAATTGGAGCTCCAGTGACTACAGTGATATATTTTACTACAACTATGTTAAACATCTTAAATAATTTAGCAATATGAAATACTGGAGAAGAAATACGTAGTGTTAGCAATGATCTGCCCAGTCACTCAAACTGCTGCTCATAAAAATCAACCTATTAACCTCATTACCACAATATCAAAAACTCTCAATAAAACAATTGACTTTCTGATAATTTGGATTGAAACTTGCTTGGCATATTTATACTGTTTATACTGGAAACCACACTCATTTGAGATGCAACGAAACAAAAAGTGTAACTTGGCTATAAAAATAAGCAAAAACAGTACTGCTGCTTCATCAAACATATAATTACAGAACAACGGTAAAACTGCTTAATTGATTCATAAGTTTTAAAACAATAACTTGACAAAGAAGAATGAGTATGGTTGACATTTGGAATCTAAACACAATATCAGTTATCAAAGGAGACAGTCATTTAATATTGTAAAAAAGTCCACATATTGTTAAGAACAATTGTTATGTTTTTCATTTACTTCCTTGACAATTCAAAACAACTTATAACACCCTGTTGCTGTTTTTTTTGCTGGATTTATCCTTCAACCAACAGTTTTTAAGTTATCTGGAGACTGAGTTTTATTCAAGCAAACACAGTGTTGCCTTCATTAAGATGACATGTTGTGAACACTGTAAACAGGTTGACCAGTTATGGGACTACTGTATAATTGCTCGAAGATAGAAACCATTACAAGAAAGTAATCAACTTATAAGAAAAACTACTGTGCCTTGGCAAGAAAGATGCATACAAAAGTATTGTGTAAATTTATCAAATGCATGACCTTCCAAAGATTCAAATAAGAATAAAATCTTGTCATAAAGTGCAGCCAAATATGGGAAAATGCCTTAAAACGTGTCATTATAAATCTGTACATAATGCCATATTTGAAAAATATTTTATATACATTACATATATATTTCAAAACTTTGTGTGTGATGAATTTTTTTAGCAATATATAACAATGCCAAGTGATTTTAAGCAAAATATAACAATGCTTTCTTAAGCAATTGTGAAAACAACATTTAACCATTGTTCTTCTATAGGACCACAAACTGATGTCTATAAAAAGTCAACGATACAATGCAAATCTTAGATGTGGTAAAGTAAACTATCTTCCCAACCAAACTTTATACTGTTAATGCACATTTACATTAGATCAGGATCTAAACTATTTGCTGAGGTCTCTACCACAACAGCCTGGGTTATAATCACAGAATAATGGATAAGAGACTAAATGCTATATTTCAAGCATCCTTTTCACATAAAACACAACCAGGATGTGCAAGGATAGTGAAGACACTTCAAACTGGGATAGTCCTTCTTTAAAGTATCTAAATACCAACTATGGTTATATTTGCAATATCTAGCTTATACTAACTGAGAGACTCACTATCTAGCTTATACTAACTGTGAGAGACTCAATATCTAGCTAATACTAACTGAGAGACTTACTATCAAGCTTATACTAACTGTGAGAGACTCAATATCGAGCTTATACTAACTGTGAGACTCAATATCTAGCTTATACTAACTGTGAGAGACTGCAATATCAAGCTTATACTAACTGTGAGAGACTGTAATATCTAGCTTATACTAACTGTGAGAGACTCGATATCTAGCTTATACTAACTGTGACTCAGTATCTAGCTCATAGTTACTGTGAGACTCAATATCTAGCTCATACTAATTGTGAGAGACTCAATATCTAGCTTATACTAACTGTGAGAGACTCAATATCTAGCTTACACTAACTGGAAGAGACTGCAATATCTAGATTATACTAACTGTGAGAGACTCAGTATCTAGCTTATACTAACTGTGAGAGACTCAATATCTAGCTTATACTACTGTGAGAGACTGCAGAAAAAATGTCTGAGTAGAAAGACCAATACACCACAAGTTTACTGGAATGTTAATTTTGTGTTTGTTGAGTTTTATACCCAAATCAACAAAGATTGTCATCTGAAGATTGGGTTCACATAAATCATATATAGAGTTGTTTCCAGTGTCAGCTTGATAGACACTCCTGACATAGAAACAAATCCTGTCAGAATTTCCTGATAACTGACCAACTAGTTTTATAAATGTGGTGAGGAAACAGCTTGTGTCTGAATCTAGAGCCATTAATATTTTCTCTGTCCTATCTTTTGCACAAACAAGGATATCAGTTTTCAATGACGCAAATTTTGGTTTTCAAAATACAACTATAAATATAAGAATAAATAGTGATAGCATGTTGTATTAATGTAAACTAGAACTATCGCTGAATGCGATTCATACCCCCACCAATGTCCTTGACAAAGCTGGTACAAGGGTAAGATGGGTTCTGCACATTGCCCAGTTGGGGTGAACATTTGAGTCAAGTTTGAAGAAAATCCTTCCATTAGTATAGAATTTATAAAGCGGACCTGATATATTGTCTAGTAATGATTGTAAGTAAATTAAAAGACTTAAAAAGGGGCATAACTTTGTCAAAATGCAATACAGAGTTATGAAACTTGACCTGCATATCTTACTTGTGATACGTCATATATCTTTAAAGTTTCAAGCAAATACCTGAGCTAATTTTAGAAATATTCAAGTACATGTTTAAATTTAAGAACATTTTCTAAGTCAATTTTGACCTTCAAGTGTGACCTTGACCTTAAGTCGGCACAAAGGTAACATGGGTTCTGCACATAACCTTGTTGAGTTGAACATTTGAGTAAAGTTTGAAGAAAATTCTTCCATTAGTATTGGATTTATAGAGAGGACACGACATATTGTCTAATACTTGATTGTATGTAAATTTTTTGTCTAATACTTGATTGTATGTAAATTTGAAGACTTAAAAGGGGCATAACTTTGTCAAAATGCGATACAGAGTTATGAAACTTGACCTGCATATCCTTATTGTGACACTTCATATGTATTTCAAGTTTCAAGCAAATACTTTTTCTAGTTTCAGAAATATTCAAATACATGTTAAAATTTAAGAATATTTTTGAAGTCAATTTTTGACCTTCAAGTATGACCTTGACCTTAAGCCGGCAAAAGAGTAACATGGGTTCTGCACATCCCCTTGTTGAGGTGAACATTTGAGCCAAGATTAAAGAAAATCTTTCAATTAGTGTAGGACTTACAGAGCGGACACGACATATTGTCTAATACTTGATTGTATGTAAATTTGAAGACTTAAAAGGGGCATAACTTTGTCAAAATGCAATACAGAGTTATGAAACTTGACCTGCATATCCTAATTATGACACTTCATATATATTTTAAGTTTCAGGCAAATACTTTTCTAGTTTCAGAAATATTCAAATACATGTTAAAATTTAAGAATATTTTCTAAGTCAATTTTTGACCTTCAAGTGTGACCTTGACCTTAAGCCGGCAAAAGAGTAACATGGGTTCTGCACATCCCCTTGTTGAGGTGAACATTTGAGCCAAGATTAAAGAAAATCTTTCAATTAGTGTAGGACTTACAGAGCGGACACGACATAATGTCTAATATTTGATTGTTTGATATTTTGTGGTGGGGGTATAATAATACGATGAAATATCATACTTTCACTTAACCAACCGAGCCAAACTCAACTAAGTAGAAAAAGAATGCAAACAGTTAAGGACTTGTAGGTGTAATTTAAACGAAGTATACACTGCATCAAAATAAATGATTTGTGCCTTATACCAGGGGCATAGTCTGCCCATATGATTATCAATATACACATACTTCTGTCTGTCACATTTTTGTCGATCAATTACTTTCATGTTATTTACAGTACTTATAAAACATACAACTCTGTCATTTTTCACAGGTAGCCCAAACAATAACATTCACAATCTTATTAACATACACTTTAATGTGTGCTGTGCAAACCATTTGCAAGTGCAGCCCTGAAGGTCAATTTAAGGTCATTTTATCTTCTGCAGCGTATGTCAATCAATATATGATTTCTTGAACTCTAAGTTTGAGATCATTCTTAAGCATCTGATTGATCAGATTTCAAGCCATATTCAAATTATGACCAATCGAAAGCACAAGACTGACCTCATACAAGGGCTCAATGTTTTAATACCCTTGAATCAAGGTTTGTCTCATAGATAGACAAGTCTCATTTTTTGTTGTTGTGAACAATAGGCTCGATTCTACCCAGGAAGTGGACATTTGAGAAGTTAAAAATCAAATGTTTAAACATTATCCTTAGCAGTATTATAAGCATCAAACAAAACAAGCTATGTCTACTTTGGTAACTTTTTACACATGTTCAGATTGATATAAAAAAAAATTGGAATGAAGTTATAATTTATACTTACAATATATACATAATAACACCTAAGGACCACATGTCGCAAGATCTATCATACTTTTCTGGACCTAATACTTCAGGTGCTGAAAATAGATGGAAAAAAATGGTAAATTTATGATCATGTGGTGGCATCATGGTTAAAATAATGCACATAATGGGGTGGTATCATTGTAAATTAATGCACATAATGGGGTGGTATCATTGTAAATTAATGCACATAATAGGGTGGTATCATTGTACAATCAAAAGCAAAACTGGTGATGATGCACAATGAAGGGATATCAGAAAAGCTTATCTTGAGCAAGTTGTGCTCAGTGAGCTACAAGAAAAGTGTTAGCAAATTTTGCATCATATTTGTGGACAGAAAAGGTAGTGTTGTCAAAAAAAGTTTACTATCAAACTAGGGTCATTTACAAATCAAAAAGTAGTAGTTAATAGCTTCATATTTGTACATTATTCGACAGAGACAGAGTAGTTTTTTGTTGCTGTTACATAGCAGTGACACAATAACAGACATATTGACGACATCCTGCTAATTACTGGTGGAGGAAGACCCTAGATTTATTTTTAGGTAGAACCACCAGCACACTGGGGTTAGCTGGAAAACCTCCCCACAAGAAGTTCTAGCCCCACACCGGGATTCGAGCCCATGTGGTCAGTGGCTGAGGACTTACATGTTGACGATTTAAACTGCTAAACCTCAGGCACTTGAGCAATAGTTAAGATACGTGATTGTGCCTGCATTAGACCTGTCATGTCAGATGATCAGGCAGACCAATGCAAAATTGCTAAAAAAAATGTCAAAAAGCATAATTTTGGTTTTTAAGAGAAGAATTAGGTGGTCAAAAGTAAGACATTTGTATGAAAATTGTGCCTAGTGACTATGCCATACAATGGCAAGGCAATTAACTTTTGCACACTTAGGCTGAAAACAATGGAGATCAGTTAGAACAACTTGTGGGAAAAAAGCAGAGAAAAATTCAAAAAATATATTGAAACACACCGTTTTCATTCGAAATTGTATCAATATATTGTAAATATTTGTCTCTCAATATTCTAATATCAATAATATGTAATAAGTAGAAGTGATGACAGTCCAAAGTGGAGAGATTTACATGATGTAATCTCATTAGATTTGGATATGACTCAAATAGACTTTTTCTCTTTGATGATGATACTCTTCTTTTCTGTTAATTGTATCCCACAATACACCGCTACTCACCTACGTAGTACGGAGTGTAGCACGGAGTTTGGAGGGACTTATAAGATGTGAGCTCTTTGGCAAACCCAAAGTCGGTCAACTTTATGACACCATCTGGGCCTTTCTTTGAGTACAACAAATTTTCAGGCTAAAATAAAAAAAGTTCAAAATAGTAAACACATAAGCATACCAACTAATGTGAAAAAATATGGCATGCATTTAAGTTTTAATAAACAGGAGTTCTTATCATGATAATTCATGTAGTTATAACTCTGATACAAATTATTATACAGAAGAATGCCACAAAATAAGGTAGAATACAGTTGATGCTGTTTCTTTATATCTATGCACCATCCCAAGGATGAACCCTTCCCTCTCAATATGCCATAAATTCCTACCAGTAAAAGGCCTCCAGCTCTACTAGGCTCTAGAGCCAGCTGGATACCCTCTCAGCTGCCATTCTGGGGTTGTAAACTTATTTTTTTCTCTCCTTTCCAATAAAACTTAAGGAGTGCTTAAATATCTAATTATAGTATACAGGTGATATATTCATGGATAGATTCAATAGGGCACCTAAACAGAACAGAACATTCTAGCTTATATGTATTAATGTTATGGGTTGTGATATAGGTTGAAAGAGGATTTAACTAAACCAGTTTTAGTATAATGCTACAAACCTTTAGATCCCTGTGTGCAATGTTCATGGAATGTAGATAGTGTATGGCTTTAGCTATGTCACCGATGATACCTGCTGCCTCTGGAATGTAAATAGGAACATATTAAATACATTTTTCTGAAATAATAACATTTTTATTTTGTATAAAGTCCGACATCATAGCATTACTAACCACAGGCTTGTCTACAGACCTATTATAATACTTTTTATAGTTTATGCTTGCCTTGAAAATTTAAGCTGTAATACTTTGCTCCTTGTTTTTTGTTAGTTTCTATTTTTTATTTTAAGAGTCAAGACCATGACACTTATGGCAAATTTATGTAGTCAATCTCATTTTGGCTTTAGACAAACTGGTGATACATTTGACTAATTATTGCAAATTGAGTCACAACCCCAGATGACATTGTTAGATGACTGATGATGAAAATGAAAGTAAAAACATTTTTATGTTATACTTGGTAAAAAATGAAATTGTATACAACTTATAATATTGTCCACAAAGGGACCTTTAATGATCATAGAGGTTCAAGGAGCAACTAGTGACCTTAGATTAAAGTCTTTGCTTATCAGTAATACCAGGAATATCACTTCAAATATACTATCATTATAACAGTATTTAGCTTTTTTCTGGTGGAAATGAGCTGAGACTCAAAGCCACTAGGGAATAAAGGGTTACAAATCTGTGACTCTTATCGCTCAGCCCTTCTGCTAACAGCTGATGAGGGGTTACAAATCTGTGACTCTTATTGCTCAGCCCTTCTGCTAACAGCTGATGAGGGGTTACAAATCTGTGACTCTTATCGCTCAGCCCTTCTGCTAACAGATGATGAGGGGTTACAAATCTGTGACTCTGATCGATCAGCCCTTCTGCTAACAGCTGATGAGGGGTTACAAATCTGTGACTGATTGATCAGCCCTTCTGCTAACAGCTGATGAGGGGTTACAAATCTGTGACTCTGATCGCTCAGCCCTTCTGCTAACAGCTGATGAGGGGTTACAAATCTGTGACTCTGATCGCTCAGCCCTTCTGCTAACAGCTGATGAGGGGTTACAAATCTGTGACTCTTATTGCTCAGCCCTTCTGCTAACAGCTGATGAGGGGTTACAAATCTGTGACTCTTATCGCTCAGCCCTTCTGCTAACAGCTGATGAGGGGTTACAAATCTGTGACTCTTATCGCTCAGCCCTTCTGCTAACAGCTGATGAGGGGTTACAAATCTGTGACTCTGATCGATCAGCCCTTCTGCTAACAGCAATGAGGGGTTACAAATCTGTGACTGATTGATCAGCCCTTCTGCTAACAGCTGATGAGGGGTTACAAATCTGTGACTCTTATCGCTCAGCCCTTCTGCTAACAGCTGATGAGGGGTTACAAATCTGTGACTCTGATCGATCAGCCCTTCTGCTAACAGCAATGAGGGGTTATAAATCTATGACTGATTGATCAGCCCTTCTGCTAACAGCTGATGAGGGGTTACAAATCTGTGACTCTGATCGCTCAGCCCTTCTGCTAACAGATGATGAGGGGTTACAAATCTGTGACTCTGATCGCTCAGCCCTTCTGCTAACAGCAATGAGGGGTTACAAATCTGTGACTCTTATCGCTCAGCCCTTCTGCTAACAGCAATGAGGGGTTATAAATCTATGACTGATTGATCAGCCCTTCTGCTAACAGCTGATGAGGGGTTATAAATCTGACTGATTGATCAGCCCTTCTGCTAACAGCTGATAAGGAGTTATAAATCGGTAACTGACTGCTCAGCCCTTTTGCTTACAGCTATGTCCCAACACAATGTAACTCAAATTACATGTGCAGAAATCTATTTTACCAAAAACTGTGCAGTAGCACCATGACAAAACACATTGTATCATATCTATAACAATATCTCATCTTTAATTAGCAGACCTTGTACAAATACAATGCTGTGTTCTGAACAAGACTTCAGTTTTTGGTCTTAATCCAGTAAATTCAACATGCCTAATACAATGTAGTCAGAGGTCTGATGAAGGCTACACAATTGTGTTTACCTTAAATAGCAATTCTTTATTAATTATTCACCAGCACAATAAACTGCTTTATCACTGGAAAGACCTTCAAGATCCATTGTTTACAGCCTGGTAGAGATAAAGCATGACCAAATGCACACACTTCCATTTCATTTCCTGAACCAAAATAGGCTTACATTTTGCTTACTATTTGTCTTATTAAATATGACTCAAATTTAATTTAAAATTCATAAATGCTCTGTAGATATTAATATTATACACTTGTAGTCATTACTGTATTGTGATGTTTTTGTTTATGACAGATCCAAAAACAAAAGCAACATTATAATATCACATGGGAGAAAACTAACTACTGAAAAAAGGGAAAAATCTATCAGAAAGATGAGTATTAGATATTGACTAAAAAGTATGTATCAAATCATTATTATGTCATAGAACTAATAGCAAATTGATGAGAAGTGTAATGTGTGCATATATCAGGGATAGCAATGGTTAAACAGTAAATCTCATTCTGGTAACAGATTAATCAGTTTTATTATATACACTTTGTATACAATATATATTAAATATACAATAGATCTAATGAATAAGGTTACAGTAACCATAGAGGTGATCCAAAATACCATGTTAATAATAGTATCTTTTCAATATGCAACAGACATATGATGGTGATATGAAGCTGGTTAACTGATTGAAAAGGTAAAAGGTTAATCGGTTCCCGATTTTGTAACGAATTGCTACCCATAATATATATAGCGATAATGCCAGGGCTCCCACTATGATTTTGAAAACAGGAGTACATGGAGTCCCAGTCAAGAAAAAGTTGTAGTCCACATTGTTCGCGTGTGCACAGGCGCAAACACTTATTTTAAAGTGTAAAGAGGTATGTTTTGTGTCAAAGTCAGAAATAACAATAGATGTACAATATATTTAACTTTTTATTGTACATTTTGTAATAAATATTCACCAAAGTTTTATTAAAAACAATACTTTGTTTGAAGTCAACAGTATATGCATGGTACATGAATTAAAACCTGAGAAAATAGTCAGTAAATGTTCCAAAATATATCAATAAAATATCAAATGTATCAGTTTAACTCGAGATCTTCAGTTCATCATATATGGATATGATATAGTGTCCTTCTTTGATAACTATTCTCTCATCCAAATAAGGACTTAAATGATACAAATACAAATGTTTATATTATAAATAAAGTTTTATTCAAATAAGTTTTAACTTAAAGTTTTATTCAAATAAGTTTAAACTTAAAAAAATGATAAATTAACAAGAAAATAATGCCCATTTTACATGCGCAATTAGTGTTTCAAACAACTTCATTGTGTTTTGCCTCATAAATAAAAGCAAGCAGCTTACAGCGGTATTTCAGGTATCAAGTGGGATAGGCTACATAGAAGAAATTGTAATTAGAGTTGCAAACTAATTAAAGCTGATTGTGGTACCATCTAGCAGTAGCATTGCATAATCAACTGCATTAATAAGGAACAATTAGGCTGTCAATCATGAAAGTGAGACCTTTTGTCATACGTCAGTAGGCTGAGCCCAAAACTACAACCTCAACCAATCAAGCAGTTTCGCCTCAAACACAGTCTGTGTTACACTGACTGGCTGTATAATTGCATTCTGCTGAGAAATCTATGCGTACGGAAACTTGCAGTCTAATTAAATATGCCTAATTCGGGGAAATCAAATACGATGATTCACATCCGGGGAAATCAAATATGCCAATTCAAGTGTTTCTGAGAACCCTGCAATGCTTTTTGGTATCATTTGGTAATATTAGCTGAAACTGACACATGGCACACCATGATGAGTTCTTTCGGTCATCTGGAGATGGTGTCCAGTAGGTTGTACCCCGAACCCGGCCCCTTTCATACCTGGAGCTGATGCTCTACTGATTGTGCTACCAGATCCTTTTTTTAAATATTTTACCGTACACACTTGTCAAAAAACAAATGAGCATTACAATTGACCAGCATTTGGTTTTCCCCGACCTCTTTCTGTGAACATGTCAGGTTCCGGCAAAATTATATCTTTTTACATGGTGAAACCATGAAAATTGAGAAAAAATAAGTGTGACACCAAACAAATTTTGAATTTCAATAAACAATAGTAAATTGACTTATTTTGTCTCATTACTAATAAGAACTGTTTTGGCAATTGTTCACATTTAGAAATTGTATGTGTTTTTCATATTTCTATACCTTATTTCAGTGGCCTGTGGCAGATGTTTAGAATATTTAATTTTTGAACTAAATGGTAAATTGTGCCCATTTACATTGTTCTAAAGCAGAATGTAAAGACTGAAACAACAAATTAAACGAGCAGACTTGTAAGGTTGGAAATTGACTCTTTTTGTAATTGTCAACGGAACAGTAGTCAATTGTGAGCGAACCCTTTACTGGACTCAGTAAAAGACAAAAAAATCATTGTTTGACAGATAATTAATCTTGATCCCCAAGAAAAACAACACAATACTAAGTATTATATAAACACAGCTCAACATAAAATAAACATTCAATGCTAGTAACAGTAATATGGCAATAATAAACATTATAAATATCTCTCTCCTTGATACAATTTGCTCTGAGTATACCAATTCCTTGTCATTTCTGAAAGTAGTTATGTTTTTCTATGACAGAGAGACAAAACAAATAGCCACTGTTTTGATTCCGTCATCTGTAAATGTCTGATTTGGCAGATGCAACTATTAGATCTTATAAGCAGTTATTAAGTCAGAATTTGGAAAAAAACACAGTTCTATTTTTAAGATGCTCCTAACAGGGCATTTATTTGATGTCAGAGGGCAATATTAAAATTAATGACTACAAAGTTTATGGGAATTTAACATAGGAATGTTAGGTATTATAAAATTGAATACCTCGCTCTGTAAATGCTGAATCGGCTCTTTCTTGGATGCGATTAAACAACTCTCCTCCTTCCATACTGAAATGGAGAAATATATAATTCTTATCCAATTGTACATCAAACTGTTATTAACATGTTACTAGCAAACTTTCTTATTCATCATTCTTATGTACAAAGTTCCTCAAATGAACAATAAAAAATTATTATCAATCAGAATGGCTTACTCTTCCTTATGGTCTCACTTCAGAGGCTTATGAATAAAAATGTAATATATACATAAATGTTTTATATGCATTGGACATGAGCAAAATGTTCCCATCAGTTACAAAAGCATTTGTATTATGCCTTCACTTCAATAAACATTATTATCTCAAAATAACAAGGTACAAATCACTATCAAATAACATAAGTAAATAAATAAGAAATTAAATATTGGCCCTCTTATTTGTCCAAGGGCCAATACGACCGACCCGAGAAAATAACAGGGCCAATATCTAATCACTTATTTATTGACAATTTTATTAAATAACTACATGTTCTTATTACATTTTACACTTTTTAATATATAAATACTTTGTTTTTGCAATTATCCAAGTCATAAAATGCTTTTTTGTGTGTGAAATCTACATGGTGTAAATTTATGACACATTCGGTTAAACGCTACCAATTCATGCCATGAATGTTTGAAAACTGAGAATATTTTGTTTCATAAATTTATGCAACCTGTCAGCATCTACACATAGATTGAGTTCAAACCACATGACTGCCATTTCCTAGAGCTTTTTGCTGAAATCTGTATCATTTTTTGGCCCTGCCTTATTAGCCAATAAAATACGGGCTTTATATCTGTATTACTTTTCGGCCCTGGGCTGAAAAAGTGATATTGATATTGGCACTGTTTTAAAGCAGGTCATGGTGTTCTTGAATGTGGCAGGGGCTTTTTTTATAGGACTAATAATGTATAGTTATTTAATAATAATATGTATACATCACTACCAAATTTAATCAAAAGGAGTCATCCAATCTTGTTATTTACAACATTAGCAGCTGCAGTTACAACAAAATATAATGTCTGTAATATTAACAAGACACTTAAAAAGATTTTGAAGTATGATTTACCATAGAGGCAGTAATGAAAGTAATATATTTGCTCCATCCACCCCCCCCCCACCTTTTTGGAAAATTAAAGTTATTGATCTGTACCATCAATTTAATCTATTAGGCTTATAGGCAACATAAAATTACGGGAATGATGGAATTCTATTCCAATATATGACTGTAACTAGCTTTTCTATTGCCATATTCACATTTTATCCATGTCCTATTACAGTGTTATCAGTTAGAATTTGAGGACTGGTTCTACTAAAAAAGTTGACCACAGTGAAAATAAGGGTTAATTGCTCTAATCTTGTTTATCCTTGACAATAGATAAACTCTTGTTTCTTCAATGGAGCATTCTTTTGGCTATCATACACACCATTCCATAACAACCAGGAGGCATTTCTGTCCTGCATATACATTTTCGTACACATCGATTATCTTGACAATATGTTTGCAGCCTGATGCTCTCCAATGAAGGTCAATCTCACGTCTGGCCTTTGGCACATCTCGTAAAACCTACAATACAGACATTTTATTCTATACTTCTGATGATAACATTATAGATAAAAAAGAACATTTTAATATGCTATTAAGTTATCTTTGAACTTGTAACTGCAAACAAGTTGTCTTGCTCAATCCAAATCAAATAAAGTTAAGGACTCGTAAACATTCAATAGAGACCGTGATTTTTCCCCTGGAATTCCCAATGACAGTATAATTTATCAATGAAAGAATGTCTCAAATTTATTCTGTTTATTGGCAGAAGTAAATTTTTTAAATCAAATGACAAGTATTTGTGTTTAAAACGAAGCGACTTGATGGCTAGTTAACAGACTTTTCAAACTGATGTCAATGTCACTTAAATGGGAAATGGTTACAGCAGCTGTTGGCTTTAACAATGTTTATAATACTTTTATGGCTGTCTTTCTATATAATAAACCTCAAAACCACTGGAAATAACCGGTCTAGATGTTCCAAATTATTTCCCAATTCCGACCAAGACACACCTCCATGTTTACACGATGAATCTATTTCGTCAATCTGCGGTTTGAATCCCAAGGGAGTGGCTATCGACCGAACCAAAGGAATAACAGCAATATACATAATTTCCAACGAGTATTTATCCATAAATAACAATATGACAACACTGTGTAACAAAATTCGATAGATATTACAGACCTTCAAGGCAAATTTTTCGGCTGTCTTGTGAGAAAAACATTCAACCACTTTTCCATTGATCCCCAAGCCCAATACTTGACCAGTAACCCTATAATCTTGACTTATAGGAGTCTTTTTGGGCTGGAGTGTCCGCGAATATGTTTCACCCATTGACGGAAACATAGTGACACAGTCTTAAAACAATTTTACAGTTCTCATCCACTTAGTTCCGACATTGGAGTGAAGAGCACCTGTTTTCGTGTACAACGTCATCAAAATTCGAGTTCAAATTGCGTCCATTGCGAAAACGTCACAGCCTATTAATATGAAAATTGAATGATGTCAATTTCTAATTTTAGAATGTACTTTCGAAATAAAGAGGCGCCGACAGGGCACATTAATATTTGTTAACAGCGGGTTCAATATTAATGCACATGCTGTAGGTTAATTAACTTCTACTTACTTCTACTAATGTGTCCTTTACATAATTAAGTACACATGGATTCAATGAGAAACATTGTTCATTTTGTACGCTTAGTGGACAGTTTAGTAGCAACTGGTGCTCGACATGTGGAAATCTACTAGATTTAGATATGTTAGTGATAATGTTGATATTAATATAATGCCAAACATTTCCATGCTAGAAAAAGAAAATTTATAATAGTTTCTTTCTT
This sequence comes from Sinonovacula constricta, assembly GCA_007844125.1. NCBI lineage: Eukaryota > Metazoa > Mollusca > Bivalvia > Cardiida > Solecurtidae > Sinonovacula > Sinonovacula constricta. Next base: position 20,109,131 of record CM017561.1, read on the forward strand.
TTTTTTTCTTCTGAGCAGACTTCTCTGACACTGAAAGATTTTGTCAACATGATTGAATCCAGGCAGTTCTGGATCCAGTGGGAAGCGATGTTCCGGAGCAAATATAATTTATCGAAGTGACATTTCAAAAGCTAGTATATTTCACTTAGACTTTCTAATAACCTTGTATAAAATATCATAATCATTATACATAAGGTCATCCTTTTCGGCTATCCTATACGATCTCTATCGTTTCCCTTAGCCGATCGTCGGCGTTGTCCGAGATATATCGAAGGCGATCATACGGACTTTACCGACCGATGGAACAAGTCTCAACATCCCACAAATGATGTCATTCTGACCAAGAACTCAAACCTGATTGGTTGAGAAATTCACTGAGCTACATAGGCTAGTTATGGCAAATAAATACACGGTAATACATAGACACCGGTTAGAAAACTACCTGTCGGGTACAGGGAAGTTGTCACAATATACAGGTATGTGCACAGGCTTGATTTTATGCTTAACATTTTCTCTTTGCCACCAATAAACATAACATTTGTTTGCTGTTGTGTTATTTTAACTTTATACATAAAAATGCACATAAAATCAAAATCGATGAGTTTGCATAGAGGATTTTTATTTTTATTTTCGATATTTTGCTGCATATCCTTGGTCATGAATCAAATTTGTTATTAGGGCATTTTATGCATGTCTGTTCATATCCATACCTAGCAGAAACGTTGTGCATAGCCTAGGTCATCATGAATCTAGTTTGTGCTCATGCATATCGAATTGTTGATGATCTAGATCTACCATCTTACAAGTCATGTGCAACTGTTAAAGGTGGTATCCAACACATTGCCTGTATCTAATATATCTTGAGTGCTGGGTTGGTGGAGAGGCCCACAGGTGGCCCGGTTAGCTCAGTAGGTAGAGCTCTGGAATGGTGATCCGGGTGCTGTGGGTTCAATCCCCATATCGGGCCCTCACTTTTCCCTTAATTTACTTTATATCTAATATATGTAACACAAGCTCGAATCCAGAACTTTTCAGCTGGGGGTCCGAAGGTGGAATATGACATAATTCTAGGGGGGTCTAGATAAATGTTTCTAAATTGTGGGAGATGCATTTTGAACTGTATCTGGACAAAAGGTTAATAGCTTTTAATGGTTTTATTAAACTGATTCTGAAAGTCTGAAAATGCGAAGACATAATCCTTTAGTTACTTAACTTTGTTGTTGAAGACTGGTTCAAATTCTTCCAAAAATATGCCGAAATAGGAAAGCACATACTTCACTTTGAATTGGAACATAAAATGCAGCTAGTTTACATTTTAGTGGGGCATTTAAGGGGGGGGGGGTGGTGGGTGGGTGGCAAGTGACCTTAATTACTGCTCGGGTGGCTATGTAAATGACAGTCTAAGGACCTGAGGCCTACACAACTTTTGTGATCAGGCCATCTCTCAATAAATATAGTCGACAAAATTTTTATGACTGGGCCAACTGGGGTGGGGGCAGGGCCCTCAGCCACCCACAGGTAAATCCAGGCCTGTAACAATATCTGACAACTGTTTGGGGATTTTTTGCATAATTTCTGTAGAAAAATATCATACGATAATCTATGCTTTGACGTTTTTAAAACAGTATCTCAGTTTTGGGGCATTAAAACCCATTAATAAACCCTTAAACTGTTCATTCTTTTCAAATCTATAAATAAGAATGTTTGGCCCCATATCATTCTTTTCAAATCTATAAATAAGAATGTTTGGCTCCATATATGCCTGAAAAAAATTGTCCTGGTGGTTGCAAGCCCTGGATCCTTACCCCCTAGTATAGCTTGTACTAATGTAGTAACAGTGAGGTGAGACCTCTATTCATTAAAGGTTTTAAACAAATAATGTTTGCTGTTTACTTTTGCTTATTATCTTTCCACTTTGCAAAGTTATGCAAAATCAAAATAACTTGGTCATGGGCGCCTCCTCCCCAAATTTCTATTTTGTTAAATATAAAAAAGCAGAGCCTTAACTAGCCTGACCTTTTATTTTGTTAGATATTTATGCAAATACTAGCTTCTTGCTATACGTTTCACTAGTCAGAAATTTAGGACTTGTGCCTATTAAAATTACTGCAGTAGGTAAGTTGCAAACAATGCAGATCATGATAGAGAGACAACTAGTAGGGTATGTAAAAATGACAAAGCTGTACCCAGCCTTTGTATTTACTATATATCAAACTGAGTGCTAACTTCAGGTATTGACTCTGCATGCATACAATCATTTACCTGTAAGTTCAATTGCCTGTGTGCTGTTTCAACCATGACTGGCCACAAGAGCTCAAGCGGTAGAGCATCGGCTTGTGGATCAGGAGGTCGCAGGTTCAAACACAGCCAGGTAAAATCAAAGACTTTAAAGTTGGTAGTAGTGGCTTCCCTCCTCACGCTCTAGGCTATAGGGACTGCATTACGCCTGACTCGTCGGTGTCAGTATAATGGACAGGCCGGGTTTAGTCCCTGGGCACCTCATAAGTGCCCCTGTGCTATAATGATAGAAATGTCGCTGAACAGTTTTGGCAAAAATGCTGGCAAATCCCTGTCTCATCCATTCTCTAACTTTACAGTTAACCTCCCATAACTTGCCAAGACACATTTTATTTATTCAAGTGCTATTTGCACACATTGATTTTTCTTTGTGAGTAAGCCATTGAAGAAAACTTCTTACAAGGTCACTAGAGTTATGTTATTATTTCAGAGTTACCCATTAGTATGGTGTTTTGTCCACTGGGGAATATTTTATTGATTTTTTTTGTATAGTATTTGTTGTACATTTCATTTTTTATGTGTACACAGTCATAGTTAAGTTTGAAGATTGAAGATAATGCAGAGAGTTTAAGCTTGTTTTGTACAAGGGGTGCCTGTAGCAGAGTGGTAACAGTCACTTGTAATGCATACATGTGTCATTGCTAGAGACTCCGCCTCTCTCCTCAAAGGTCTTCCAGCAGAACTACAGCATGGTGAGCATGCTGGTGCTTCTACCCAGACATTTGTCTGGGATCTTCTTCCAATAATTAACTGAATATGGCCAATATAAAATGATTGTGTGTGTGATTGTACATATGAAAAAAACAACATATTTCCCCTTTAGGCCTTAATATAACACATACCTAGGGATTTCACATACAAGTTTTAAAGAATGTCTATTTTCTATGGATTTGGTCTATAAAAAGTGCCTGCATGATATTTATTGAAAGTATTTTAGTTGCCCATAAATGGTCTAGTAATTCTAAAAAAAAACTATTACAGTATGTTATACCTTTGTCTGTTTACAGCATAGCATGCTTGTCTTTTAATATATAACTTGGCAGTGGGTGGATTTCATGTATAACATAGAAACCATTTCCTTCAAACCTAATCTCATGCTCACTCAGATGATGTTGAAATGACCTTGAAAGCTATGAAGGTCAGTTCAGCAACTGGGTTTAGAAGACTGAAATGAAATGTTGCATCAAATCTATTGCCCAACTCTAACCCTAACCCTACATGTATATTGTAGATACAAATGATACATGTACTTATACTGAACAAATCAAAGAGATAACATTTGAAGATAATATTGCTTATTCCCTTAAAAGTACTATCTCAGCTTTACAACAAATTTCAATGGAGGATATACAAATAGATAACAAAGCTGGATATAATATCTTATTTTAGGAGTTTCTGTTCGCATTTTGTTTAAAATAAACAAATAATAGTAATAATAATAAATACAATAATAATAAACATTGTCATTACTTCATCTAATTTTAAATTAACTGCCTGTTAAACTTTTGTCATTTTTATTTATAATTTAAACAAAAGAAAATTCCCTATTTTGTTTTTTTATCCAATGTGGTCAGACTATTTTGTATGCAAGACATCTTGGATGAGTTTGTAACTTGGTAATGTGGGATCAAAAATCATGTCACTTAAGTCATACTTAAAACACCCACTACAACTGTGAACACACTGGAGGCCACACTTATGGCCCAATCTTTACAAAACACAGCTAGAATGTTTGTATGAAATTTTGGACAAGTTGGTAACTTGGTCACATGGTATCAAAAGAGAAGGTCAATGGTGCAAAATATTAAATAATCCTGTAAACGCACTGAAAGTGTTTTGAATCTATTTCGTCAATCTGCGATTTGAATCCCAAGGGAGTGGCTATTGACCGAAACCAAAGGAATAACAGCAATATACATAATTTCCAACAAGTATTTATCCATAAATACCAATATGACAACACTGTGTAACAAAATTCGATAGATATTACAGACCTTCAAGGCAAATTTTTCACAGACCTTGATCAGACTCTTAGTCTTCATGCACATCTTAATAGGTTAATGTGTAAAAAGGTATGCTAAGCAAATGACTTGTGAACTTAAGATGTCTAAGGCACAGTTGTGTACATTTTGTCTTATGATTAGATTATCAAGGATACTGAAATCCAGGGTCTTCAGGTGAGCGATTCAGGGATGATGATGCTCTTGTTATTTTTCTTTAAATTTTTTATCAGTAGTTCTCATGCACTTTTACTGAGTCTTATCTTAGCTTTTATACAATTTTATGTCTTTTGCAAAAATTTTATAGCATTGTGAAAGTAGACCAAATTTTGATAAATTTGATTTATCTTTGACAGAAAAACCTATTCAGTCATGAATATGAAAACTGAGCTAGATCGTCTGTGTCCAAGTTGTTCTAAATGTTTTATGACTTTATCTTAGGGTCAAGATGCCACCAAAGCGAAAGGCAGGTGGTGCAGCAAAAGGAGGTAAAGGCAAGAAAGCCAAGACTGAAGATGTTGCTGATAGCGTCCCCAAGACCATGAAGGATGCAGCAGCAGTTCTGAAAGCAGCAGACAAGAGGGAAGGAGGAAAGAAACAGCACAAAGTTGACCAATTTTGTCCACTTTCAAATTCAGCCACAGTAAGTTTGTTTGCCTGTTGAAAGTCTGAGAGGTCATTGACATGAATATCTGTAGCAGCTTATGTATTGCCTTTGCTATTAGATCTAAATAGGTACAGGACCCTTTTGGTGTGGTCAGGTACACAGTACAAGGGCTTCAGTACACGGTACATTTCAGTACATTTACTCACAAAAAAAACAACATTTTTTCTTTAACTAGTAGGTGACTTAGACAGAAACACGCTTACTTTTGCATCCAATTGTGTCAAACAAAATCCAATATTTACCTTTTTGTAAATTTCTTAATTTATCCTTTTCAAATATATTTTTATGTTTTAGATATATACTCCCCTGATTTCTAATACCATTGCTTTTCGACAAATCTGCACATCTCAAAGATGTTTGACCTAGGCCTTGGCTGTTAAAGTTTGATGGCATAATGTATTTTAAACAGCATCAAATTTTTGTTATAAATGTTTCCTTTAAATGCTATAAATGTTACATTTGTAGTGTATATAACTTTAGTAAAATGTTGAATGTCATTTATGAACTATAATAAGAATCAATTATATCCGATTACTTTCAGAAATGTCCAGCAATATCTTTAAAAAAACTGGAGTAATTAGCACTCAGACTGTTTTAAGTCACATGATCAGTATTGATTATTAGCAAAATGCCAAATCATATTCCAATTCTATAAAACTTTATAGCCTTTCATATTGGCAAAATATTTAAAGGCACTATCAACTAATGTTTGTTTTTGTCACAACAATACTATTTTCATGCATAACCATGAGGATTGCTAATGTCATAGTAGTCATGTGATGAAACATCTATTTGCTGCTAATGAACCCAAGACTGTCACCATTTAGCTTTCAACTTCTGTGGCAATAATCCACTTGGCTCACTCAAATTTGTAGTCAGTCTGGGTTTCTTTTCATATGAGGAGTATACATATATAAATGACATCCAGCTTAAATATATAAAATAAAAAAAACGAGAGGTTTCTTGTGTTAGACTTATAAATGGTGCCCTCTGAAACACTGCTGAGTTGTTATGATTATCACATTCGTGTATCTCACAAATGTGAATGCCAGAAACATAGAAGTCACTTATTTTTTTTAATTTTGACATAATTTTTTTTAAAAAGATGTTGACATGACATTGTATGTCATCAGGAGAGTACCTTAGATTGTGCAGTGCATAAGAACCATTGCTCTACCTGTGTTAATTAAATTGTTAATATCCAGCATCTAACATTGAATTGTTACAGTTTTAGTATAGTGCATCTATGTTATGCATGCTTTAATTGACTAAAAGATTGGGGGGATTGGTGACTTGAAAATTGCCCCCATTGTCAGATAGATCTGCTCCAAATTATTCAGGGGGTCCATTTATTTGGAATCCTTGGATACTATATCTGGGTCTTATTTTGTTAGTGACATTACTAATACTTAAATGTTTTACTTTCATATAAATATGAGCACTCAATCCATTGAAGTACTAACAGATATGTTATTTACACCAGGTTCTACTTTTTGGAGTACCTATGATCAGGTCTGACAAGGGAGACAATTTTCATATTACCAATGTACCATATTTGTTTTATGTGTTCATTGCTTTGATTGAATAAAAAATTGGTAATACATGTGTATGATCTTGTTGATTGGCATAGTGCTTGAACTAAATATTCAATATTTTCTTTCTTTTAAGGTACATGGCGAGTATGACTGTATGTTGAATCAGACAAACATAGGCCAGAACAACAACAAATTTTACATTATCCAGTTGTTGAATGGGAGTGGCAATTTTTATACGTGGAATAGGTGGGGCAGAGTGGTAAGGCCATGTTTGTTGCTTTGGAGTCTTTATGAACCATCTTAATACTCAAATAGCCAGAAAACACCAAATATAAATTTGTCAAGCTAAGCATTGTACATGCAGACTAAAACTGTTTGACAGTGCATTTTAAAATACGCCAAACACACTTTCATTCCCATGATGGAAACTAGACTATAAAATTGACCTTTAATTACCTTTACTGTTTTTTGTAGTGTGACCTTGTGGCCATAGTTTTAATCTTTTTAAAATTTTGGCTAAGAACATCCCAGTTGAATTCCAACTATCATAATTAATTGTAATAAATTCAAGGTACAATTTGTTGAGCATTGTAAGAAAATAGAAATTGCAGGCATCAGTAGATTTTCATAGTGAATTCTTGACAACTTTCATGCTGTTTTATCCAAGCAACAACTGCAATTTGCAAGTATCCATGAATTATGAAATTTATCAATTTGTGGCACATTTTGGAATTCATAGTCTCTGTGGGATTATAATATGCCATGACTATGAATGATGAAATATTTAAAAAATGTTTCTAATTTTGATAATTTAAATAATTGTATATTTTGCAGAAGAAGGACCTTAATCCAAAGTAAGAATACTTAACCTCAACTTTTGTTGCACACTAGGGTGAACTTGGTCAGAATTCCCTTTCACCACCAATGAGCTTGGATGCAGCCATCAAAGGGTTTGAAAAGAAATTCAAAGACAAAACCAAAGCCAACTGGAAGGACCGCTACACGTTTACCCCAATTAAAGGCAAATATACCTTTATAGAGATGGCTGATGATGATGGGACTGACGAACCTGATGCTCCTGTAAGTCAGTCTTCACGGAATTGGGGAAGAATATACAGTCTCACTGTTTGTCCATCTGCCTGTCTGTGTATCTGTACATTGGTCCATCCTTCCATCCCATATTCTTGTCTCACCCGCAGCTTCCAAATTACATAATCACCAATTCAAGTGAATGTTTCTTGTTACAGGATTTTATTGTTAGACTACTTCTGCATGTTGCAAACACTTAACATACCGGTATTCAAAAGATGCTTCAAGAATAAAAAAGTATTTCATGATTTTTGGTTAAGGAGATAGAAATACCATTGAAAGGAAACCTTATAATTGGACTCTGGCCCACAGTCAAATAATAGGGTAATCATTTTCACTCTGGGTCCAAATAAAGGTAGTTAACTTCTACTGTGATGGTAAAAACAGCTGATTCAAATATAGTTTGAAGATAAAATAAGCATGAAATGAAAGAAGATGTGACAATTTATGATCATATTTTATTTTGCACATGGTCATAAAAGATATATCCAGTCATGGCTATGCCATGTGTACATGTATATTTTTCTATGACCACCTGTGAAATAACATACAGCCATACACTGAAATAAACAAATATCCTCTATATGTTTCAGTATTTGACTGCTAGGTCTATTGACGTTTTAACAGAACTGCTGTGTTTATTGTGTAACTGGCTTATAAATGTGTGGAAGATTGCAATGAGAAAAGTAATATTTTAAAGACTTTAGCCAGAAGACAAAGTAACAGATCAGTGAAGGAAACTTTCTAGTAAGGCATACTAAAATGTTAACAATACATTTAAAAAAATTCTGCTTAATGTCGTAGACCAATGTGGGGTCATTGGCTATTGTTTAAACCAGTTTGCTTCGTCATAAACTTGTAGCTGGTTGTACTAATTTCATTATTTTTCTGGAGATAAGTCATTAATATTTCATTATTGGGTTGAAATTATACTGTTATGACCATGAAATAAACATATTAGCATTGTTGCATTGTTGAAATTCGACCAACTCATGGTAAGGTTTAGTTTCAGCATAATATTGATGTAGAAACAAATACATATCGCTGTTTAAGTGGATTTTTGCAACATTGAAATTTAACCTTTCAACAAAATTGAGTTCTTATGTGGCACCATCAAAACAACAACGTTTTTTACAACTTTCAAAACCAAATATAAATACAACATTTACTTTAATGTGAAATTTGATGTTCCATCAATGTTGCTTCAATTTCATAGTACTTACTGGGTGTTCCAATAAACTTAACATGGTTCTGTTTCCTAGGCAGCATCAAGTTCTGGTGCAGAACCTAAAGGAAAGGTGGCGCCATCTAAACTGGAAAAACCTACACAGGACCTCATTAAGTTCATCTTTGACCATGACATGTTTAGGGATACTATGAAGAAGTTTGATCTTGGTAAGTCTGTCATCAACAAAGTTAAATAAGTTTCTGAATAAAACTGAAATTGTGAAGAAAAGAAAATATCTTCAATAATGGATAGTTGAATGTTTTTAAATGGACAAAGATGTTTAAAAATTTTTCAACAAATGGATTAAATTATTGCAATTAATTTTAATTTTATTCCTTTTTTAAAATTGAGAATCAGGCCAGTCACTATACTGTTTATGACTGATGTATTTTACTTCTATTCCTGAGTGGTAAGATTGAACCTTTACAAGGTTGTTAAGCTTCTAATGGTTTAAAATAGATGTAATGTGACATGAACCATTATTTGTTGTGTTTTAATAAAATTGTACTTTTTTAGCACATTGCTTTTAAGGTGGTTTCTGGCAGTTCAAATACATATAACACTATCTTATCCATGTTTCAGGGAACTTGGGCATAATTTCTTCATAAATTCATAATTATGTCTAAACAAAGATGTTTTGTATACTTCTTTAATTGTTAGAAGTACATTGGCTCTTAAATGTTCATTCTTTCAAAATCTCTATGTAAGCTTGATGGGGATTTCTGCTAAAAGTAGATATCATTGTCAGAGTATATTTGCAAATGATGTTATAATGGGATTTTAAAGTATGTGGTTATGTTTTTTTTTTAGTTTAAAATAGCTGTGCAGCATGACTGAGATAGGAAATACATATTTATAATGATGAATATAGTGTTATGCTTCACTCTCCATATAAGTGTAGTGCATATATTAACAGCATTTTGCAGGATCCTTTTAGGTGACTAAACTTTATTTGGTTGTTTAAGGAATAAAACTTTGGTCTAAACTGTTGGATATCACCTTTTAGACAATAACAACATACCTACACTTGTGGATAAAGTAAAGCAACAACATAATATCTAACATTTAAAGATTTTTTTGTTAGAAAAAAGGAAAACATATTGTTTTGTTTTTTAAACAGATGTCAAGAAGATGCCTCTGGGGAAGCTAAGTAAGGGGCAGATAGCAAAGGGCTTTGAAGTTCTTGATGAGATTGAGAAGGAACTTAATGCAAACAGGAAGACTAAGATTAACGACTTGTCATCAAAATTCTACACTGTGATACCACATTCATTCGGTCGTAATATTCCACCTCCCATCAACACCCTGGAACTTCTGCGCCAAAAAATGGACATGCTTCTTGTAAGTAATTTTACTGATTATTTACTACTTAATTTCTGTAAGAATATATTAACGAGGTCAGCATTCTTCAAATTTTGTATACTGATACATACACTTGGAGCACCCCCTCCCCCTACTGATGTCATAGGGTAAGATGCCATAAAACAATTAGTCAAACTGGATGCTCATAAGCTACCCTCACTACCTTCCCCCAACCCATTAACCTCCCACTGTGCTTACAGTATGAAGCCAGATAAGGCCACATTCCAAGTTTCAATGTCCAGTGTATTTTGCATACCATTTACAGTTACAAACCTCAAGGTCAAGGTTGTATTTAAGATCATCAGGAGCATATGTCAATTCCATTGACAATTTTTTGTGTATTAAATTTGGATTGGAAATTATTAAAATGATAATTTCAAAGTGCATAGTTATTTCTACCAGTTATTCAATCTTGGGCAAAATAAATACATATACACATAAGTACAGTATTGAAGAAATAACTATTCATTCTTTGAATAGGGCAAAACACATCAAATAATTGAAATAATTTATTATTCTGAAGAATGGAAATTCATTATTATTCAGGAATGAATAAAAAATAATATTTTATTCTTGAGAAAGGAAATTCATTGTGATTCATAGTAGGCCAGAAAAGATGTCTATATCCATTTAAGCCAACTGATATTAATTGAACTCTGTTTGAATACAGAAAAATTATCATCTTATATTTTCTCTTCTCATCTGTGATTTCTGCTGCAGGGCAACTTTTCTCAAAATAGTGTTTTCTTTATTCATGATGATGTGTTTCCTATTCTTAACAACAGGTTTTGGGAGACATTGAAGTGGCACAGACCCTGGAAAAAGAAAAGGATAAGAAAATGGAGGTCAAGGTTGGTAACAGTTATCTTTTTTTAATACTAATTTATGTGTGCTATTTTTATTGTACAATTGATTTATATGATTCCATCGACCATGTATGCACAGTGTAACCGCCACATGTTTGCTTGCTTAGATTTAACCTGATCCAAATAAGATCAAACAAAGTTATGAGTTCTGGTTCAACCAAGGAAGTGGGTAGTTTTGAGGGATTAATGCATGTTAAAGTAGTCTGGGGGTCATTTCACTTAAAGTCTAAGAACCATTGTGCTATTTCATCGTAAGTCTAGAACCCTAAATGTATGATCTGTCCTAGAACGTTAGACACGATTCCTATGGTTTTGAGTCATACTCCCATCCTGGGACTTTATTTAAACCCTTTTAATATTGTTTGGTGATCATATTACCATAAATAGGTTCTGACATGCTTGATGAAATGCCTTCCTTTAATTATAATCATTCATAGGACACATACACAGCACTTATAAATGTCTTTGGTTTGAAGGTTAACTCTAGTCCTAGGATTTTTATGAGGAAATGGTATTTTTTAAAAATATAATGTATGTGCATTTAGCTGAAACTTTAACTGGCTTGTTGACAATAGGTTGGTGATATGTCTCCCAATCCACTGGATATCAACTACAGTCTCCTGATGTGTGATCTGCAGGTGGTAGATCCTAAGTCTGACGAGTTCAAGGTAGGAACCAATTCCATATTTTCAAACTGAAAGAAACAAGCTGCTCTAAGCTTTATGTCAACAAAGTGCCATTATGATCATACCATCATGTAAAATTCCCCAGGCTAGGAAGTTAACAAGCATTGAAAGTAACTGTGATTGTAAACAGTTGGTAGAATATAGGATGAAGGGCTGTTTTTTCATGTGTATAAGGTGAATATATGTAAGTGCATTTTTAATGTATTTTTCTCTTTAGTGTGTTCTTTGGCTAGAAATTTCATTAACGACACTTACTAGTTATAATGTTGTAGTTATTGAGTCCATGTAATTGAGTTGGAATATGAACTTAATGTTGTAAAAATAATCTACAACGTTCTTCATATGGATGACTGCTTGAAATTGAGTAGCATTTAAATGTAAACAAAAGTTAACAATTTAAATTTGAAAAAAATGTTGTTTTGCCACAAACACCAAAATTGCTTAAAGCTGCTAAAATGTTTTTGTTATTGTGATTATTGGAAGGTTTTCTGAATAGGCTTCATATAAGAAATATTCTAAACTTTATAATTTATTTGTTTACTGTCAGCATTATGCTTATACTTCCCTCCTCATTGTTGTTCTTATGCTGCATAATGTAATCTTATGTGCAGGTTGCAGTTGGAAGCATTTTAAGTTGTAAAGGTGGAAAAATATCGCCATACTTTTTCAACAAGTTCATGTATGTACTAGAATATCTATTTCAATAATTTCATGTATGTACTAGAATATCTATTTCAATAATTTCATGTATGTACTAGAATATCTGTTGAAGGGAGATAACACAAGGCAATTGAATAGGTGATATTAACCTGCACAAAACCTCACATATACATTGTATTTTTAATATTAGTAGGAATGTTGATTGCATCCTTCTGTTTTTAGAGACAATGGACTCTGCACCAGAATATTTACTTAATTGTAGGGCAGCAGTGGCGGCTGTGGCTGAATAAGCCAATGCGGGAGCTGCAGCTTCTGCCGCACTTGCTGCAAGTGTGGTCCTTGTTGGTTACTATGGGGTAATTGTTAGTAGATAAAGCAATTCCAAACAATTGAGTGCACATAAGATATCTTCATTTAGAACACAGATGTAAATCAACATTTGAAAACTATGCACCGCAGCCTGTATGATTACTCTAGTCGCAGGATGCTGCATTTAAACTTTTTTTATAACAAGTTACAGTAGCAGGCAATTTGTTATAAAGGAAATCCTAATATTTTGCTTGTTATTTTCAGAAACTGAACACCTACACCAACAATACAGCTGGAGGATGGAGGAAACCAAAGATCCTTCAAATATGGAAGGTGAACAGAGATGGAGAGGTAAGGGAGATAACTTTTCCAAACTGCTATTTAGGTCACAATTACAATAAGCAATAAAGTATATGTAAATATGATCCTAAGAGAATTTCAAAATATGTTTGTATTTGAACAAGTGTCGGATGTAATTCACAACAGGCAAGTTAAAAATATTGATAAAAAATATACATGATGCACTAAAAACATGGAAGCTGAACATTAACACACACTGCTGATGCTGTCAGGTTTTTGGGCTGTATTAAAAAATGTTTTCATAAATTTTCAGGTAAACTGCCTATGACTTGGTTGGATACCACAAATAATAAAATGTACATGCATGTGCTAAGAATATCAATCTTTTCTTTACACAGAGTTCCAGGTTTAAAGCCCACGCTGGTACTGGAAATCGCAAGTTGCTTTGGCATGGCACTAGTGTAGCAGTAGTGGCAGCCATTTTGAAGAGTGGCCTGCGTATCATGCCTCACAGTGGCGGAAGGGTGGGATCTGGCATCTACTTTGCCTCAGAGAATTCTAAATCAGCAGGCTATGGTGAGTGTGTTATTATAATCTCTGTAGTTGGACTTACAAAATCTTGACTCCTTGTATACTGTTGTACTGGTAGGTAATGTCAGGTTTATACTTTCAAGCCAGGGCTCATTAAGCTGAATTTACATTCCTTGGGTAATAATTTTTTGAACATGAAAATCAACCTAAAACAGCACATTTATTTGGACTGTATAGTTTTGTTTTAATATAATCATACCATATTGTATAAATACAATGAAGCCTTTTTTTTTGCATTGGCTATCTTTCAAAAGTTACATGAATATTACAAAACTATTAAACTAGTAGGACCGGACCTGGTAGCGCAATCGGTAGAGCATCGGCTCCAGGTACGGGAGGCCCCGGGATCGATCCTGGGCCGCGACATACCAAAGTCGTTAAAAATGGTAGTGGTATAGCTCCCTTGCTAACGCTCAAGCAAATATAAGGGTAGTTCCATGACTGGTTGGCCCGGTGTCAGGATAATGTGACTGGGTGTGGTATCATGCCAGGTGTTCACGGCATGCTTTACACAGTGAAGGCAGCACTATAACTGCTTCAAGTGGACACTGTCTCCAGATAACTGAAATACTGTTGGTGGGACAATAAACCCAATAAACAAATAAACTAGTAGGGCAATTGTGTGGATAGCCCTTGAGCTATTATTTGCTACCATCACATATCAGGTGGAGGATAACCTCACATGTTGAGTAAGACCCGTAACCACCAATCAATCTTAAGCATTGTTCATATGTTGTATTTCCAATCAAACTATCTTTACAATATCTTCAAAGTATATTAAGCTAAATGACTGGAATGTTGCAAGACATGTTGCTACTCTCAGCATAAAATCATATTTGAACTTCATACAAAATCTGTATTTTGTTGGTAGGAAAATGGTGACTTGAGTTCAAGTCATAAAACAGCCTCAAGAATGGTCTGTGAATATGGGCTCTAGGACTGTTTTAGAAATTTAGCCTGCTACAATTTTTAGTATTTTTGGTGGTGTCATTTGTAGCACCATCCAGAGTGATGAGAAAGCTACTTTTTAGAATCACACAGGATTGACCCTGTATGACCTTGACCACCCGCAGTCAGTTGTTCATGCCATGGGAAGAAAAAGTGTGTTTACAGAACAGATATGTATGTCTAAGGAGACTACACATGTCAGTTGCGTCCAGTCATTTCTGTTTCTAAGGATAACGTTAATATTGTTGTGTGTTTAAACTGGAAGTTCATTATACTGTGTAATTAACATATACATGAAATGCAGATTTATAAATGAACTATGCGTAAGAATATTACTCACTGTCTAGAGGAAAGGGTCGAAATGGGCAATCTAAAGCTGCATGTGTTGAGAGAAAGGGCATACTCAGGACTTTAAGATTCAGATAACAGAGGTGTAAGAGGTAGTAGTTAATTTCAAACTCAGCTTATTTTGGTTTAATCCTGTTGCATGTATGAGTATTTATTTCAGGCCCAACTTTAGTTAAAATGCAAAACCATATTTAAGTATTGAATGTTTAATAAAATGGTTTCTGTTATCGGATGTTAGTGATGCTGATGGAGCTTTTGTCCCAATGTATAATCAGTATTTTAGAAGGGGTGTTAATTTGCAGCTGAAGACTTGCCTGCTTTCCAATTACCAATGTGCTGTACTTTTAATTCACTACAGAATAATTTGGACAGCTCTAATCGTGTATAGGGTCAGACTGACACCACCAGAACAGTGCTTCTGATTGCCTTGATTTTTGCAGAAGAACTACATGCAAAGATGAGCAGGAAAAGGACAGATTGTGATCAGTCTGTCCCCAGCAGGAGCTGGCTGATCTATGTTTTGATTATGCTTGATACATTTCTGCTAAGCATGATAAGTGTTACAACACCCTCAGGTTTTAAATTTGTTATAATTTATCATATTCAATTTTGCAGTTGGAACTGTGGGTACTAAAGGCATCATGTTCCTGAACGAGGTAGTCTTGGGTAAGACTTATGATGTGTCAGTCAACCAGTGCCAATTGAAGTCGGCACCAATTGGTTATGACTCTGTTTTAGCTCAAGGAATCACAGAACCAGGTTAGTGCATCAGGGTCATGGTCACATGACATTGTTATGTTGTAAAAGCAGATTTTTATATATTAGGGCATAAATCAATATTTAGAAACATTAGAGTGAGATTTTCTTTAAATTATGGTGTTTTTTGTTTTAGTGGTTTATATGTGTATTTTGTTGTTGGGGGGGGGGGGGGGGGGGATTTAACTCCCATTTTTAACTGTTTTATTTAGAAACTAGGTATACTTGAGGGTTTGTATTCACAGACTGGACAGCCAGATTAAAAAATATGCAACTGCATATTGGCAGGCGAGCTTGGATATGCCTCTCAATGGGCCAACTGTAATTTGGTTTATTAACCTACTCAATGGGCCATCTGTAATGTGGTTTATTAACCTACTCAATGGGCCAACTGTAATGTGGTTTATTAACCTACTCATTGGGCCAACTGTAATTTGGTTTATTAACCTACTCAATGGGCCATCTGTAATGTGGTTTATTAACCTACTCAATGGGCCAACTGTAATGTGGTTTATTAACCTACTTAATGGGCCAACTGTAATGTGGTTAATTAACCTACCCAATGGGCCAACTGTAATGTGGTTTATTAACCTACTCAATGGGCCAACTGTAATGTGGTTTATTAACCTACTTAATGGGCCAACTGTAATGTGGTTAATTAACCTACTCAATGGGCCAACTGTAATGTGGTTTATTAACCTACTCAATGGGCCAACTGTAATGTGGTTTATTAACCTACTTAATGGGCCAACTGTAATGTGGTTAATTAACCTACCCAATGGGCCAACTGTAATTTGGTTTATTAACCTACTTATTGGGCCAACTGCAACTTGGTTTATTAACCTACTCAATGTGCCAACTGTAATGTGGTTTATTAACCTACTCATTGGGCCAACTGTAATTTGGTTTATTAACCTACTCAATGGGCCAACTGTAATGTGGTTTATTAACCTACTCAATGGGCCAACTGTAATGTGGTTTATTAACCTACTTAATGGGCCAACTGTAATGTGGTTAATTAACCTACCCAATGGGCCAACTGTAATTTGGTTTATTAACCTACTTATTGGGCCAACTGCAACTTGGTTTATTAACCTACTCAATGTGCCAACTGTAATGTGGTTTATTAACCTACTCATTGGGCCAACTGTAATGTGGTTTATTAACCTACTCAATGGGCCAACTGTAATGTGGTTTATTAACCTACTCAATGGGCCAACTGTAATTTGGTTTATTAACCTACTCAATGGGCCAACTGTAATGTGGTTTATTAACCTACTCAATGGGCCAACTGTATTGTGGTTTATTAACCTACTCAATGGGCCAACTGTAATGTGGTTTATTAACCGACTCAGTGGGCCAACTGTATTGTGGTTTATTAACCTACTCAATGGGCCAACTGTATTGTGGTTTATTAACCTACTCAATGGGCCAACTGTGATGTGGTTTATTAACCTACTCAATGGGCCAACTGTAATGTGGTTTATTAACCTACTCAATGGGCCAACTGTATTGTGGTTTATTAACCTACTCAATGGGCCAACTGTAATGAGGTTTATTAACCGACTCAATGGGCCAACTGTAATGTGGTTTATTAACAGACTCAATGGGCCAACTGTATTGTGGTTTATTAACCTACTCAATGGGCCAACTGTATTGTGGTTTATTAACCGAATCAATGGGCCAACTGTAATGTGGTTTATTAACCTACTCAATGGGCCAACTGTATTGTGGTTTATTAACCGACTTAATGGGCCAACTGTAATGTGGTTTATTAACCTACTAAGTGGGCTAACTTTAATGTGGTTTATTAACCTACTCAATGGGCCAACTGTAATGTGGTTTATTAACCTGCTCAATGGACCAGTTGTAATGTTGTTTATTAACCGACTCAATGGGCCAACTGTAATGTGGTTTATTAACCGACACAATAGGCCAACTGTATTGTGGTTTATTAACCTACTCAATGGGCCAACTGTAATGTGGTTTATTAACCTACTCAATGGGCCAACTGTAATGTGGTTTATTAACCTACTCAATGGGCCAACTGTAATGTAGTTTATTAACCTACTCAATGGGCCAACTGTAATGTGGTTTATTAACCTACTCAATGATCCAACTGTAATGTGGCTTATTATCTTACTTAATGGGCCAACTGTAATGTGGTTTATTAACCGACTCAATGGGCAAACTGTAATGTGGTTTATTAACCGACTCAATGGGCCAACTGTAATGTGGTTTATTAACCGACTCAATGGGCCAACTGTTATTTAGTTTATTAACCGACTCAATGGGCCAACTGTAATGTGGTTTATTAACCGACTCAATGGGCCAACTGTAATGTGGTTTATTAACCGACTCAATGGGCCAACTGTAATAGGGTTTATTAACCAACTTAATAGGCCAACTGTAATGTGGTTTATTAACCTACTAAGTGGGCCAACTTTAATGTGGTATATTAACCTACTTAATGGGCCAACTGTAATGTGGTTTATTAACCTACTCAATGGGCCAACTGTAATGTGGTTTATTAACCTACTTAATGGGCCAACTGTATTGTGGTTTATTAACCGACTCAATGGGCCAACTGTAATGTGGTTTATTAACCGACTCAATGGGCCAACTGTAATGTGGTTTATAAACCTACTTATGGGCCAACTGTAATGTGGTTTATTAACCTACTCAATGGGCCAACTGTATTGTGGTTTATTAACCTACTTAATGGGCCAACTGTAATGTGGTTTATTAACCTACTCAATGGGCCAACTGTAATGTGGTTTATTAACCTACTTAATGGGCCAACTGTAATGTGGTTTATTAACCTACTCAATGGGCCAACTGTATTGTGGTTTATTAACCGACTCAATGGGCCAACTGTATTGTGGTTTATTAACCGACTCAATGGGCCAACTGTAATGTGGTTTATTAACCGACTCAATGGGCCAACTGTAATGTGGTTTATTAACCTACTTAATGGGCCAACTGTAATGTGGTTTATTAACCTACTCAATGGGCCAACTGTAATGTGGTTTATTTACCGACTCAATGGGCCAACTGTAATGTGGTTTATTAACCTACTTAATGGGCCAACTGTAATGTGGTTTATTAACCTACTCAATGGGCCAACTGTAATGTGGTTTATTAACCGACTCAATGGCCCAACTGTAATGTGGTTTATTAACCTACTTAATGGGCCAACTGTAATGTGGTTTATTAACCTACTCAATGGGCCAACTGTAATGTGGTTTATTAACCGACTTAATGGGCCAACTGTAATGTGGTTTATTAACCTACTTAATTGGCCAACTGTAACTTGGTTTATTAACCTACTTAGTGGGCTATTATGTTTATCTGCATTATAAAAGAAATCAAATGATTAATTTTCAGATCCAAAATACAACATCACAATGAAGTTTGATGGTAAGGATGTGACTGTACCCCAGGGTAAGGCAATAGGTAACCCAGGCTGGGGTCATAGCCACTTTAGTCAGAGCGAGTATCTGATCTACAAGGAGAGCCAGAATCGTATCCGCTACCTGCTGCTGATGGATTTTAAATAGAATATTGTCATTGATACCACCCTATCACCAGTCAACATCTATAGTCATCATCCAAATCTAAGATGATTTACAGGACATCGGATATGTTAGCATCTTGAAGTCTCTCTTTTACAGCATTGAAACTGAAAATGTGTAGGATATATGTTTTTGATGTTCTGTCACATTTTATAAACTTGCACAAGATAAAACATTTTTGTTGTCAAGAATTGTTTACAAAAACAAATACAATTACAAGTAGATTCTCGTATTACCTTATCATCCTCTGAACCTTGGGAGCAAGTTATCACTTGTTAAATTGTATGTTCATAGACATAAGAGTTAAAATTCTTTACAAATCAATGTGCATGTGACATAAACATATCAACAAGGTCATTAAAACCTGTGCAAGATGTAGCATTGCTTCATCATAAATGTTACATAAACTGTGTAAAATTGTAGTTGATGAATGGCTTGGTATACACAAATACTAAGAACAGCTGATACTTGTTACAGATTTCTGTTTTTGAATTGTTATCAAACCATATTCCAAATATATGTAGACTCACATTTATACCCATAATGAACATTTCTACTGAAATAGGACTTACTACTGTAAATTGAAACCATTATTGAAATGGCTAACAATTTGTAGCTCCTCTCATTCTGAAACAGTTTTAGCAGTTCTATTAAATTAGGAGCATACACAGTACATAATGCTAAGATCTTTTTTTTATCACTGTTCTTCATTAAAAACAATGATTCTTCTAGGAAAAGAGAAAATACTTTTTCTTTACCTTGGTTTGAAGCATCAAGTTTGTATATTATTTTGCAATTTATTACAAATGTCATTTTAGAGAGTTCTAAATGAATTAGCATTTATATCAAATGTATTTATATAACAAGAACTAGGAGAACTAGGGTCAGCACTGTTAAATTTCAAATTATTTATTTGAGATTTTTATGTTAGATGTTCTGTGATGCATTTTGAAGGAGCCTTTCATACATTTAAATTGAGCTGTAGATTTTGTATTTATTGTTGTTTTTGCACTAACTTTACATAATTAAATGTAAGAGAATTCCTTTCACCATCGTTAACACTCTTGCAGTTATTTGCGTCATGTGTTAATGTATTAAGGAAAGCTTTGTTTTGATGTTTTGCAAATGTTTTCTTTTTCTTTAAAGAGTTCTTACCCTGTTAGTGACTTGTTTTTGCACTGTTATCTTCTCTGCTTATTTTATAAGAAATACTTTTAAAAGAGCATTTTTGTTTTTTACAAATTTGATGGTACATGTCCTTTTACCTGTAGCAAATTATATTAATAATGTTATGGCACTAGGATGATGTATTATTGGTTGGACACCAGCTTAATTTATATTAAGGAATACTAAATAATGACCAACCAAATATTACTGTAACTAAGTAATTGATTTATTAATTGATAAACAATTGAGCAAAATAGTTGAAGTGTACAAATTTAATTTATAAAGGATATTTCTTCACTAAGAATGCAAATATGTAGACACTGTGAATTCTACGCTTACATATTAAATCATGGAGCCACCATTTACACAATAACAAATGTTTATAAGAATAATCTTGATGTAAACAAAGGAGTTCACAGAAAGTAATGATATTCGTAGTAAGATGAGATACAGTTTGTCAATAAGAATTTAGTCTTAATCCTTGTGCTTATGCTAAAATTCATCATTTATGTTTTAAAGAACTTTTACACAGACATAATGGATAAATATTTGTTTTGTTTTTAACATGTTAACATTATTTTTATGTTATTTTTTGTTTACATATTTACAGTTTTACTTTTTCAGATTGTTTTAATGTGTACTGCAACTTAAACATATACTTACATTTTATATGTTGACAGTGTAAAAACACAGTAAAGTAGAATATAGATAACACAGTAAAAGTGTTCCTTTGATATTTTCAATTCCTTTCATGAATCAGAATAATAATGCTATAGCTCTGCTGCTAAATAGTGGTCCCGAATAGAACAAAAACACCACATGGGTGTTAAGCACCAAAATGGTAAAATAATAGCAAATGGGCTATATAAATACAATGAGAGCACCAAATAGCATAAAACACCAAATGGGCTATATAAATACAATGACCGGACCTGGTAGCGCAATCGGTAGAGCGTCGGTTCCAGGTAGGAGAGGCCCCGGGTCCGATCCCAGATCGCGAAATACCAAAGTCGTTAAAAATGGTAGTGGTATAGCTCCCTTGCTAGCGCTCAAGCAAATATAAGGGAAGTTCCATGA
Organism: Sinonovacula constricta; assembly: GCA_007844125.1. Taxonomy (NCBI): domain Eukaryota; kingdom Metazoa; phylum Mollusca; class Bivalvia; order Cardiida; family Solecurtidae; genus Sinonovacula; species Sinonovacula constricta. The sequence continues at coordinate 20,130,593 of CM017561.1, forward strand.
CTGGTTGGCCCGATGTCAGGATAATGTGACTGGATGTGGTATCATGCCAGGTGTTCATGGCAAGCTATACACAGTGAAGGCAGCACTATATCTGCTTCAAGTAGACACCATCTGCAGATAACTGAAATACTGTTGGTGGGACGATAAACCCAATAAACAAACAAACAAATAAATACAATGAGAGCACCGAAAAGCATAAAACACCAACTGGGCTTTATAAATACAGGAAGAACACCAAAATATAAAACACCAACTGGGCTTAATAAATACAATAATAGCACCAAAATATAAACTCCACCTGGGCTTTATAAATGCAGGAAGAACACCAAAATATAAAACACCAACTGGGCTTTATAAATACAATAATAGCACCAAAATATCACAAACTCCCCCTGGGCTGCATAAATACAAAAAGCGCATACATGAAGAGCACCAAGATACCATGTCACGTGGTGTTAATACAGAAAGCACCAAAATACCATGTCACGTGGTGTTAATACAGGAAGCACCAAAATACCATGTCACCTGGTGTTAATACAGGAAGAGCACCAAAATACCATGTCACGTGGTGTTAATACATGAAGAGCACCAAAATACCATGTCACGTGGTGTTAATACATGAAGAGCACCAAAATACCATGTCACCTGGTGTTAATACAGGAAGAGCACCAAAATACCATGTCACGTGGTGTTAATACAGGAAGAGCACCAAAATACCATGTCACGTGGTGTTAATACATGAAGAGCACCAAAATACCATGTCACCTGGTGTTAATACAGGAAGACCACCAAAATATCATGTCACGTGGTGTTAATACAGGAAGAGCACCAAAATATCATGTCACGTGGTGTTAATACAGGAAGAGCACCAAAATACCATGTCACGTGGTGTTAATACATGAAGAGCACCAAAATTACATGTCACCTAGTGTTAATACAGGAAGAGCACCAAAATACCATGTCACCTGGTGTTAATACATGAAGAGCACCAAGATACCATGTCACCTGGTGTTAATACAGGAAGAGCACCAAGATACCATGTCACCTGGTGTTAATACAGGAAGTGCACCAAAATACCATGTCACCTGGTGTTAATACATGAAGAGCACCAAGATACCATGTCACCTGGTGTTAATACAGGAAGAGCACCAAGATACCATGTCACCTGGTGTTAATACATGAAAAGCACCAAAATACCATGTCACCTGGTGTTAATACAGGAACAGCACCAAGATACCATGTCACCAGGTGTTAATACAGGAAGAGCACCAAGATACCATGTCACCTGGTGTTAATACATGAAGAGCACCAAAATACCATGTCACCTGGTGTTAATACAGGAAGAGCACCTAGATACCATGTCACCTGGTGTTAATACAGAAAGAGCACCAAGATACCATGTCACCTGGTGTTAATACATGAAGCGCACCAAAATACCATGTCACGTGGTGTTAATACAGGAAGAGCACCAAGATACCATGTCACCTGGTGTTAATACAGGAAGAGCACCAAGATATCATGTCACCTGGTGTTAATACATGAAGAGCACCAAGATACCATGTCACCTGGTGTTAATACATGAAGAGCACCAAAATACCATGTCACCTGGTGTTAATACAGGAAGAGCACCAAAATACCATGTCACCTGGTGTTAATACAGGAAGAGCACCAAAATACCATGTCACGTGGTGTTAATACATGAAGAGCACCAAAATACCATGTCACCTGGTGTTAATACATGAAGAGCACCAACATACCATGACACGTGGTGTTAATACAGGAAGAGCACCAAGATACCATGTCACCTGGTGTTAATACATGAAAAGCACCAAAATACCATGTCACGTGGTGTTAATACAGGAAGAGCACCAAAATACCATGTCACGTGGTGTTAATACATGAAGAGCACCAAAACACCATGTCACGTGGTGTTAATACATGAAGAGCACCAAAATAGCATGTCACGTGGTGTTAATACATGAAGAGCACCAAAATACCATGTCACCTGGTGTTAATACAGGAAGAGCACCAAACTACCATGTCACGTGGTGTTAATACAGGAAGAGCACCAAGATACCATGTCACGTGGTGTTAATACATGAAAAGCACCAAAATACTATGTCACGTGGTGTTAATACATGAAGCACCAAAATACCATGTCACGTGGTGTTAATACATGAAGAGCACCAAAATACCATGTCACGTGGTGTTAATACATAAAGAGCACCAAAATACCATGTCACCTGGTGTTAATACAGGAAAAGCACCAAAATACCATGTCACCTGGTGTTAATACAGGAAGAGCACCAAAATACCATGCCACCTGGTGTTATTACAGGAAGAGCACCAAAATACCCTGTCACCTGGTGTTAATACAGGAAAAGCACCAAAATACCATGTCACCTGGTGTTAATACAGGAAGAGCACCAAAATACCATGCCACCTGGTGTTAATACAGGAAGAGCACCAAAATACCATGTCACCTGGTGTTAATACAGGAAGAGCACCAAAATACCATGTCACGTGGTGTTAATACAGGAAGAGCACCAAAATACCATGTCACGTGGTGTTAATACAGGAAGAGCACCAAAATACCATGCCACCTAGTGTTAATACAGAAAGCACCAAAATACCATGTCACCTGGTGTTAATACATGAAGAGCACCAAATTACCATGTCACGTGGTGTTAATACATGAAGAGCACCAAAATACCATGTCACCTGGTGTAAATACAGGAAGAGCACCAAAATACCATGTCACGTGGTGTTAATACAGGAAGAGCACCAAAATAACATGTCACGTGGTGTTAATACAGGAAGAGCACCAAAATACCATGTCACGTGGTGTTAATACAGGAAAAGCACCAAAATATCATGTCACCTGGTGTTAATACAGGAAGAGCACCAAAATATCATGTCACGTGGTGTTAATACAGGAAGAGCACCAAAATACCATGTCACGTGGTGTTAATACAGGAAAAGCACCAAAATATCATGTCACGTGGTGTTAATACAGGAAGAGCACCAAAATATCATGTCACGTGGTGTTAATACAGGAAGCACCAAAATACCATGTCACGTGGTGTTAATACATGAAGAGCACCAAAATACTATGTCACCTAGTGTTAATACAGGAAGAGCACCAAAATACCATGTCACGTGGTGTAAATACAGAAAGAGCACCAAAATACCATGTCACCTGGTGTTAATACAGGAAGCACCAAAATACCATGTCACCTGGTGTTAATACATGAAGAGCACCAAGATACCATGTCACCTGGTGTTAATACATGAAAAGCACCAAAATACCATGTCATCTGGTGTTAATACAGGAACAGCACCAAGATACCATGTCACCTGGTGTTAATACATGAAGAGCACCAAAATACCATGTCACCTGGTGTTAATACAGGAAGAGCACCTAGATACCATGTCACCTGGTGTTAATACAGAAAGAGCACCAAGATACCATGTCACCTGGTGTTAATACATGAAGCGCACCAAAATACCATGTCACGTGGTGTTAATACAGGAAGAGCACGAAGATACAATGTCACCTGGTGTTAATACAGGAAGAGCACCAAGATATCATGTCACCTGGTGTTAATACATGAAGAGCACCAAGATACCATGTCACCTGGTGTTAATACATGAAGAGCACCAAATACCATGTCACCTGGTGTTAATACAGGAAGAGCACCAAAATACCATGTCACCTGGTGTTAATACAGGAAGAGCACCAAAATACCATGTCACGTGGTGTTAATACATGAAGAGCACCAAAATACCATGTCACCTGGTGTTAATACATGAAGAGCACCAACATACCATGTCACGTGGTGTTAATACAGGAAGAGCACCAAGATACCATGTCACCTGGTGTTAATACAGGAAGAGCACCAAAATACCATGTCACGTGGTGTTAATACAGGAAGAGCACCAAAATACCATGTCACGTGGTGTTAATACATGAAGAGCACCAAAATACCATGTCACGTGGTGTTAATACAGGAAGAGCACCAAAATTACATGTCACCTAGTGTTAATACAGGAAGAGCACCAAAATACCATGTCACCTGGTGTTAATACATGAAGAGC
>CM017561.1:20134790-20158122 GCA_007844125.1 Sinonovacula constricta
AGATGATATTTATTTGACAACTAAATCTTTCAAGATTTATAATACTAATATCCAAAACGGTAATACTTGTTTATATAGGAAAAGGTCAGTGATGAAGTTTTATATCCCTGTCACAGACTTAAGCAAGAAACACAAATATTAATTAAACAGTTTCTGTTTAATTTTTTTTATATTTTCAACATTTTTAACATACTTGTATGCTTATTTTTTTTTATCTTTCAACACTTCAAGTGTTACTGTAAAAAACATATTCATAACAAGCACATTATATTGGCCTTGCTACCTATAAGCGATGTAAACCTTACAATCTAATGAAGCGTTTATAATGCTGATCATACAAAGAAACCGCTACAAAGCAAAACTATTGGTAATACTGTTGTAGGCATTGTACTGAATTGTTGTATTTTGCAACAGTATATAAACTATTTATATTGTTATTTATTTATATTTAGATTTGTATTTATAATAGGGGATGCTGTTACCGTATGTTTTGTTCTTATGAAATACTGAGGCATTCGTAACACTGATCGTAACACTGATCGTAACACTGATCGTAACACTGATCGTAACACTGATCGTGATTAAAAACTTGACAAAGTTCAACTAAAACGCTGATTTACCTCTGCATACAAAAGTAGGATGCTATTGAACAAAAGACTGCATTTAGATGACCTTTTGATGTCGATTACTGGTGTTTCTCTTCCAACACAAAGAAATGTATAAACCATGAAACAATACGCCCTCGTTTGTTTGCATGAAATTGCCGGTCTTTAGAAAATTATGTCATCCACACAGATGGGTGTACTAAATATTCAATTACTGATCAAAATATTGTATTAATTCTGGTTTTATATTTGTATATGCACACTATCGATAAAATGTTATGAATTTATATGAAAACATGAACCACTTGTTTGGTTTTCAGCCGTCTCTGAATAAATGTTCGAAACACAGGATCTGTGTTCATTGTTTTATAACAGAATATGCCTACATTTGCACTGTATAATGAATACGTATCTTTAACATACTTTTTATATTAAAAAATAAAATGCGAAATGCGTCAATTTTGTTTTAAAACTTAGACTTGGAGTTGTTAGATATACGAATTGTCTTTGTTATTTTTACTGTAAATGAAAGGTCAATGCAATGAGCCTAGCATACGTCATAAATCTTAACGATGTCAATTAGCACTTACTACTCTTAGTGTTTGCATTTCTTTCAAATCGCAACTATATAAACCTTCACCTATTTGTTTGCGATCTTGTTAAGAATGCCAATGGCATAGATGGCTCTAATTTCTTTAACAGACATTAGCAGGAAGCAAGACAGAATCATCAACTGACAAGATGAAGACAAAGCATTATGAAATATCCATCACGCGTAGGGATACCATAAATAGATTAACACTCTCTTATATAATGCGAAGGACTTATTCTTTTATATCCAGATTGTTAACGTGTTTTCGCAAATACAATGATTTAGCGCTGGTTAAATGAACTACAAAAAAAACAACACTTGAATTGCTTACAGTCCGTGCGAGTAAATCGATTAATACGTTTAGACTGTTAATACATATTTGTTTTATATTTTAAGTAAATAACGTTTAATTTTGAATTAAAGTACGTAAGCATATGTACATAAATAAACAAATAAAACCATATATTCCTAGATAATAATGAAGAACGTTTGTAAAAGACAACGGTATGATAAGTAGCCGCGACATTAAACATGTCTCACTTTCATCAATATTTCGACTCTGCATAATTCCGACAGATTACATGCAAGGAGTTTTCAATTTATTTTATAACCTATCTGTGAAGACCCTACCAGTATTTTACGAAAATGAAGATATTATGGAATCATGTGTAGACCTGGAAAACAAAGAAACTCTATACACACAACTGAGAGACTACTGGAGCAGCGTAAAAATTTAATAATAATATGTTATTGACAAGGAATACACCATGACAATTTTGAATCGGTGTTGTTGTAAAATAAAGATGTACATGCAGTGTGTTCTGTCATATTAATTTTATATATCGTTTCATTTTGCTTATATATGAAGACACCATTCCATTGGTTCTTATTGAATCATGAATGTATGAAAATAATCATCTTGATGAAGTGTCCTATTTGTTTTAAGTCTTGTTCTCATTGTTTTTGTCGCCTTAACATTTATTTGGATGGGTTTGCGTTTGTCTAGTGCGACAAAACTGTTTGGTACTTCGGTCGTTACATTTTAACATTATTTTCTAGAGAAGTTGTGAAAATGCTTATTATTATTATTATCATTATTATTATTATTATTATCATTATTATTATTATTATTATTATTATTATTATTATTATTATTATTATTATTATTATTATTATTATTATTATTATTTTTAGTTAGTTAGTTAGTTAGTAAGTTAGCTAGCTAGCTAGCTAGTTAGTTAGTTAGTTAGTTAGTTAGTTAGTTAGTTAGTTAGTTAGTTAGTTAGTTAGTTAGTTAGTTAGTTAGTTAGTTAGTTAGTTAGTTAGTTAGTTAGTTAGTTAAATCGATTTGTTGAAGTATACTGTTTAATTCAGTGAAGAAATAACAATGTTATACATAAATGGTGTTTGACTTGCTTCCTTACCATACGGACGTCTTGACTAATCGTTGAGTAATTTATTTTGCTCTAAAATGCTCTAAACCGATCAAGAGATTATTTGGTGACATGTCTTGAGACATTGTTATTTGTGATTACAGAAATGTAAGATCTGACACTAGTTGTCATTTAATACAAACATTTATTAAAAGAGTTCAGGAAAAGTTATAGCAAGCGAGCATATGGACAAATTTTATAAATGTTTGTATTAAATGACAATGAGTGTCAGATTCTTTTCATCATGCCATTTTACATTTGTAACCGCAATATATGATTTTACGAAATTTTAACAACAATTCTTTGTGAATTAGTGGTATGTGGTGATTTGAAATATAATGACGTCGAATAACTTGTATTGCACTAGTGTAATATAACAAAAAATATAATGGGTGTTATGAATGGAAAACAAAGGAAACCATGTGATAAAAATGTTTAGCAATCGAAAGAATTGATAATACATTGCGTTCCAACTGTTGCATCTGACATTGTACTTTGCATTATCCAATCGCTGTATATTTCTTCAAATAGTCTAACCATATCATTCTTTTATTATATGCTATACGACGCATATACAATTGAGTGTTCTAAAATGTTCCCTGCCTCATAAGCTTATGCAGCACGAGTCACTTATCAGTGTTCGAATCAATACACTGCTGAGTCAACACGATTCATCGCACAACACTTTGATTGCATGTATTCAGTGCCAATGCGATTGTGTTAAATTAGCGTACAAATTTAGCAAATTTTTGTTTAGAATTAAAAAGAGTTCCCTTGTTGAAAATCAAAGTACCCAGTAGATTTTTTTAGGTTCACAATGTAATATTCATTTACCTTCTCAGTTCTCATGTTTTATATTAAATTTTGTTGTAAGTTGTTGCAATTATTTGAGCTTAAGCTTTGTAACATGTATTTGCTTGTCCAATGGTTTAAACATATGTGATTGCGAATGATTTTCTGTATTTAATTCACCTGGTGTGATCAAGAAATAACAGGACAGACATACTAGTCAGTTTATTGTTGAATATTATCTATTGGCACTTTCAAAAACTGTTGATTGTTTATTACTTAGACTGAATACACAAGCATTATTCATTTCAAAGCATATGACTATATCCAGCAATAAACATTATAAAGAGCCAGTCCGGGTATTTGGATCACGCCTCGCGAACGTTGTGAAGCAAACGAAAAATTGCTAAAAAATAAATAAACTATGTATATTTTTATTTGTACTTATACACGACTAGATGTTTAACTGTCTTTGAATTAATGTCACGTTTTGCATGTGAAATATATGAAACATTTAATATAAAATTGATGAAATATTATTTGTCATGCTGACTGATTTATTTAGTTGTTTTAACCTTTCTTTTAAAATAATCGGATTGGATAGATGCAATCTGAATTTATGTTGTGCTTATAACCCGAAAAGCTGCCTTGTTTAAGGTGGGAAACGCAAAAATTGTTGTTTTTTGTGGAAGATGTGACTCGTTTATTTCGCACTGCATTAGCATCAATTGGCAGGTATAGTATGCATCAACAATTGATTTAACGAAAGCATTCAAGTTAAATATCCACCTTCTACGCCGTCTGTGTTTGGTCCGTCTTTATTTCATTGTGACTAGTGAGAATTGGTTGGAATCTCTTTCTTTTGGAGACACAATAATGAATTCGCGCACTTTCCGTCAAATTAAATAGACGCAATTTATCGAAGTTCTCGTCTACTCGTTGCAACTTTAGATACAAGTGGTAGCTGTAGAAATGCCCTGCTCCTTTTTTCTGTACAGAAAAGTGTTGTTGTATTTTGTTATCCCAGTTTCGTGAGATCGCAATAAATACATTGTGGCACAAAGTGTGCATTTCAAGAGTGTTTTATTGTTTTACGTGTGTATATGTGTAGTTACTTACAATAACATTTTATTTGTCTACTGTACAGAGGGGGGTTATTAACATATGTTAGTATTTTTGATAGTTATACGTTTCTAAAACAGTAGCTTACATAAAAGACAAACCAGTTTCTCGTGTCTTAGAGTGCCCTGGACAACGACACAAATCAACTGGAAGGGATTCTCTTGTCACAATTGTAGTGGTATTCGACGGATAGCTTGACAAATCATAGCAGTATTCGGAAATGTCTTCTTGGTGGTTATTGGTGCGATAGTTTATTTTGCTTCGAGACCTTTCGGTGTATATGCAAGATCGAAGAAACAAGCTTGCTACTAAAACTCTAATAGTAAAGTGTAATCATGTCGAATGTATCCTAATGTTTGTTTAAGTTAATAGTAGATGAAATACGAAAGGTGAGACGTTTCTACATTTATACATAAACCTGTATCTTAGTTTCAACGCATTTAAGGTTATTTTCGCCTATGAACAAGTATGTTTATAGATAGTAATGAGTTGCTGACGGGTTAACGAGAAGTATCTTAGTTCCAACGCATTTAAGGTTATTTTCGCCTATAAACAGGTAAGTTTATAGATAGTAATGAGTTGCTGACGGGTTAACGAGAAGATATCTGTATCTAAGTTTCAACGCATTTACGGTTATTTTCGCCTATAAACAGGTAAGTTTATAGATAGTAATGAGTTGCTGACGGGTTAACGAGAAGATATCTGTATCTAAGTTCCAACGCATTTTAAGGGTTAAGCTAAAACTCATCGCGCAAGCAACCTCGACGAATTCCTGGCGATAAAACAATGCTATCATCCTGACAAGGAAATTAGCCTGCATTAATTATACGCCTCAACCTATTCCACTGCAAGATGGTTTCTGCACTTAAGTGGTTTTTGTTATGTGAGAAAATGGCTGACATTTGATTTTAATGACAAAATAAATTAGCCGTTTAAACAAATGTATAGGAAACACCAGTCCCTTATGACCGATTAATTTTACAACATATTTATTTCGTTTTTTATATGTTTACGGGGAAATTGCTCATCAGGATTTCGGCTTTGATTTTCTCTGAGATTACATACTGTTAGTTATGAGATAACAAAATGAAATTTAATGACATGGAAAAGAAAACAGGTCAATAAATAAAGCTACATAAGTACCTGCAGCAAAAGTAAAACGAACTATTGAAATGAAATGCGAGGTAGTAGTAGGATGCGAGGATGAATATGAAAAGGAAGAAAGAGATGAGTAGGGGTAGGAGTGAGTGCAAATATGGATGAGGAGTAGGAGTAGAGTAAGTATGTGGGCAATATGTGGATGAGAAATAGGATTGGGGATGAGTAGGAGTGGGGGCAATATGTGAATGAGGAGTTGGAGTAGGGAGGAGAAGGAGTGTGGGTAATATTGGAATGAGGAGTAGGAGTTGGGAGAAGCAGGAGTGGGGGCAATATGTGGATGAGGAGTAGGAGTAGGGAGGAGTAGGAGTGGGGGCAATATGTGGATGTGGAGTAGGAGTAGGGAGGAGTACGAGTGTGGGTAATATGTGGTTGAGGAAAGGGAGTAGGGAGGAGAAGGAGTGTGAGCAATATGGGGATGAGGAATAGGAGAAGGGAGGAGTAGGAATGTGGGCAATATTGGAATGAGGATTAGGAGAAGGGAGGAGTAGGAATGTGGGCAATATGTGGATGAGGATTAGGAGTAGGAAGGAGTAGGAGTGTGGGTAATATGGGGATATGGAGTTTGGAGGAGTAGGAGTGTGGACAATATGGGGATGAGGAATATGAGTAGGGGGGAGTAGGAGTGGGAGCAATATGCGGATATGGAGTAGGAGTAGGGAGAGTTGGATATAGGGCAATATGGGGATGATGCGTAGGGAGGTAGGACTGGGGCAATATGGGGTTGATGAGTAGGAGTAGGGTGGCGTAGGAGCGGGGGTAATATAGGGGTAAAATGAAGGTAGAAGTAGAGAAGAGTAGGAGTTGGAGTAGTAATGAGGGGGCAATATTGGGATGAAGAGTAGGAATAGTGAGGAGTAGGAGTGGGAAATAAAAATGGCGGAAATAGAGTAGAACGAAGAAGAGGAGTAGGAATATGATTGAGGGCGATGGTAGTTATATAGTTGTATCAGTTGTAGTAGTGATACAGTAATAGTTTCGGTAGAAGTAGAAGTAGTAGTGGTGGTGGTGGTAGTAGTAGAAGAAGAAAGGCAGATGAAGAAAATGAAGAAGAAGAACAAGAAGAACAAGAAGAAAGGGAATTGTAAAAAGAAAGAGGAGAAGATGGAAGACGAGGAAGGATGAGGATGAGAGCAGATCGAGAAGACGGAGAAAGAATATGAAAAGTGTAGGAAGAATGAACTAATAAAAGGAAGCTAGTGAAGTGCAAAAGAATAAGAAAAGCTCATATTGTGTCCGTAATGAACAAGTAAAATTAAAAGAATGTAGTAAATGTATTGGAGAAGAGAAATAAATAATAACAATAGCTCGAGTAGGGAAATATATAGGTTACATATTTTATTGTCGATACATTATTCATAAACATGATGTCGCGGTTTTGTCAACTGTTCGGATCATGCCAGTTGCAACATTCAACCTTTCAAACATTGGTAATCAATCTTCAAAAAGTCGCCACAAATACATGCAAATTAATGATCATAATATTTCTGTGTACACGTTGAGAGATTCTCAATATCAATATTTAGTTAACATTTTGAGACAACAAAAAATCTGTTGCAGCAAAAACAAACAAACACAATAAACTACTTTACAAATAATCATAACTTCTTATGTAAGTAAGTTTATACAACATAAAATAATGAAACAAAAAACAATCAAAGAATTAAATGATTAAAACTCATTTAACTTGTTATGGTTTTATACAAGTGATTCAACCATTTTGGAGTAACATGTTAAAATCCCAATTACAATATTCTTTGTTATCAAGGAAATACAAACAAGTTTTTTCATTCAAATACATTATTTAGAAAGACCATCTAAATGTAACATGTGTGTGGTATTTTGCGTCCAAACACTTGATTAGAGGTCCAAAGAAGCAGCTCTGTTTAGTTTTAAGTGTTGACATACAGGAAATTGGGTATTTATCATTTTTAACTACAAAAAGCTTCATAAAAACGAACGTTTTCGGTCATATCTTAAAAGCGAAACATTACTTATTTACGCTTGTATCTGTTTTCTTTTAAAATACTGTTCGTGGGACGATAAACCCAACAAACAAACAATTTCTTTCTCCTACTATTCAGTCGAGCTGCAGAGTCTGCGAGTTGCAGGAACCATACAATACAAAACATCCTTAACATATCATTTTACATGTTTTGGGGTTTTGTATGAAATATTTATACCACAAGTTAACAATAGAAATTAAGTGTCCGTTTTCATCAATATCTTGCGTTATTGCTATTATTGTTATTATTTTGTACAAACGATCCCACTAAAATTTCGGCAAATTACCCTTTTCAGAAGTTAAACACAAACAATTGCTATCTTTACATATTTGCAAACGTTCAAAGGCGCTGCTGGTTTAGAAATTGCGTTATATGTCCCTATAATACATAGTCACCCTTAATATGTACCATTTTAGTACTATTCTAATCAAATGGTGTATATAACTTGATAAGTAAAAGTACTATATCGGCTACAAAAGAAGGAGTGTGTCCTTTTTAGTGCTGTATAAATATATAAAGCTTTTTGCAAACACATTCAGTTTCATTCGCCCTATGTTATCCAATTTTGTTTGAAAGTTTAAAGTGCGTTTTTCAATAATAAACCTGGATCCTATAGTATTTTCCCTTCTCTGATACAACGCGATTTTTAAATTTAAACTCTATGAATCACTACAATTCCCCACTCATGTGTATAACTTACTTTACGGTTTTTGAAATATTAATTTGTTGATTTGCAGAAATAGTTCTTACAGCCAGATTAGTAATGCGTATGGTAAAGATACTGGCAAAGTGTATGACCATTGTACAGGTGGCATAATTGCGTTCATTCAACCCCGATACAGACAAATCCCTTGGTCTTCAGAAAGCCATTAATTGACCATAATGAGACCAGTTTGTTGTTATCGTAAACATTATTGATTGGTCAGTACTGTTAGTTATGGTGACCAACGATCTAAAACCACATAGATTGGTGTTTACTTGATACTTAACTAATCAGTTTAACAATAGTCAAGTCTCGTATTTAAACGTAGAACCATACTTTTTATAAATATTTTTATTATTTTCAAGAGGAATAATATTGTTTTCATTCATAACCATTGTAATAAAGTCAATGTAAAACTGATTAAGATTCAAACCAAATCATTTCGCTAACAGCTTAGTGCATATCTAGAGAGAAATAAATAAAAATGGAAAACAAATAAAATTATGAATTATTGTTCAATTTAGCACAGTACAAGTTCATTTTGACTTATCATGAATACTCCATGAACAGAATACAATAAATATATGTTTGTAAATATTACTTTATTGCATATTATAAAATAAAATCAAGATTTATATTTGCTGTTAAACCTCAAAAACATAAATACTTTTTAACTCACAGTATATATATATTTACTTCCCAACAAAATGTCTTAATCGTTTTCCGACAAACTGCCTTGATCGTTTATCCTCGGAATTCTCATCGTCATCAAAATATTCGGATTCTCGTTTGCCAAGAAACTCTCTTAGCCTCTTTTCAGCTTCGGCGGATTCGAACATCGGGCTCGACCTTTTGCCAACCAGCTCACGGACGTACATTGGTTTTCTAAAGAACCGTTGACGGATTTTAATAAAGTCAGCAGGATTCACTTCACGTTTGCCGACGAATTCACGCAAACGCTTTACCAGATCGTCAGTGTAATAGGGCATAAACCGTTTGCCAATGAAATGCCTTGTTCGTTTTCCCTGAGTCTCAAATTCGTCCTCCGGAAATACCAAATCGTCATCTTCTGAGCGTTTGCCAACGAATTGTCGGAATCTTTTATCCATATCACCATCAAAATCACGCTTGCCGACAAATGATCTGAATCTTTTTTCAAGATCGTAATCATCAGCACCACTTATCCCTCCCCGTTTGCCGACGAACTGTCGAAAACGTTTGTCCATTGATCCACCCAGGAACTCGCGCTTTCCAACAAATTGACGCAATCGCTTTTCTTTGTCTTCCATCTCATAATCATCATCATCATCATCATAGAATTCCCGTTTTCCGACGAAAGAACGAAATCGTTTGTCCATATCCATATCTTCCATCGGATTTCTTTTCCCGACGAACTGTCGAAACCTTTTATCGTACGAAATTTCATTCTCTGGACGGCTACCAAGCAGTTCTTGGGATTCCCCGGTTTCGGGGTATAGACCTACATCATCAGCAGACCGCTTTCCAATGAATTCTCGCAATCGTTTATCATCGTCCGATTTAGCTTCTGTTTCTTGAATATCTCTTTTTTGTCTATCATTGTTTTCTAAGTTTTTCTGTCCAGTAACTTCTAAACTTTCTGACAACACAACACAACTGCACAAACCAATAAGTACCGTTAGTTGCAAAGCAGTCGAAGTGAAACGAAGTTGTTTTTCCGAAACCATTATAACAGTAACAACAGTATTAACTAAAACGGTAAAAAAAATCAAGACTTTTGTTTGGAGCCTGCACCTGAATGTTGAATGCTCACAGCTACTACTGATCCGATGGTTCCAGTGAGGGTTTCTTTTATTCCTCTGCGCCGCCCAGTCGATGACGCTCGCTTTGATAATCACACCAGAGGCCTGTCACTCAAACAAAGGGCGACCACCATCAATCGCCTGGCTACAAATATTATTACAAATGAGTGCTTCGCAGCAGATAATATTGGTAGATGGAGGCGCCAAGTCTTGGCAGGATGCCCCCTCCTCGTGTTGCATTACCGACAAATTTGTTTAATATATAAAACACGTACAAAGGGAAGCATTTATCGCGCTGCTAATCGAACACAATTGATTTACAGACACTGGTTGAATTTTTTTAAATGCTACAATAGACAGGAAAATTACAGAAATTATTCATAAACATTTTTTTAACATTAGATAGGGTTTTTTAATAAGCATGGGAATGTGTTATTGATTACGGATAATAGCTGTATAAATTATCATCGCAGCTTCTTAGCTTTTTCGGACACACATCTTTTTCCTCCACTCCTGTTGCTAAATAACTATCGAAGACGCTTCCTTGGATTGTTTGTTCTTCTGTTTTCCCAATTTCTCGCTCTGTTTGATTTCCTCTTTGGGAATTGCCTTTATTACTTTACTATTTGTCTTCTCGCCTCTAGTGTAATTTTGGAGGAAATTAAGTCAATGTAATTGTTATTACAGATAATTGAGAGCCTGTTCACATGGTGAAAGACGACAGACTGGATTCACTGAAAGACCTCAAATCGGCTACAAGAGAGAGACAATTGAAACAGGAAATCCAGATTCTTCCACAACAGAGGCCGAACAAAATTTATGTTTTCAATCATATTACTCGACTTTTGTCAGACTAAACCTAGACTGCTGTCCGTCTTTGCAAACATAGAATTCATAGAATAATTTGAATACAGTTGAGTTAATTCTTGTTTATTTAGCAAAGTTCTGTTATTTTGCGTAATAATTGGTCCTCGAAGGATTGTTTGTTTGAGCAATAGCGACATATTTCTATGACGGATCTAGATAGTCAATATAATCCAGACAGAAGGGTTGGTAGTTGAAACAAAGTTATGCCTGTGTTGTCTTTGAGCAACCGATCCTTCCTTATTGTTTGCGATAAATTACACAAATATGACTGAAATCCGCCATTTAACGCAATATTTTATCATATTGACGTACTTGTGTGTCATTGTTTATTGCATTACGGGAATATCAGCCCACATATTTATATATGTAAACACTAAATTGTTTATTGTGTCTTAACGTAATAAAAAGACTGACGTATGGTAACTTGTGGCATAACTGTTGTTCAATGTATACCATTTAAAAATTATGTTTTGGAATTATTCGTGACTTATGTCCAATTTGTCATTCATTGTACTCATTCGAAGCATTGGCTTGTAGCGATTTTTGCGGCTTTTGACATATTTGATACTTAATTTATTTAATATGATATTGTACAAAATTATTCGGATATGATACAAAGCATACCACGTCAATTAACATCTTTATTTATTCAAGCGCCGCCTGTCGGTTTCAAATAAGATTGTATCTTATAATACGTAATGAAATTGTGAATTATTTCTATAAAAGCACCATTCAAAGTCGCCTTAAACTGCAGCTCTGTTGCTGAGCCGCATACATCAATGACAGAAAAATGATCATGTGAGAATTATTTTATAGAGTCCTTATATCGCTTACATACGCTTATATTTTTATAAAGTATTTGTTGAGTTCATTTTATCGACTTTTCCAGTGGTAAATGTCACTAATTTCACGTTTAGAGCTGTTTCATCTGCACGGAAATTATCAGAAACTCTGCATCAATTGTTGATGGTTTATTATGCAATAGGTAATACCAGTTATTGTCTACTTTCAAGCTACTGCTCGTTCAGCCGACTTTACAGTTTACCCCCTGGTCATTCATTGGTTGTATTTGTTAATCCCGTACTATTGCAGCTGACACAAGACACTGTGAAGTCATATTACGAATAACCTCGCAGGTACCCAGTTATACACCTTGGTAGAGTGGAACAAATCGAGGTAAATTTCTTGCTCTAGGAAATTAGCGGCGACCTGACCTGGGTTCGAACCACGGACCTTATGTTCCGGAGTCGTGCGTTTTACCACTGAACTATTCCGCTCTTCAAATTATTATTTATTACAATATAATATTTTACATTATTCATAAATAAAGTGCATTGACGTCATAATCGGATATTCCGCACAAGGTAAATATGACAGAAACTTATTATTAGGAGAGTTATCATAACATTTGTCAAATAAATATGACTTTAACTGTGTGCAACTAGTTGTGACATGTATTTTAACATATTTTCAATGACGAGTCGATCTGCTTTGGGAAAAAAAAATCGTTAGACGGCAGAAAGCGTCGGTACATTGACGTCGTACCTTTTCTTGTGAAAAGATCATACTGACGAAATTATCCTTATTCCTTAAATAAGATATTTACGAAACGTGTAATTGACAATCACATCACTGCATGCATTTACGATGAATTCTACTTCTAAAGCAGTGTGTATAAAGAAGATTGATGTATCCCATTTTAATTTGTTACTGCCAAAACTTTGAGAGGAAAGAAAACTTAAGATGTTCTCTTTGTTTAAGTAAATTATAAGAAGTGGATGGAGATAATACAGATTGCGAAACAAAATATAACATGCTTTTACATGTGTTATTTCAAATGGTGTCAGTGATTATAGATTAGTGCTTTTATTAGCACTAATATTGTGGGGCGTCCGCGGCCTAGTGATAGAGTCGCCGATATGTTACTTCTCTGACTGCTTAGCCTCTCACCACGTGGGTGCGAATCTCATTCGGGGCGAAGGACTTATGTGGGAAGATCTTCCAGCTGACCTGCGGAAATCTTAAGGAAATGCATATCGTGTTTCTAATGCACACGCCGAGTTAAAACTTGCATCGATCGACGAATAAATACAAGCTTGAAATAAACGCCCGTTAAATTGTTATCTACATGCCATCCGTAATAAAAAGCATTACCACTGTGTTATCAAACTTTGTAAACGCACATTGAATGTCGCGTATTTTAAAAGGTCAATACAAGAAACTTTCATGGTACCAATGTGAGACATATTAAAATCTTAAAACATTGGCAAAGTTAAAAACAAACAAACAACTTGTACCAGAACAGACAGAACAGAACAGAACATATTTTTATTCAGATTTGTACATATGTACATAATCGTTTTGGAATAACAATGTAAAATCTAGTATCCGGTTTCTACTATCATAAAAGTCTGAAATACAAATGACACTATTTCCAGCTGCGCATGTAATAATTTCATTATAATAAATATAAAGAATATAAGAAACAGCAATAGAGAATAAACTTTATGTATTAAGTACACACATTGTCCTTCTAAGTGAGATTGCTTTCTTGATAAATAGAGCGAGATTGGTAAGTATGGTTTTATCTTTCGAATCAAATAGCAAACACATTTTATATACGGATGGTCTACTATACATAGTTGGATTAAGGTACCTTCTTCTTAAATCATTGTAAATTGGACATATACAAATAAAATGAAAAACGTCTTCAATATCTCTATTATTGCATAACAAACAACATCTACTGTCTCTAGAAACAGGGTTTTTGAGAAGCGTTCCGTGTGGATTCTTAAGGAATGTGCAGAGATTCTCATTTTTGTAATAAAATGTCTTAAGTCATTTGGTACAATATCTAAGTATGGCTCGTAATTTGGTGTGTCCTTTATGTTTTTATAAAAGTCCAACACATTATTATTACTTATTAAGCCATTCCACTCTTGCGTAAAAGTATCAATAATACGCTGTTTGAATATCAGAGGGAATATTTTCTTACTTAATGAGATTTGATTCAGAAATACATCTGAAAACCCGTACTTGTCTAGTAAGGTTTTTACATTATAAACCCAATTTTTGCAACCATTTAGACAATCTTTTAAACCTTGATCATACAATGAAACAACTATTCTATTGGTAGAATGAATTATTTTACACCAGTACTTAATAATTCTAACAAAACGAGTAATATATAAGGGATACCGTCCAAGTTCTGCATATACAGCTACAGTACTTGTACTAGAACGAACGTTTAGTATATGTTTACAAAATTTTAAGTGAAGGCGTTCCAGACTTTTACTTGTACAGAACCCCCACAACTCACATGAATAGTTAAGAATAGAACCAACAAAAGCATCAAACAATTGACACAAGGACTTAGGAGTCAATGGTAGTTTGCGACATTGATTACTTAATACATTCAGTGCTTTGATTCCCTTTCCAGCCAAAAGTTCAATATTATAACTAAACGAACCCGTATAGTTAAAAACGGTTCCAAGATAATTAAAAGTATCCACAGTTTCAATTTTATTTCCATTATACGTCCAGTTTTCAGAAGCTAACAGCCGTCCTCTCTTTCGAAAAACCATGACTTTAGTCTTAAGAACATTGACTTCTAAACTCCATTGTTGACAATAATTGTATAATAAGTCAAGCTTATTTTGTAGATCCTTAGGAGAATCTCCTAGTATGACCATGTCGTCAGCAAAAAGTAAAACAGTAAGAAGAGTATCATTAATGCAAATATTTGATTCTGCATTGGATCTTAGAAACATTTCAATGTCGTCTAAGAACAACGACACAAGGACAGGGGAGATAACCTCGCCTTGTCTAAGTCCAACACAACAAGTAAAAAATTCAGAGAAGTTATTACATTGCCTCACACAAGACTTAACTTCCTTGTACATGTTTTT
Source organism: Sinonovacula constricta (assembly GCA_007844125.1). Classification (NCBI taxonomy): domain Eukaryota; kingdom Metazoa; phylum Mollusca; class Bivalvia; order Cardiida; family Solecurtidae; genus Sinonovacula; species Sinonovacula constricta. The sequence goes on from CM017561.1 coordinate 20,149,755, forward strand.
AAGGACGCGTAGCATTTTACCTTTAATGCCAATTTTATGTAATTTAAACCACAGTGCATTTCTATTTATACCATCGAAACATTTTTTCAGATCAATCATACCTGCATATAATCGTTTATTATTAAACATATAATGTTGGACGATAGATTGTAATGCAAACATTGCATCAACGGTTGAATGACTTTTTCTAAAACCATACTGATAATCGCCTATACGTGAGAAGGTCTCAGTGTATTTATTAATTCTGTTATTTAGAACAGAGGTAAACAGTTTCGCAAAAACACTTAATAATGTTATACCACGGTAATTGTTAGGGTCATTCTTGTCCCCCTTTTTATGTAAGGGGACAATAATACCCTTTGTCCATTCTTCCGGAAAACATCCAGAATCAAATATAGCATTAAAAATGTCACATATATGTCCAGAAATTATGTCTTTACTCTCGATAAAATATTCGTTAATAAGCCCATCAATACCACTGGCTTTACAACGGTTTAGTTTATTAATAGCTACATTAACCTCCTCAACTGTAATCTTACTGTTAAAACTTTCTTTGTCAGAACAATTATTAAAATCGTATTCATTACAAAAAACATCAGCATCTTTGTTTTGACTTTGGAAAATATCATGTTCTAACTGTGAAAAATAACTATAGAACTGATTAAGCGATAAATTTCCATCAACTTTTCTGTTTGGTTTTTTAAAATGCTTCCAAAATTGTTTGGGCTTACAAGACTTAAGCTTTTCGATTTCGCAAATTTTTCTCCTAACAAACAGACGTTTTTTGTTTCGAATTAGGTCTTTATATTCTTTCTTACGACAGCATAAATATATTCTATTTTCCTCTGATTTTTTTTGGTAGAAAGCGTTCTGTGCATGTAAATATCGATTTCTTGCATCATCACAGTCTTTATCAAACCACTCTTTACGATTGCCTAACGGTAAATCACCCCAAGTGATGCTAAGATGGCAAAATTGGCGCCTTATATATATGGTACGAAGTTGTCTGTATCGCATAATTACCACTCGGAACACCTTCTACGAAATACACTTGTCCGGATACCACCGAGTTATAAATGACCGGATAACTACAACAAAAGCCCATTGACACATTTCTAACGCATTCCATGAAGGGCGACACGCTTCAGCGCGAATGCCAATCACCATGTACAATATAAAGTCACCTGTGCGCCAAAGCTGCAGTCTGAGAATCTGTAAGTTAAATGTGTCTTATACTATTTTAAGGCAGTACAATCTATTGTTTTAAGTCTGCGCCAGCTTCACCAATGCTTTCGGCGCACAGGTGACGATCGTTAACAATGAGTTGTGTTTTGTGTGGTAGTGTGCATTTTTTGTATCAATCGTTAAATTAAAGAAACGAGCCTTGAGTATTTGTGTTTAAATTAAACGTAGTGAGTATTTAAATAAGCGTTTAGTCACTAGTGCTGTAAAATCAAATCTCAAAAGGAATATTATGTTTTAATAATAACTGTTTTACATTGTTATATTTGTAATCAAAGTTAATAAAATCAATTTGCTTGTCAAACCATTTAGAAGATGTTTAATAACTGTTTTACATTCTTATTTTTGTAATTAAAGTTAATGAAATCAATTTGCTTGTTAAACCATTAAGAAGGTGTTTAATAACTTAACAAAAGATACCTGCTCATCCCTCTATCTACTTATCTAGTACAAATTGAATTGACAATTTTTTAAACCTGCGATAACACTAAGCAAAAAAAAACCTAAAAAAAAACTAATTTTGTTATTCTACAACGTGATTTATTATTACGAAAGTAATTTAATAAGCATAGTAAATTCATGTTACCCACGTGAGGTAAACTACTACTGATTAAGTATAAATAATTATAAAAGATCTTTGATGATATGTTGGTTTCTTCAACGTGGTATCTGGCAGTTTGTACCAAACTATTTTCCCCTTAAATAACCAAATAAGCCATTGTTGCCTGAAAAGATCTTGCAAAATGCTGCTCATTGAAGCCCTAGATAAGTGTGAACAGTGAAACATAAATCCCCATTTCTCATTGTTAACAGATATGCCCTATCTGAGCCACGCTGCAGAGATAGCTATTTTTAACTAGGAAAACCACGCGACAACTCATTTTTGAGAATACGTTTTTCGTCATCCGGGTTATAGGCTCTGACCTCGTTATCTATTTTTAGCAGGGAGTACTATTGTACAAATGTATAGATTTGGAATAATTGAACTTTTAGATTGTTCTCTTTTGCGATTTGTACTGTCTAACAAGTAGGGTGTGTTCAAAACCGTCTTTACTTATATTAATGTATGAGTTTATGCGGAAATGATGCCGTAATTCCCCAAAGCAGTGGGAAGGTATTCTCACGTGACTTTGATATATAGGCAAACAATGGACACCACTCTTAAAGCCTCGCGCACGCCAAGTGTCGTGAATTTTAAGAGCTGTACATGAAGGCGCCCAGAGACCTTTAATTTGATTAAATCTGCCAGATGTTGCATACGTGTTGCAAGACACCGTCTGTAACATGCTGAAGTCTGTGATGTCACCGAGTTCACAATTTACAGGAGATTCTGTTTCATGTTTGTACATTGAACTTAAAGCACATAGCTGTCAGGGCCGGTCACAATCAAAATACATGTAGTTATATTGAGATCGCCCAATTACATTGACGTCACAAAGAAATATCCATTATACTAGCAAAAGTCACTCTTTCTCTTTATAACATCCTTATTCACTCATTCATTAACTTGGTTTAAAGGTGGTATCTGACAATTTGTCTATATCTTATATAAAAAACAATATCTGACATCTGTTTGGGGTATTTGTGCATAACTTCTGTAAAAAAGAAAACTCATATTTTAGTCTGAGCTTGACGATTCTCCAGAGTATCTCGATTTTAGCGCAGTAAAACTCGTTAATTAACACTTAAACGGATCATTCTTTTCAAATTTATTAATGAGAGCGATTTGGTGTCTTAAAATAGACATCGACGTCACAGCGGATAACGTGGATAAGCTAAAACAAAAGTGGTCACGTGGTTTTCTTAGTTTAAAAATAGCTAACTGTGCAGCGTGGCTCATATAGGAAATACATGCTGAAATGACGATTTTGGCGTTATGGTTCACTTTTCAGACAGGTGTAGGACACCAATAAACAACATTTTGCGAGATCTGTTCAGATAACAATTGTTTAATAAGATGTTTAATGAAAATATTTCTGGTCTAAACGGTCGGATACCACTTTTGGTAACCGACAGTTTGGTCTAAATATTTTTTCTCAAATAACCAAATAAGTCAATGGTACCTGAAAAAGTCTTGCAAAATGTGTTCATTGATGACGAAGATATGTGTAAACAGTCCATGATAAAATCCCACTCGTCATTGCAAACAGGTGTTTCCTATCCGAGCCACGCTGCAGAGATAGCTATTTTTAACTTATAAAACGTGACCACTTACTTTTATATGGTCATCCGGTTAATCCGCTCAGACATCGATATCTGTTTTTAGCAAAGACCACTTTTGAGTTTTTATGGAGTTGAAAAGCCTTTAGAGTTTTTCTTTTGCGATTATTACAGTCTAACAATAAGGTTAGTGTTTAAAATCATCTTTATTATGACTAAAGTATGGCTGTATGCAAAAATATGACCGAATTCCACAAAGCGGTGGTTAGATATTGGTACATGTATTTAATATAGGCAAACTATCAGGTACACCCTTTATAGACAAATCAAGGAGTTTTTACTAATTCAAAAAACAAGTTAGAGAACTTCGCATATTGTTCGAGAGTCCGCAATATCACTTATATATTCAATGAACCAATGGTTTAAGCTGCAAACTTTTATAAATGAAAACGATGCATATCCGCGATTATACGGACTTTAATAACTTTACCATTTTTATTGTAAAAGCTAGCAGCCGACAATACACGTTGGAATAGCATGGTCGGTTTAGATCAGGCGGTAAAATGTATCGGAAGGCTGAAATGTCTAAAGATTGTTTTAAAACGTACAAAAGCAACTATAAAACTCGATATCATACATTTTAATTAAACATTCGGTCTAGAGCAACAAGCTTTGGCATCCGAAGGACGCCTCTTCCAGCGAAAGAGCAAGATGGGAATTTGTTCTCATTAAGTAAAGACACTGACAATTGTGGAGAAAAGAAGCCACATCAATTGCATAACTTCAAGCGACTTTATAAGGTTCCTAGTACGATCTTTATCCTCATTAAAATACATCTTCCGTGGTAAAATGGTCGTGAAGTGACTTTCTAAAGCCAAATGTTCGGTTTGTAAAATTATTCTGTGCCAATCAAACAAAGGTTGTTCCTTTAAGACGTAAATGTTGTTATGTAGCGCAGATTAAACAGTTTTTGAGCAACTCACGGGCAATGCATGTATTAAGGTTCCCAAGGTCGAACGGTCGAGTCGCAGCTCTGTTCAACCTGTAATGCATTATGATTTTAGTACACGCATACCATATCTGTTCAGAAATACACTTACACAAAATTTGATTTACTAAGCAGATAAAAAAATTAATTCCGTTTCAACCCATAAAAGTGCCAAGGAATAAAAGCCTGTTGGACCTTTTAATTTTATTTATAAGCCAGGAAAACTTGTTACCAATATCCATTGAACGCGGTCGCATGTCTGTCGCGTGCTTCGTGTCAAGATTTTTTATAAACTCAATTTTCTATATATCTTTCTGTTTATAGGCTGTTAATTAGATATACAGTATTATTAAAGAAACACGCTACAAAGTTTAGTTAAACTTTGCCACACGCGAAGGTGTGATTTAAGAGAATGGCATAAAGGCGTCAAACGATGCAATTATTGTATTAATACAAGAACAAAACTTAAACAAAAAAAGCAACAAAAGTGTATAAAAAACGTACTTTTCTGCAATTTGCACTTTAGCATATGTTCCGATAGTAGAATGTAGTAGTATTAGAAGTAATAGTAGTAGTAGTAGTAGTAGTAGTAGTAGTAGTAGTAGTAGTAGTAGTAGTAGTAGTAGTAGTAGTAGTAGTAGTAGTAGTAGAAGTAGTAGTGGTAGAAGTAGTAGAAGTAGAAAAAGTATTAGTTGTAGTAGTAGTAGTAATAGTAGTAGAAGTAATAGTAGTATTTGTTGTAGTAGTAGTAGTAGTAGTAATAGTAAGTAGTAGTAGTAGTAGTTGAAGTAGTAGTAGAAGTAGTAGTAGTAGTAGTAATAGTAGTAGTAGTAGTAGTAGAAAAAGTAGTAGTTGTAGTAGTACACATGTAGTACTAATAGTAAAGTAGTAGTAGTAGTAGAAGTAGTAGTAGTAGTAGTAGTAGTAGTAGGAGTAGTAAGAATAGTGGAAGAAGTGGTAGTAGTAGTAGTAGTAGTAGTAGTTGTAGTAGTAGTAATAGTAGTAGAAGTAGTAGTAGTAGTGTAGTAGTAGAAGTAGTAGTAGAAGTAGTAGTAGAAGTAGTAGTTGTAGTAGTAGTAGTAGTTGTAGTAATAGTTAGAAGTAGTATTAGTAGTAGTAGTAGTTAGTAGTAGTAGTAGTAGTAGTAGTAGTAGTAGTAGTATTGCGTTCAGTAATGCAAATATTGTATTAATACAAGAACAAAACATCAACAAAAATGCGCTTTTCTGCAATTTGCACTTTAGCATATGTTTCGATAGTAGAATGTAGTAGTAGTAGAAGTAGTAGTTGTAGAAGTAGTAGTAGTAGTAGTAGTAGTAGTAGTAGTAGTAGTAGTAGTAGTAGTAGTAGTAGTAGTAGTAGTAGTAGTAGTAGTAGTAGTAGTAGTAGTAGTAGTAGTAGTATTGCGTTCAGCAATGCAAATATTGTATTAATACAAGAACAAAACATCAACAAAAATGCGCTTTTCTGCAATTTGCCCTTTAGCATATGTTTCGATAGTAGAATGTAGTAGTAGTAGTTGTAGTAGTAGTAGTAGTAGTAGTAGTAGTAGTAGGAGTGGTAGAAGTAGTAGTAGTAGAAAAAGTAGTAGTTGTGTAGTAGTAGTAATAGTAGAAGAAGTAACAGTAGTATTTGTTGTAGTAGTAGTAGTAAAAGTAGTAGAAGAAGTAGTAGTAGTTGTTGTTATAGTAGTAGTAGTAGTAGAAAAAGTAGTAGTTGTAGTAGTAGTACTAATAGTAGAAGTAGTAGTAGTAGTAGTAGTAGTAGTAGTAGTAGTAGTAGTAAGAATAGTGGAAGAAGCAGTAGTAGTAGTAGTAGTAGTAGTAGTAGTAGTAGTAGTAGTAGTAGTAGTAGTTGCAATAGTAGTAGTTGAAAAAGTAGAAGTAGTAGTAGTAGTAGTAATAGTAGTTAGTAGTAATGGTAGAAAAAGTAGTAGTTGTAGTAGTAGTAGTAGTAGTAGTAGTAGTAGCAGTAGTAGTAGTAGTAGTAGTATAGAAGTAGTAGTAGTATAGAAGTAGTAGTAGTAGTAGTAGTAGTAGTGTAGTTGTTGTAGTAGTAGTAGTAGTAGTAGTAGTAGTAGTAGTAGTAGTAGTAGTAGAAAAGAAATAGTAGTAGTAGTAGCAGTAGTAGTAGTTGTAGTAGTAGTAGTAGTAGTAGTAGTAGAAGTAGCAGTAGAAGTAGAAGTAGTAGTAGTAGTAGTAGTAGAAGTAGAAGTAGTGGTAGTAGTAGTAGTAAGCACACCAATCTGTCTTTTTGCCGACTGACAGTTCCGGTTACTCTTGCTTTTTTCTATTGTGTGTAATGTCTCGTAGAAAAAGTAGTAGTTGTAGTAGTAGTAGTAGTAGTAGTAGTAGTAGTAGTAGTAGTAGTGGAAGTAGTAGTAGTAGTAGTAGAAGTAGTAGTAGTAGTAGTAGTAGTAGTGGAAGTAGTAGTAGTAGTAGTAGTAGTAGTAGTAGTTAGTAGCAGTAGTAGTGAAGTAGTAGTAGTAGTAGTAGTAGCAGCAGCAGTAGTAGTAGTAGTAGTAGTAGAAGTAGTAGTAGTAGTAGTAGTAGTAGTAGTAGAAGTAGTTGTATAGTAGTAGTAGTGGAAGTAGTAGTAGTAGTAGTAGTAGTAGTAGCAGTAGTAGTAGTAGTAGTAGTAGTAGTAGTAGTAGTAGTAGCAGTAGTAGTAGTAGTAGTAGTAGTAGTAGTAGTAGTAGTAGTAGTAAGAAGTAAAGTAGTAGTTGTAGTAGTAGAAGTAGTAGTGGAAGTTGTAGTAGTTGTAGTAAAAGTAGTAGTAGTAGTGGAAGTAGTAGTAGTAGTAGTAGAAGTATAGTAGTAGTAGTAGTCGCAGTAGTAGTAGTAGTAGTAGTAGTAGTAGTAGTAGTTGTAGTAGTAGTAGTAGTAGTAGTAGTAGCGTAGTAGTGGAAGTAGTAATAGTAGTAGTAGAAGTAGTAATAGTAGTAGTAGTAGCAGTAGTAGTAGTAGTAATAGTAGTGGTAGTAGTAGTAGTAGTAGTAGTAGTAGTAGTAGTAGTAGTAGTAGTGGTGGTAGTAGTAGTGGAGTAGTAGTAGTAGTAGTAGTAGTAGTAGTAAGTAGTAGTAGTAGTAGTAGAAGTAGTAGTAGTAGTAGTAGTAGTAGTAGTAGTAGTAGTAGTAGTAGTAGTAGTAGTAGTAGTAGTAGTAGTAGTAGTAGTAGTAAGTAGTTGTAGTAGTAGTAAGTAGTAGTGGAAGTAGATGTAGTTGTAGTAGAAGTAGTAGTAGTAGTTGTAGTAGTAGAAGTAGTAGTGGAAGTAGTAGTAGTTGTAGTAGAAGTAGTAGTAGTAGTAGTAGTGGAAGTAGTAGTAGTAGTAGTAGAAGTAGTAGTAGTAGTAGCAGTAGTAGTAGAAGTAGTAGTAGAAGTAGTAGTAGTAGTAGTAGTAGTAGTAGTAGTAGTAGTGGAAGGAGTAGTAGTAGTAGTAGTAGTAGTAGTAGTAGTAGCAGTAGTATGAGTAGTAGTAGTAGTAGTAGCAGTAGTAGTAGTAGTAGCAGTAGTAGTAGAAGTAGTAGTAGTAGTAGTAGTAGTAGTAGTAGAAGTAGAAGTAGTGGTAGTAGTAGTAGTAAGCACACCAATCTGTCTTTTTGCCGACTGACAGTTCCGGTTACTCTTGCTTTTTTCTATTTGTGTAATGTCTCGTCACGGTTTTGTTGCCACATTTGCTTTAACTTGCATGAATAACATATGTTAAGCCATAGTTTTATAAATTGTAATCCTCGACATTGTTATTTTTACGTTTTCGCCGAGGTTTCAATAGTCAAAAACATTTAACACAGAAACATTTAAACGTTTTTGATTTTAACCAACAACGTGTTGCATGACAAAATTAAAATAACACACAATTAACAGAACATTCTTACAAACAAGCAAGCGCATACACATGCGGATGCACCTATTATTTTTATATATTGTAAGCCAAACTTCTTTTGTTTACATCTAATTCGTGCATTTAATCTGACATATT
>CM017561.1:20158222-20300722 GCA_007844125.1 Sinonovacula constricta
TGTCTGTGTCTGTGTGTGTGTGTGCGTGCGTGTGTGCCTGCATGCGTGCGTGCGCGTGTGCGTGCGTGCGTGTGTGTGTCTGTGTGTCTGTGTGGGTGTGTGTTTGATAAGCAAGAACTTATTAATTTACTGATTTAATAACGAAAATTGTGTGTTGAGAAGTATGTGTCAACACTTGTGTATTTTTTCAGCTGCAAAACTGCATTGTTTAATCATACATCGAAAGCGAATACATTTCAAGTATACCGTCTTTGCATAATTAATGAAATTTTAGAACAATGCATCGATCTGCTCGTATATATTTAATAAACTTCACCGATCTGATACTTTAATCTTGAACGTTAACCATGCTATAAACTTGTATTATAAAAGTAATCACGAATTTATTTAACGTTCTGCAGGCAACAGTATTTCGAAAATACCTCATTTTAAAATTTTGACCCTATCTTCAAGTATATTAATTGTTAATAGTTACTTTTTAACTGAAAAAATATTCTCCAATAACACGGATAGAAAACGAGGAAGTGAAATAAATAAGACGCCTCAAAGAGCGTACGCTTTAACACAATAAGATACATATATCGGGAACAAAACACTATCTCACTGTTTGATAGTGATGAACACTAATTAATGGTACATATATCCAATCTGCTACTTTAAATTCTTCATCGTCTGTCTGCTATATCTTTTTGTAATTACAATCTGCATTGTAAACATCGGCATAATCGGTTTCGTTTATTAAACAAAAGCTCACCAATCAGTTGTTAATTCCTATTACTATATGCTATTATTTTATAATTGCAAGCTAAACTGTTAATCGTGTCATACCTGACTCCAATCGGAACTCCTCAGGTAATTCCGTCCTCGGGACAATCATCCCTCGGATGTATCTAGTGCAATAATACTTAATGAAATCACGATCGTTTTGTTCGCCGGAAGTCGGAAGAATATGTTTAAAATGTAGTTCGCACAAAACATAAACATTCGAGTCGTTTGACAGCTGTGTCTTTGCTGTGCCGGGTAAATTAAACTTGAATGATTTAAATTTGAAGCAGCCACAAAGTGGAGATTTACAAGCATCGTACTATAGTGATCTGTCATTCGAGCTGTCATCTTTGTTTTGACGTCTGTCACTAAAGAAGTCCCATATTGGGAAGTAATCCGACTACCTACATACATCCGAGAGATTATTCGTGAATTGTCCGAGGTGTTCCGATTGACCTAACTCCTTTATCTATAAAAGGTTTCACCGAACTGCTGCGATTTCCTGTTATTACCTGCTATACTATTGTCCCCGTGAGCGGCGCCAAAAACGCAATAAAATTAATGATAACAGTAGTCATATTGTATAGAGCTGTAAACATCGATTATTTATAGGGGAAATAATCTACTATAGATGCTTTATAGATATGGCCACTACGTTGACCTCCTACGGTACGTGTATGCTTTGTCCAATATTTGACAAATGTATCAAGGATCAATGCATGCTGCCAAGTGTCGATGACCCTCTACAGTGAAGTCCAGATAGTCAACTTCCGCCGTATTCCTTCAATGGCCACTAAACAAATAACAAGTCAAACAATCGTCGAACCTAAGCGGCTTATCATGTCATATTTACAACTTATTCAAGGCAGGATCACATACATGTACATTCCAGTGTCAGTATACATGGTCGGCTTCCTTCGATGTATAATGATAAAATGACTAACACAAGCTTTATAGAAGAAACTGTTCTCTTGAAGTCAATCGAAATATGGAAGTTTATGCGTGATTTCGATTTCGACTTTTGCTTTAAAACTGCACAGTCCAACCAGGTGTGACCAGCAGCGATGTATTGTAAACCATATGGAAGAGAAGTCATTATTTTTTCTTTTCTGTTTGTTGAAGCAGGGAGATCGGTTAATCGGATTGTCCTTGTAGCGGAATAATCTGTATTGCGGATTATATTGGTATAATATTGGTAGCATTGTGTCAGTTATAGCACAGTCTGTTTCATATCGCGTTAGGTACCATAGTACCATAGTATAGAAAGACCCCTATAACAAGTAGTCCTTATTTGGTGGTAGAGCGTCGGCTTGCGGATCGGGAGGTCGTGGGTTCGAACCCCGGCCGGGTCATACCAAAGACTTAAAAGTTGGTAGTAGTGGCTTCCCTCCTAACGCTCGGGGCTAAGGGGACAACATAACGCCTGACTCCTCGGTGTCAGTATAATGGACCGGCCGGGTTCAGTCCCTGGGCACCTCATAAGTGCCCCTGTGCTATAATGATAGAAATGTCGCTGCACAGTATCGGCCAAAATGCCGGCTAATCCTATCCCCATTCCTTTGGTTATGTCCCCATTGTATCTGTTAAAAGTGATAACCGACAGTTTTGGACCATTGTTTCTCTCTCATACAACTAAATAAATTATTGTTACTTGAAAAATCGCGCGAAATGCGGTTTATTAATGCCCTAAATCCGTGTGAAAGAAAGAGCATAACACCCAAATATTCATTATAAAAATGTGTTTCCTGTCAGAGCGAGCCTGCACAGTTAGCTAGTTTAAAAAGAAGAAAACCATGTGACCACTTTTATTTTAGTTTGTTTGTTTATTGGGTTTATCGTCCCACCAACAGTATTTCAGTTATCTGGAGACGGTGTCCACTTGAAGCAGATATAGTGCTGCCTTCACTGTGTATAGCATGCCGTGAACACCTGGCATGATACCACACCCAGTAACATTATCTTGACACCGGGCCGACCAGTCGTGGAACTACCCTTATATTTGCTTGAGCGTTAGCAAGGGAGCTATACCACTACCATTTTTAACGACTTTGGTATGTCGCGGCCCGGGATCGAACCCGGGGCCTCCCGTACCTGGAGCCGACGCTCTACCGATTGCGCTACCAGGTCCGGTTTTCATTTTAGATCACGTTACATGATTAACCGGTTAATCAACACTGACATGATATGTTTATCTGAAATCTCCATCGTGATTATTTATAGATTTTGCAATAATGGGAAGTTACTGTTCTGTATAACAATCTGAGGTTATAAGAAGGAATTTACTGAAATTTAAGTGTAAGTCTATGGAGCAATTATGCTCCCATTGTACAAAACAGCTGTTAGATGTTGCTATCTGCGTCAGATAGGCAAACCATCGAAGATTACCTTTAAAGTGGGATGGTTCCAATACCATTTACGTAACATTTTCATTCTTTTAAGCGGCATGGCTCTATAACAGGTAAATATAAACGAAAAATGAAGGACCGTTGTGAATAGCCGATTCGTCAAGCTTGGATTGGGATTTGGGATTTGCCGGCATTTTTGCAGATACTGTGCAGCGACATTTCTATCATTATAGCACAAGGGCACTTATGAGGTGCCCAGGGACTGAACCCGGCCGGTCCATTATACTGACACCGACGAGTCAGGCGTAATGCTGTCCCCTTAGCTCCGAGCGTTAGGAGGGAAGCCACTACTACCAATTTTAAAGTCTTTAGTTTAACCCGACCGGGGTTTGAACCCACGACCTCCAAATCCGCAAGCCGACGCTCTACCACATGAGCTATTCTGGCCGGTAGTCAGGCTGGATTAAACAGATGTTGAAATATGCAGTGTGTAATTTTGTTATTAATTTTGACGATACCATTATGAAGAAATCGAGGATATTTATGGCAGTACAACTATTGGCTACTTAAACAAATCAAAAAATAGACAACAAAGATAAAATAAGCAATAAATTCCATTCCCAGTGTATAGAAGAATTTTAATTACAAATGTAGTGCCTTGAATTTCGACACAGTGAAGTAAAGTGTAAGACAAAGTAAGTTACATAACAACAGTAACGTAGTTTGTAAAGGAGAAGAATAAATACAAACAAAAACAGTCGCCGTTAAAAATGGTAGTGGTATAGCTCCCTTGCTAACGCTCAAGCAAATATAAGGGTAGTTCCACGACTGGTTGGTCCAGTGTCATGATAATGTAACAGGGTGTGGTATCATGCCAGGTGTTCACGGCATGCTATACACAGTGAAGGCAGCACTATATGTGCTTCAAGTGGACACCGTCTCCAGATAACTGAAATACTGTTGGTGGGACGAAAAACCCAATAAATAAACTAAAAAAAACAACAGTCTGATCAGAGCTGTGCCGGTAGTTATAGTCAGACATTTGTATGTGGTCCCCCATGAAAACAACTGGAAGTCGCTATAATGACCATAAATGGTCGCTACGATGTAATTTAAAACAATCATTATCTGGATCCAATAAGAACTGATTCGTGGTGAGATGCTTATTTATTTATTTATTTATTTATTTGGGTTTTACGGCACACCGACACTTAACAGGTCATACGGCGCCGAATACAAAGTTAAATGTGAAAAGAGCGTATTCAGGTTAAAACCAAACTACGCATGTAAAATATAGACAAATATAAAAACTATCAGGTAAAAAAAATAAATTATAATTGAAAACAGGTCAACACATAAAACGGTTTAAAAAAGTATGACGATTGGTAAATAAACAGTTAAAAAATTTATAACTTACTAAGAATACCAATCTCGTTCAAGAAGCAAACAAGTTTAGATTCCGACACTGTCCTAAATAGGTCGTACATGTTATGGACATTAAAATACTTCGACCGAATGTGGTCTGTGTCGATACACTGTAATAAAATATGGTTGACTGTCAGTGGTTCCTGGCAAGGAACACATACAAGTTGAACTTCTCTTTTTAAGAGATATGAATGAGTTAACCTAGTATGTCCAATGCGACAGCGGGTAATATTATCTCTGTTTTCGATAAAAGCAAAATTTAAAATTAGACTGGTCTAATATTTAACTAATACTGTAACATTTTTCAGTCGATGAATCAACATACGTATGTGTAAATACTGCACAATAATCAAAATAGAATTGCAAAGAAAACAAAAAAAAATAAAAATCGCATAATGGAAATACATTTTATTTTAGTCCAATTGGTAGAGAATAGAAGGGAGTTGGGCTAAGTGGATAACTAAGAAATTGTTAATGGAGAGTATCAAAGTCGTCGGAAATAGAAAGTTAAGTATATAAAGAAAAATATTTCAAATATGCAGAGTTGAAAAATAATCATTATCATGTGATCTATGTCTAACATGACCCATGTATGCAAGTTCTTAATCGTATGTAACCATCAGCTTTTAACTTATGGACACTTTTCTCTTCAATACAACGGAAATTGTCTGTATTGGCAGTAAAGATTTATAATTAGTTTTGAATATAAATGTATGCTAAGGGGCGACATCGCAGCTTGATAAAGCTATCTCATTTTCAACGGATTTTTTTTTCTATGTCAATTGTAAAGTAAAATCACTACATTGGTTTATATGTGTATTTTTATGTTTTTGTTATAATTTCGTTCGTTTCTTTAAAAAATCAATACATAAATAAAAATTAAGGACAAAAATCTGGTGTAAATTCTGTTGTTACAGATTTGGCACAGATTGCAATAATTGTCACAAATTTACGAACAAACAGTTTAAAAGATAATGTATATGTATTTTATATGTGTAATATGTTTTCTGTAATAAAAAATAATATAAAGACACATGTAAAACATATCTATGTTAGGAACTTTTCTAACTATATATAGCTGATTGACCCACTTGTACTTAACAAACATGCTTAAGAATAAAGGTGCCAATGTTCCAGGTGAACAACTTTGAAACATAACTTTATGCGCTTAATGCACTTTAAAGGACAGCCCTACAATAGAGTACACTGCTTATTGACCTCTCCATGTTTATGTATGCTTGTCGGCGATTGGGGAGTAGTTAAAGCCAGTATACGACAGTTTGGACCTCATTTTTTTCTCTCTAAAAATCCTCAAATTTTACTTTTACAAGAAAATGAACAGTGGAATGCGGCTTATTGATGCTCTACATCTCAGTGAAATGTGAATATTAACACTTCGTCAGTACAAACATGCATTTCCTATCTGAGCCATGCTGCACAGTTAGCTATCTTTGAACTAACAAAAAACCATGCGACCCCTAGCTTTTGAGACCAAGTTATGTCATCAACCAGGTTACATGCTGTGAAGTCGATGTCTAATTGTAGCAGGAATACTCCTCATGATTATTTATAGATTCGGAAAGAATGCACATTTAGACCGATTATTTCGTAATTTGTACTGTATAACAGTTGTGGTAGAGGGCTCCCCCATGGCGTAGTGGTAGAGTCGCCGATTTGTAACCCCTCTGACTGATTAGCCTTTCACCGCGTGGGTTCGAGTCCCGGCCTGGGCGAAGGAATTAATGTGGGAAGGTATTCCAGCTGACTTGCGGTGCGCCGGTGGTTCTACCCAGTCATGTGTCTAGGGCATTCCTCCACCAAATAGCTGGACGTCGCTATAATGATCATAATTGTTCGCTGAATTTTTTTTTCTTCAGAAAACAAAACACATCAATTTAGATAGTGTTCCAACTATGATTTATTTAGACTAAAGGATGAGTTGCTGTAGAAATAATGTCCATGTTCCCCTAGACAGGCATAATATATTTCTACATGTATTTGATACAGGCAAACTGTCCCATACCACCTGTGAAGCTTATTTGGTTAACACGAATACATAAGTCTTTGGCAATAACTACGATCCAGATCAGCCAACTCCCTAAGAAGATTAAGAAGTAGATGACATTTGTTCTAAATATAGCATGACCAGGACTAAACTAGCAAGCTCCATACAAGTATTGGCCTGTTGTTTTCCATTGTGAAATGTCAGACACCTTTAGACTGGGCTCCAGAAATGTATGGTTGCATCAAATGTATAACTGTGTTTGAAACCACGATATGTATAACTGTGTTTGAAACCACGATATGTATAACTGAGTTTGAAACCACGATATGTATAACTGAGTTTGAAACCACGATATGTATAACTGTGTTTGAAACCACGATATGTATAACTGAGTTTGAAACCACGATATGTATAACTGTGTTTGAAACCACGATATGTATAACTGAGTTTGAAACCGCGATATGTATAACTAAGTATGAAATCGCGATATGTATAACTGTGTTTGAAACCACGATATGTATAACTAAGTATGAAACCACGATATGTATAACTGAGTTTGATACCACGATATGTATAACTGAGTTTGAAACCACGATATGTATAACTGTGTTTGAAACCACGATATGTATAACTGAGTTTGATACCACGATATGTATAACTGTGTTTGAAACCACGATATGTATAACTGAGTTTGATACCACGATATGTATAACTGTGTTTGATACCACGATATGTATAACTGAGTTTGATACCACGATATGTATAACTGAGTTTGATACCACGATATGTATAACTGAGTTTGATACCACGATATGTATAACTGTGTATGAAACCACGATATGTATAACTGTGTTTGATACCACGATATGTATAACTGAGTTTGATACCACGATATGTATAACTGAGTTTGATACCACGATATGTATAACTGAGTTTGATACCACGATATGTATAACTGTGTATGAAACCACGATATGTGTAACTAAGTATGAAACCACGATATGTATAACTAAGTATGAAACCACGATATGTATAACTAAGTATGAAACCACGATATGTATAACTGTGTTTGAAACCACGATATGTATAACTGAGTTTGATACCACGATATGTATAACTGTGTTTGATACCACGATATGTATAACTGAGTTTGATACCACGATATGTATAACTGAGTTTGATACCACGATATGTATAACTGAGTTTGATACCACGATATGTATAACTGTGTATGAAACCACGATATGTGTAACTAAGTATGAAACCTAGATATGTGTAACTAAGTATGAAACCACGATATGTATAACTAAGTATGAAACCACGATATGTATAACTGTGTATGAAACCACGATATGTATAACTAAGTTTGAAACCTAGATATGTATAACTAAGTATGAAACCACGATATGTGTAACTAAGTTTGAAACCACGATATGTATAACTAAGTATGAAACCACGATATGTGTAACTAAGTTTGAAACCACGATATGTATAACTAAGTATGAAACCACGATATGTATAACTAAGTATGAAACCACGATATGTGTAACTAAGTATGAAACCACGATATGTATAATTAAGTATGAAACCACGATATGTATAACTAAGTATGAAACCACGATATGTATAACTAAGTATGAAACCACGATATGTATAACTGAGTATGAAACCACGATATGTATAACTAAGTATGAAAACACGATATGTATAACTGTGTTTGAAACCACGATATGTATAACTAAGTATGAAACCACGATATGTATAACTAAGTATGAAACCACGATATGTATAACTAAGTATGAAACCACGATATGTATAACTAAGTATGAAAACACGATATGTATAACTGAGTTTGAAACCACGATATGTGTAACTAAGTATGAAACCACGATATGTATAACTAAGTATGAAACCACGATATGTATAACTAAGTATGAAACCACGATATGTATAACTAAGTATGAAACCACGATATGTATAACTGAGTTTGAAACTACGATATGTATAACTGTGTTTGAAACCACGATATGTATAACTAAGTATGAAACCACGATATGTATAACTAAGTATAAAACCACGATATGTATAACTAAGTTTGAAACCACGATATGTTTAACTAAGTATGAAACCACGATATGTGTAACTAAGTATGAAACCACGATATGTATAACTAAGTATGAAACCACGATATGTATAACTAAGTATGAAACCACGATATGTATAACTGAGTTTGAAACTACGATATGTATAACTGTGTTTGAAACCACGATATGTATAACTAAGTATGAAACCACGATATGTATAACTGTGTTTGAAACCACGATATGTATAACTAAGTATGAAACCACGATATGCATAACTGTGTTTGAAACCACGATATGTATAACTGTGTTTGAAACCACGATATGTATAACTGTGTATGAAACCACGATATGTATAACTGTGTATGAAACCACGATATGTATAACTGTGTATGAAACCACGATATGTATAACTGTGTATGAAACCACGATATGTATAACTGTGTTTGAAACCACGATATGTATAACTGTGTTTGAAACCACGATATGTATAACTAAGTATGAAACCACGATATGTATAACTGTGTATGAAACCACGATATGTATAACTGTGTATGAAACCACGATATGTATAACTGTGTTTGAAACCACGATATGTATAACTGTGTTTGAAACCACGATATGTATAACTGTGTATGAAACCACGATATGTATAA
Source organism: Sinonovacula constricta (assembly GCA_007844125.1). Taxonomy (NCBI): domain Eukaryota; kingdom Metazoa; phylum Mollusca; class Bivalvia; order Cardiida; family Solecurtidae; genus Sinonovacula; species Sinonovacula constricta. The sequence continues at coordinate 20,167,500 of CM017561.1, forward strand.
CTGTGTATGAAACCACGATATGTATAACTGTGTATGAAACCACGATATGTATAACTGTGTATGAAACCACGATATGTATAACTGTGTTTGAAACCACGATATGTATAACTGTGTTTGAAACCACGATATGTATAACTAAGTATGAAACCACGATATGTATAACTGTGTATGAAACCACGATATGTATAACTGTGTATGAAACCACGATATGTATAACTGTGTATGAAACCACGATATGTATAACTAAGTAAGAAACCACGATATGTATAACTAAGTATGAAACCACGATATGTATAACTAAGTATGAAACCACGATATGTATAACTGTGTATGAAACCACGATATGTATAACTGTGTTTGAAACCACGATATGTATAACTAAGTATGAAACCACGATATGTATAACTGTGTATGAAACCACGATATGTATAACTGTGTTTGAAACCACGATATGTATAACTAAGTATGAAACCACGATATGTATAACTAAGTATGAAACCACGATATGTATAACTAAGTATGAAACCACGATATGTATAACTAAGTATGAAACCACGATATGTATAACTGTGTATGAAACCACGATATGTATAACTGTGTTTGAAACCACGATATGTATAACTAAGTATGAAACCACGATATGTATAACTAAGTATGAAACCACGATATGTATAACTGTGTATGAAACCACGATATGTATAACTGTGTATGAAACCACGATATGTATAACTGTGTATGAAACCACGATATGTATAACTGTGTATGAAACCACGACATGTATAACTAAGTATGAAACCACGATATGTATAACTGTGTATGAAACCACGATATGTATAACTGTGTTTGAAACCACGATATGTATAACTAAGTATGAAACCACGATATGTATAACTAAGTATGAAACCACGATATGTATAACTAAGTATGAAACCACGATATGTATAACTAAGTATGAAACCACGATATGTATAACTGTGTTTGAAACCACGATATGTATAACTGAGTTTGAAACTACGATATGTATAACTAATTTTAAAACTAAGATATGTATAACTGATTTTGAAACTACGATATGTATAACTGAGTATGAAACCGCGCAATGGAAAACTAAGTTTGAAGCGGAGATACTTAAAATTGCCACAAACACCTCACCAGCTCTTATTGTCTTTTGCAATTAAAGCGATTTGATCCCCATTTGTCAAAGTGTCATATTTTGTGTTACTTATTTGTACACATTTCTCTTCAAAAGTCTTCTCATTATTTCATTTCCCGATCGGCCCAGTGACAGGGATATAGTGGGGCTGAACGCTAAGTAGGTATGGGTCTTTTAACAAACAACACATCGTCGGCAACCACAGTACTTTCTTCCGTTACACTCCATACATACCGTGGGAAATTTGACTAGCAATATCTCGTTTTCATGAATATGCATGAGGCAGAGGAGACCAATCTTCTTCCAATGAAATCGCATGTTACAATGAAATCTCTTCAATCTCAATGACGTCATACTGGGATTTTTTTACTAAAAATAGAAACCAACGCACATGTTTACTCATGGAGGTCGCCATTTTCAATGGTAAATCGAACCTTAGATATAAAACATAATTTCATTGGCTAGTAATCCATGGTGGTTTCCTTATGGCACCAATGAAACTGCCTCATTTATTATTCATGACTACGAGATTTTCCTAGCCAATTGTCCCACGGGTACATAACGCACCATAGCGGAGTAATGTAACGGGGGATAACCGACGATGCAAACAACACAACAATTAAAAACGTCGCTGTACCTCCATCCTTCCACGCTACTTAATTTTTAAGTTTCTAACGTCATTAAAGCTAAGCTATAAATATCTAGCTATAACATTAATATATGTAATACGTAATCACTTAACAATTTCACTGATTAGCTGATAATCTGTGTTCTAGTTCTGAGCATGCAAAAGACATGCGCAAATAGAACAAATCCAAATCAGGCATAAAATTACTAACATTTTAGGAACAGGTTCATAGTAAATGAAGCACCAGCGTAGTTAATGTATCTTAGTATCTCTTAGTGTAGTGAATTTATCTTTTGTTTTGATGTTCTACCGTTACCTTTCGTTAACTTTTTTAAAGAGCTTTATCTTTTTTTTAAGTTGCGTTACCCTATCATGCTTCAATTTAACTTTAACAACACTTTTGTGTCAGTCCAATTCTCACATTTCCCTAAAATATGAAGATAGATTCCTGCCGTATTTTTATCTAATTGTGCAGATTCTGATCAATTAGCTCCCAGCAAGAGCTACCTGATCTGAACCAACACTTCCCGTATTAGGTTGATTAAGTCTTGCTAAGATGGCTAAAAAATTAATGGCATTGTTTTGAAGTGGATAAGGAGGCACTTTGCGTTCTCTAAGTGGACATTTCAAAGTGCGAATGTCGAACAGTGCTTGTGCGGTGTGTTTGATTTATTAAATGCGCAATATAGAAACAGACAAACCATGACAAACTATCATATAATAGATAATAGGATAAAGAGCACACTGCAGGAATATATCTTAGCGTTGTTGTACATGGTTTAGTTAAATTTGAAAGGACGTGATTTGAAGAGGAGCTTGCGCCGAGTGAGATCCGGACAAACAAAATAGACGAGAATCAACAACAAAAACACGTATTCGTTCGCTTAGATAACAGTCCTCATCTTACAACCTGCTGTTAAAAGTTCCAGAATGACTACCTGTATTAATCAATGGTTAAACAATTTAACATACTGTTGTAGCAAATAGTTGTGTTTGAACGTATGATAAAATATAGATGGTGCGCGCATTTGGACATCAAAATACTTCGTTGCACTATTCGCCGATTTGTAAAAAATCGAATATACATAAAAACCTACTTATCGTTCACGCTTACGGCATGAAATGTACGAACACAATCAATTGGAGAGCAGATACTAAGTTTAAGAACAAGATGCTCATTTTATTTATCTATTAATTATCTATTTATTTATCTTATTAAAACGCCAACAATGCGTACATATATTTTACACACAAAAAAAGAGACTAAACTGTATGTTTATTTTTATCGAACAACGACATCACTGTATGTGTGTGATTATATTACGTGTATAATTTATGATACTGAAAGAAAACATATTGCACACTTTATATTAAATGATTTAATCTGATAAAGTGATGAAATTAACAGGCGTGGAACTGTTAGAATATGAATTACCTGAAATCCTAAAGGATGAAACACGTAATCGAATAACTACAGTGTTGAAAAGAAACAGACATTTGGTGGAATGTCAAATCATATCGAAGATCAAGTTGGTCGATTTTTAATCTTCATTTTTCACTTTAATCTAATGACCATATCTATTTGCCCATTACTACCACAATAATAATCGTAATACATACTAACTCATAACCTTGATTCATCGAAACATAATCTTTAAATTACATTTCTTTAAGAGATGTCATCAAACTTCCAAGGGCTGGGTGGATGGAGAGGAGTCGGTGGCCGAGCGGCCGGCTAGTAACTCCTCAGCCCCTGACCGCGTGGGTTCAAGTCCCGGTTCGGGCGAGAACTTTCCTGTGGATGAGGTTTTCCGGCTAACCTTCAGTGCGCCGGTGGTTCTACCCAGACATACGTCTTAGGCCTTCGTCCGCAAATAATTAGCTGTATATTGACATTATGGCCATAATTATATCGGTGAGATGTAACAAAAACAAAACAAACAAAGCAAACAAAACAAACAATCAAACTTACTAGTATTCATAGTGAAAGCCTACGTGTATTATCTCGCACACAAGCAATCAGTTAAAATACGTTAAACACAATTTATGTAATAAATCAACTGATAACAATATAAATTTACTATATAACACTCACAGCCGTGTATCCAGTGCCCATGTTTATGTCTGTACATGACTGGGGCTGACCCTTGTCTGACTTGCCTCTTAGCCACAAAATCTTGCGGATTTGGCTTTCCGTGAACCATAATGTCTGGGGATTAAGTCTCATGTAGTTAAGAACCCCTGCGACTGTTAAGGTTTTCAAAGGAAGATCGACAGGACAGGTGCGTGTGACACAGACGTGTGGCTTCAACAGATATTTAATTTAACAAATTGATTCACAGCAGGTGCTGTTTCAGAGCAGTATAAACGACAAAACATCAATTTATATAAAAATTAAAAGATTAAAACTATAATGTTTCAAAGGAAAGACATGTAAACACGTCCATAAAACACTCTAGCATAAAAAGTTTATATATTTCATACATAAATTTATAAATGTTTTATTGTTTACAAGGACTACTGTATACACATAATTCTGTATTGTTCCTTTAAGGTGGAATCCGACAGTTTTGACGAAAATTCTATTCCCTAAACAGCCAAAAACATTAATTTTACCTGAACAGATCCCGTGAAATACTGCTAATTGATGTCATACAACTATCAGAAAAGTGAAGCACCATTATCGGCATTACAAAAAATGTATTTCCTATCTGAGCCACGTTGCACAGATAGCTATTTTTAAACTAAGAAAACCACGTGACCACTTATATTTGAGCCCAGCCAGGTCATCCGCTCCGACGTCAATGTCTACTTTTAGCAGGAATCCCAATTGTTTTTATTTATATATTTGAACCCAGTTAACTTTTTGTGTGTTTATTAATGAGTTTTGTGGCATTCAGTTGAAATACGATTTAAAATCTTCTGGTCTTAGGCTAAATTATGTTGTTGTTGATTTCTGCAGAAATTATGCACAAATTCCCAAAAGGTCGGATAATTTTACATTTATTTGATAAAGCCGAACTGTCGGATCCCACCTTTAATGCGAAACGTCAGCTACATAACTTGTCGCTAGCAACTTCTTACAACTTCTATAGCAACTTAATAATATATTCACCGGACCTGGTAGCGCAATCGGTAGAGCGTCGGCTCCAGGTACGGGAGGCCCCGGATTCGATCCCGGGCCGCGACATACCAAAGTCGTTAAAAATGGTAGTGGTAAAGGTCCCTTGCTAACGCTCAAGCAAATATAAGGGTAGTTCCACAACTGGTTGGCCTGGTGTCAGGATAATGTGACTGGGTGTGGTATCATGCAAGGTGTTCACGGCATGCTATACACAGTGAAGGCAGCACTATATCTGCTTCAAGTGGACACCGTCTCCAGATAACTGAAATACTGTTGGTGGGACGATAAACCCAATAAATAAATAAATAAATAAATAATAATATATTCTGCGTACCTTTTCATTGCTCATCCATTTATATTATCGGGTCTACATGTAGTGTGACCGAAGCTTGAAAACAGACCAAGCAAAGAACGACAACCACAGACAAAACGAGAACTCAAGATCGGTATCTGTAACCTCCCTTCAATAAAACAAACAAACAAACAACAACATAAAAATAAAACAACAACACCAAACACATACCACACGTTTTCAGAAGGTAACTAATCTAGACCGTAACATCAATTGAGATATGTTTGTGAAAACTGTATTTTTTTTTAGAAAATCATTCCTTTTAGAAAATTATTCCTTATTGAAGGTTGAAATACTAAGACAAGACATTGTTTTTCGAAAAAGCAAAACGATAATTTGATATCTAATTTGAAAACTGTAATCTTTAATGAAATATACTAAACTAAATACTAATTACCAGTCAAAAATCATTTTCAGCAAAGTGATATTCGGTGCGGAGAGGGAGGGAGGGTGGGTGGGGGGGGATATAAATATTATTAGTATTGGGCAAATTGCGATACTTTCGCCAGTTCCTTCATTATTTGAACATTGTGAAATAGGTACGTTGTTATAAAACACAGCTAAATTTAAAAATGTTGCAAACAGTCCTTACTAAATGGCTTAGTATAAATTTGCATAATAATGCCATTTGACAATAACTTAAGCGCGAAGTGTTTGTTATGGAGGCTAAACAAACACCGTATGCAGAATTTTCTAAACTGGTTAGTCTGTGGCCGAGTTAGTGTTTGTTAAATCAATAACTAAAATACTTGTTTAATCGAAGTAGCATTTCTTTGAAAACTATTGGTCAGTATAGATTCGGAACGTTTGTGTGTCGGGTAGTTCTACCCAACAGACAATTTAGCAATATGATTTTAGTGATAGCATTGATATATCTCACCGGATATTCGGCGTCCAATGGTAAAGCCTGTCAGTTTATTGTCTTATTGAATATTATTTATCTGATTTGCTATATATTTGGGTAATGTTAAAGCATTAAATTTTAATCGTCATAATCCCGAAAGTAAATTTATTTTGCTGAATTTACTTTACTTTTCATTTTATCTGTTTTTCTCTTTACTTTAATATGTAAATCTTATTTTTATCGATAAAGAATAAACGTCTTAGTGGCCGAACGGTAAGAATTGCTGATTTGTATCCCGACCCCTCACTGCGTGGGTTTAAAATTAGGTTGGGGCGAGAACTGGTATGTGTGAAGGTTTTTCAGCTAACATGCAGTTAGCCGGTGGTTCTTCCCAGACATAAGTCTGGGGTCTTCCTCCAGCAATAATTACACGGACGTCGCCAAATAAACCATAATTATGCCAGTGCGATGTAACTCATCTATCTATCTATAGCTAGTTTATTTAAGGGTCAGCACATACATTTGTATTTTATCGTGACCCCGTCATACTGCCCTAGTATGACTTAAAGATGGTTTGACCAATGTGCCTAAAGGTGGGCTCCTATCAGGTATCCAATTTCGGTTACCTACTTATATAGCTAATAAGCTTAGAAAGGTTTGGTGTTTTCGTGGTTTTTTTGTCCTATTTTAAGGTGAGTGATTTTGAGTTTGTGAATTCCACTGCCTAACTTATTGCCCTAATCTCACCTTATGGTTATATTGCACAGGACCCTTTTTTCACCCCTAATGTGGGGTGATGTAACTCAAAATATGTCTGAACAAATCATATTCTGCTTCGGTATACTGGTGGGCAGCTGAATTGCATAGTTTCCCTGTAATATAAGGGTTTTGTACACTGTTACATGATTGGATCTACTTATTTTGCGTCATTTTTTTTCCAAACCGATAGTTACGCATGGAGACTGTGTTTATTTAAAGGTCCATCAATTATAAAATGTAAATCTTTGATTTCGAGTGTCATTTTGATACTTGCATTGAAATGATCGATTAAACATAGTGCTGGTAAACTTAAAATTTTAAAATATATAAAGATAATAGATATCACAAACAGTAATATACACTTGTTATGTTTGGTTTGTTTGTTTGTGTTTGTTTGTTGTTTGTTTGCATGTTCATTTGTTGTTGTTGTTGTTTTGTTTGTTTATTGTTGTTTTTGATGTTGTTGTTGTTGTTTTTGTATATAAATGCCTAGTTTGTCATCTGTTTGTACATAGTTACAGCAACACATATTTTAGCTCGAATCAAAGTTACAAAAGCCTTTACTTATAAAAAAAAAATTTAACATATAATTAAGAACTACCCGTTATCTCAATGTATAATCCATCATTTTCAATGCAATTTTCATTTATTTTTCCCCCAAAAGTTTCGAGCATGTTAATGAAAGGCTATAATAAGCATGTGTGCATCTTTCGTCACTTCACTATACGAAAACATGGCGAAAAACTACCTTTTGGTCGGTTTTAATGCCTTTACAAGTATCATTTTATAACTTCTTTTAAAATAAACTGCAACACTTTATATGAAATTATTATGACGTCAACATAAAGTGAAAAAAGTGTACCAAATTAAATAGAATACTAAATTACAATACCATTTTGCGTAAAACTACTTTATTCGAACAGACTGAGACAAGAATCTGTATATTCTTATTTCGCAAAATGTAAAAATCGAAGTTAAACAACAACGACATAACAACGCAACTTTAAAAAAGTATGCAAGAAAAGTTTATACAAAGGAAGCACAGGCCAAAATAAAAAGCCGTGACTAACGGACATAATTATTAAATTTATTTATAATTGTTATTGTCATATTTACAACCTTCTCTCTAATATTTAAGTATTTAATGTATAATTAAGGTACAGCAAGATGAAGTTAATAAATTGTAATTTAAGTTAATTATGTTTCTTTCTCGATTTTAGAAATACATGTATGTGCTTCACACAGAGTCGACAGATTTATCTCCACCGAGACCTTTTTAAGTGTTATGCTTATTAACTCAGTCATTTTATTCATTTAAAAATGAAATATGACTGCAGGGCAACTTCTACAGAATAGGATTCGGTATAATCGCTTTGACAACTACTGTTTTTGTTAGAGTAGTCCTAATTTACCTAAGACAGAGCTCATAATGACTGTTTACTTTTTCAGATGTTTCGACTGACTCTGGCGTCAATCATCGGTTCAGGAGAGCTGTTGTAAGTGAAACCAATTTCCGATCTTTTATAAATCATCCTTTGGCAACTCATCTTTCAACAGCAGGTGTATGTGATGACTTTCTTCACATTGCTGTCAAATAAACAAAATGTCGACATGGTAAAAAGTTGAACATAAAGTTGCGGATATTGAAAATTAACCGTTGTTATGGTCACTAAACAAATTCTTTGCAAATTAATTAATTAAAGAAATACGAGAAAATAATGATGACTTATCGGTAACAAATAGACAGAGCAGGTGTGTTATTAAAACTAATTCACAAAAAATCGACAACGAAGAACAATATACGATCCTAAAAATCCTTATGTGCGTAGGAAATTGTAATGAAATTCCACTGTTTACATATTTCAATCTCTTTTGAACTGTTCTTAAGATAATACGTTCGATTAAATGAAATGCTTGTTTAAATAAATTAGTCAGACACGTATAAAAACAAACAAAAAACATAACAAGTTAGCGCAATGCCACATTTCATTCCCAACGTCAATTCTAAATAATAAATATCACCAAAATAATATTATTTGAGAAATTATACTATCTTAAAGGTCAAACTTTGTTTTATTTACAAATGAACGCAAAAGAGTTGCATTTCAGATTGGAATTTACTTCACAGGCATATTTAGGTTGGTACTTCATTTAGAAGACTTAAAAAACTTAAAATATAAAATTTTAATTATTATTATTAAATAACAGATAATATTTTATTATAAGTATAAAACTAAGAATCAGATTGTTGGGAATTTGAAAGAAACGGTCAAGATTTTGAAAAGCCCATTAAAATGTCGAAGTAATTAAATCAAAGTCTCAATTTAAAAGAGCTGTATTTAAAAGATCTTGCAATATATCCTTTTGACTATCAATGTTTTTTAAATAGCAACAGTGATTATAAAATGTGACAAAATATTTAATGCTGTAGTTTATTTTTCAACATAATATGGTAATTTTATTTTAATTTGCCTCTCAATGTCAGGCCACCACATATAGGACCACAATGGAAATATAGATTTTCTCTTTTTGTGCTGTCTTTGGTGCTGAATGCATATCATGGTAATATAATATAAAATTTGTAGCCCTGTACTCAAATTATGTGTCATATTAAATATTATTGTTACGTTATGTATGCTTCCATAACCGAAATAGGTATATCTATCTTTCTATAAATATAATTAGCTGAACGTGGATTATAGCGCCCTAACTGACTCGTGAACATTTTAACAGTTATCACAGCTGTACGTTAGAAAGGAGTGAAAATGATGAAAGCAACATTTTGAAAATAACTGATTTTTATTTGAAACAATGACAGCGAGAAGAAGGGTTAACATATAGAAAGAATACTCATATAGACAAGGTGTTATTGTTAATTTGTAAAATACTCCATATTTTGCCATATAACATACATGTTTCCTCTGACTTGCGTGAACTTGAATTTGTATCCTCCTATCAGTTAAAATTAGTGTTTTTTTTTTGTTTTTTTTTGTTTTTTGTTTTTTTTAAAGAAGTGTGTATATTTTGTATAAAAAATTAATCATGACTTGCTTGGAGTGCTCCTTAGTAAGTGAGATAATTACCTTAGTAACGCATGGTGCTTTATTTTATTTTGTTTCTAAGTTGATATATCCCCACAATTCTGTGTTACATATTGGAATTGGTGTGGTGGTGAGCTCAAACAACTAAAGGATTAGCTATATTGGTAAACATTGCATTGTCATCCCTTAAGGTAGAGCAACTGCAATGCTACACCTCAAATTGAAGAGTATCAAAATCTGGGGTAAAATTATTCAAAATTTGGAGTTGAGGGTTCGAATCCCTGTATGGGCACGAATAGTCAACTTTTTCCCCCTACTTTTTCACTTTCAATTCTTTCTGCATCACTCTACCAAATTAAGAAGGAAAAATGAATAGTTTTTAATTTTATTTTGGTAAATGAATTTTAATTGTATGACATGTGCTACATTTGATTACAAAATCGTTTCCTGGTGTATTGAAAAAAAAAACCGTGTGGTAAAATTATTTTTATTTCGCAGCATCAATCAACATACTTTATACAACATTTTGGGCAACCTAGAAGTAAATCGTTTGGCTATCAAAAGCTCGGTGCTTTTGAAATATAGTACCGTAAACAGACAAAATGGGAAAAACCGTCTTAAACCTGTTGAGTTTGTTCGCAATTATTAATTACATATGTGGGAGAGTTTTAGTCAAACTAATCAAGTAATATGTTTGGTTAGTTTGTCTCATAATATATTTTGTCTCCAAATTATACCCAATGACAAAACACTTCTTCTAAAGAGGATTAAACATAATATTTATTAGTTTTCTCATTTCTAAAACAGAGACACCTTTAATACCAATTTTAGAAGAACTAAATACCTATAAATTCAAAACTGGGTGAAGAAATTAGAAACTTGGCATACATGTCCATATTTAAATATACAACTCATCCGTTGTGTTAATTTTCCAAATTTATATATTTTCTATTATATTTGCTTTACCTTAAAGGTGGTACCCAAAAGCGTCCAAACAAAAACATTTTTGTAACCAGAAAAGATCATGCGATATGCTGTTTAATGGTGCCCCACATCCATTTACAAAGTATAGCATACCACTCAATGTCATTACAAAAAAGTATTTCCTATTGTAGCCATGCTGCACAGTTAGCTATTTTAAAACCACTTGATAACTTAGTTTTGACCACTCGGAACTCCTCGGGTAATTCCGTCCTCTACATAATCACCTCGGAAATAATGCTGTCGCCGCCATATTGACGAACTACTTCCAAAATGGCAATCATATCTACTCGGCGATCTCCGGCAAGCTTCGAATATTGACATCATCGAAGCGTGATCCGAGTGCATGCAGGGTAATAACTGGTATATTACACTTTTACCAAATCCTGTTGGTAATATACATACAGTATCAACTAAGTTAAAAAATATTCTTCAACGAAGCAATCTGCTCTTCTTTCAAGGAGTGTTGAATCCCCATCCTATCTAAAGCGTACTGCATGCACTTTGAAAAGTCAGCCATCTTTGTTTACATAATGCAATGAGAAGTTATTCGCCGGGGCAAATCACCAACTGGTGTATTCATACAATTACATACGAGGTATTATCTCCGAAGCTTGCCGGAGATCGCCGAGTAGGTACGATTGAGTTTTGGCATCACGTTACTTGATCTAAAGGGTATTCGGCTCTAAATCGATATCTATTTTTAGCTGAAATTTACATCGTGCTGATTTATAGATTTGGGAAAAAGAACAGACAGAGCGGTTTATCTTACGATTTGAAGTGTCTCACAACTTATTTCTAGAACGTGGGGGGGGGGGGGGGGGGGGGGGGGGGGGTGGGGGGGTGGGGGTTGGGGGTAAGATGTTGGCTAAGATGTTGTAGCACGTATTGGATATAGGAATACTGTCGAAATCCGCCTTTAACTTTAGACCTTCTTCTGAGTCTTTTGATACAACTAAACAAAGAGGACTTTTAAAGCGAAGCGTTTGATTATACCTAGTCTTATTCATAACATAAATAACGTAAATAATTAGATTATACATTCGATTTAGCAATCACTAATTAGAATTGGTGAGAAAGTGTGCCGAATCAAGAACATATATATTTGTAATTGAAATTTGTTTATGCTTTAAGTTAATGCCAGCTGGTTGTGAGAAGTGTTTTTGCTAAGTTAGTTTAAACCTATTTATCTATAGTCGATTGGGAAACAAGTTCTTTTAACTTATATTAATCCTTCTCGACTGTCCACTTCCTGGGTAGAACCAGTACTCAGGTACTGAATACCTGGAGCAATGTGCAGTAAATAGTCTTGCTCAAGGACTAACATCACGTGGTCAGTTTCGGGTTTCGAACCCGGGACCGTCCGATCCGGAGTCCAACGTCTTAACCACTTATGCTAAGTTGAATTACAAGATTAAGAAAGGGATATACGTAAATACTTTTATGAATTTATCACTTCTTGGTTGGACCGATTTATGTGAAAACTGGATGCTCACGTTTTGCTAGACCTAATGGTATCAACTTTAGTTTAGTCAAGTTTTAAGTTCCATTGTGTACAATACTATCAACATTTTACAAGACGAGACATTATACAATATCCGGCATAAAGTCAAAATTTACGGTAAGTCGTAAGAATTGCATGCAGGGTAGACTAAACCTGTTTACCGAGCTTTTACCTCGCACTTGCTCAAAAATAAATCAGCACAGATCATTATATCCGAAAAGATCGCACAATCGTACGCTATTAGTATTCAGTTCAAGGAAAAGCAGTTGGCCTAACATTTATTTATGATGATGAAGATGATAGTTATGATGGTGGTAGTGGTGGTGCTGGTGCTGCTGCTGCTGACTTTTGTAGATTCGGAAGACGAAAAAGAGGAGTATACTGTTAAGGATGGTGACAAAGATTTGTTTTTTGTGGTTTTCAGAATCAAAGTGATCCTTACAGCAGTGACCTAGAGAGCCTTGGTGCGTGGACTGCCAGTTCGGATATCAGTATAGGGGACCAAGTTCCCTTCAACTACACGCTCGTAGTGCCCGAAAATGGCTGCCAACAACTCAGCGTCTCCATCAACACAAGTCTCGTATCTGGCGAGAACGTGTTCTCGTTGTGTAACGTGCACGTGGCCTACATCGGCCCTAACATTATCGGCGTCGTCCCAACTGACTTCGTACCCGTTCGGTTCAAGTCTAGTGTGCCAGGCGGGTCTCTTGAATCGTATAAAGTAAGGGTTTTGTTGTACTTCTATACAAATAAAAGAACCAAGAGCACGAAAACAAAACTTAAAGAAAGGGTTATCAGATCCATGCAATAAAATGATATTCGTTAAGTATCTGCTCTCGACAAATACGTGAAACATACTTGTCTAAAATGTGGTTACTGTTATTGTTGTCACTTGATTAAATTAAACATTAAGCATTCTGCCTAAGCTGTTTTCCATACCGTGTTGTTAAAGCAAATCTTACCAATATAAAAATGATGTCAATAAAAGATGTTCTACTTTTTTGACACCACGCATGCTATTATTATGGACACAATTCTTCTCTACCAGACCTGGTAGCGCAATCGGTAGAGCGTTGGCTCCAGGTACGGGAGGCCCCGGGTTCGATCGCGGGCCGCGACATACTAAAGTCGTTAAAAATGGTAGTGGTGTAGCTCCCTTGCTAATGCTCAAGCAAATGTAAGGGTAGTTCCAAGACTGGTTGGCCCGGTGTCAGGATAATGTGACTGGGTGTGGTATCATGCCAGGTGTTCAGGGCATGCTATACACAGTGAAGGCAGCACTATATCTGCTTCAAGTGGACACCGTCTCCCGATAACTGAAATACTGTTCGTGGGACGATAAACCAAATTAATAAACAAACAACTCTTCTCTTTAGAGACAAGAAAATAGTTTTTCCTGTGTTCTTCTGTTTCTTGTAGACTAGACTTACACGGCACCGTGTCGCTTTAAATTAATAAGCAATTTATTAAGACAATGCGTGTTATATATTTTATACTTAATCTGACATTGCATAACATTTCTTTTGCAGTTCGACAGTGCTTTTATCGATTTCGGTGATATCACTACCAACGCTGGCTTCAATGAGACCATAGTAATATCCTTTGACGTCATTGTCGTCAACAGCAGCATTTTTACGGCAACTGACGTTTATGACATCACCGTAACGGCTGATTTCACGTACAACGCAGCGCCAGAACTAACGCAGGCAAACGTATCCCTTACAGCGGTTGATCGAAACCCCGTACGTGTGCATTATTCATTAAATAAACGATTAGTTTTATTGTTGTCTAATATAACCATTCTTATGCCCGTTGCGTAGTTTGTTAGATTTTTTGCTACATTGCACCGACACAATTTTAGTCATATAGGTGACGTCCAGCTAATTATTGGTGGAGTGAGATCCCAGACGTATATCTGAGACGAACCACCTTTGCACCGCAGGTTAGCTGAAAAACCTCCCCACATGAAAATTCTCGCCCCGCCCGGGACTCGAACTTACGCGGTGAAGGCTGAGGAGTTGCAGGTGGTCGACACTAATAGCTCAGCCACGGACGCCGCACTCTGGTGTCCGCATTTGTATTATAATTATTCTTCAGCTCTAACAAGATATTGTTCTACATATGCAGTTAAAGATCATACAATACAAAAGATGCATGCCCAAAAGTACAAATTCATATAACAAATATGGAGGAAAACAGTTTTATGTTAAATCTCAGCACTAGTATGTTTAATATAGCAAAGTTTTAAAAAAGACTCGAAAAGTGTGTAAGGTTCGAATAAGAAAACCATCAGGCACATATCTACTACTTTCCCCACACAGATATCGTCCACGGCCTCCACGTTTAGTTTGACCGGCCAGGACTCTCTGTGGGTGGGGGATACAACGAACTGGACGCTGTCTCTGATTTTACTGGACGCCTACACAAGTCTGTCGGTCCGAGCCTCACTGAATGGGTCGGTTGCTATGGCAATGCCTACATGTGGTATCAGCTTTATAAGCTCAGGTACGATTAAGTGATAACACCTTATTTAAAATAGGGTTGACTATTGCATACATAAGTACAATAAGGGTTTCTGCAATGTGTGAGAAAGAGATTGATCATAGTGATTATAATGAAAGATTTTATAAAGTAAAGTATGATTCGTTTTAGGGAAAATGGCGCTCCAACCTGCTAACGTTGAAAACATTGTGTCCATAGGTGTATCGTAATATTAAACAGCCATGTCTGGGTTGATAATGTACAATGGTAAAAATAATTTAATAATGATAGACATTTAAGGAATTTCATAAAATGTGTTTTGAGGACTCTTTTGAAGTGCAGAAATCTGGAATTATATAGACTTGAATAATAGACATTTGTTTCCTTTTGCTATCAATTAAATTGGCAATCAATATACCCATTGATTACATACATATTTGCAAATTATAAACTATTAAACAGGAATCTTATACAGATACAAGATTGGCAATTATTCCTTGGACCACACATTCACATATGTTTCCTTCCTCCGTACCTCACATTGGTTGTGTGTACATACGCTTATATATATTTTAAAGTTCTGTGTAGTTACGTTTTAATTGTTTGCACTAAGTATTCTTTGTTTATCGCTTTTCGATGCAAGTGCCCGGTGAAAATTGCCTAAATGTCTAACTAAACTGGATTTGTTTTTAATTACAAAGGTAATTTAACATGTCAATGATATCACGTTTCGGATAAATATCAAACTTTTAACTACTAAGTCTTGCTTGCCGTTTAAATATATACATACTCTTAAAATTAAATGTTTGAAACGCAAGCATAATCCAACAGTGATTGTATTTGTCCTCCTCACCGTCTATGTGGAAACCGATCGTTTATTTATTTATTTATTTGGGTTTTACGGTACACCGACACTTAACAGGTCATACGGCGCCGAATACAAAGTTAAATGTGAATAGAGCGTAATCAGGTTAAAACCAAACTGCGCATGTAAAATATAGAAAAATATAAAAACTATCAGGTAAAAAATAAATTATAATTGAAAACAGGTCAACACATAAAACGGTTTTAAAAAGTATGACGATTGGTAAATAAACAGTTAAAAAATTTATAACTTATTAAGAATACCAATCTCGTTCAAGAAGCAAACAAGTTTAGAATCCGACACTCGTTCTTCCAGGACTCCATTTCTCGTGTTTGGAGGAGACCTCGTTCTCATCCTCGCTGACCAGTGACTGGGCAGAGTTCAACATTCCTACACTGCTTAACACAGGTGAGACACGAAATGAAAACAACGACAACAACATCAACAACAACAACAACCAGGCTACATTTTAAAGCAGTCTTATCTATTCGCTTTTATCTGTATGCAGGTGTGATATATTGCTATAAACTTGACAACAATAGTAACGATTGTGATTCCAGCGAAGATCAACGTTACAATTGTCAAAACGTAGTGGTACTTTCTTCATTTTAAAAATAGTTTATTAATACCCGGAAGTTAAACAAGTGTTTATCGTTAATGCAGTTAGTAAAACGGCTTCATCTAAGTGTGGCTTACGTCTGCTGCAGACTGCATGCACCTCTCCACAGGACCAACTATTATTGGCCATATATCTGGGCTAGGCTTCATAACATATCAAACATATAAACGTGTATACAGCTTGTGTTTAATTACACTGTACTAATTACACTTTTTCACGTTGAAATGCTAGATGAATCTACGCAAGGAACTTATTTAACACGAAGGTTTAGAATAAAACCACATAACCTTTCTGTATTATTTTATTATTTTTTCAAATTTCCTCAAAATGATTCATTTTGTATTTTCCCAGGATTTAGCACGGGAAACACCAACGCTCCTGAAAACGAGGTCCTTTTATCCGTGTGTGTAGATATCCCAGCAAATCTGACGTCAGCTGATGACGTGTACCTTAACGTCGCCGTCTACCTGAACGGCGCTTTGACGTGGACATCAGCGAATCTTATCAACGTCACTGCGGTAAACATGAAAAAACTGGCTTCTGTAATTAATTGGTTTAATGGAGTGTCTGGTTTTAATCCAATCGTAACAACTCGGTCATTTCCGTAACTTTCGGAAAATAACCTCGTAAACCAAAGTAGTGATACAACCATCTATTTATAGATTCAGTGATATGGTCGGTTGTAATTCGGCTACCTAAGCGCGTTTGTTTAAATATGGCGACCTTCGATACCATGTGGAAAAACCTAAATCCATTAAAACACTCAAACAAACAATAAAAATCTCATGCTTACCTATTCTTCAGTGTGTATTTAGAATTTCGTATTTCATTGTTCATAGTGATCACTCGAGGTCACAATCAGGGACGGACTACTTTCTCTGCATATGATTCCCGAGGTCTATTCCCGAAAAAATTCGCCGAGGGGTCCCGATTGGATTTAATCGTTACAAGATACGGCGATCGTTCTAAAATATCTTTGTTAATCTATAGCCTTCATGTATGTCTTGACATACTGTAATGCTGACGCGTCTCTGCAATGTTTTAACGCTATTTGATAAACGTTTGTAGGATGAATCGTCCAATCAACATTACCACCATATTCTTTGTATTTTGTTTGATTTTGTTTTAACACCGCATTTATGTCCATATTGGCGACGTCTAGCTAATTAGTGGGTTGAGGTAGTTTCCAGACATATGCCTAGGCAGGCGCGTTTCTGCCATTACGCACTTTACGCAAGTGCGTAAACCTCCGTTCGAAAATTCGAAAATCTAAAAGTACCAGAAACACTCAGAAAGTCGATGCCTAACCCGGGTTAGGAATGAAATATTTTATTTCCGTAGTTTCTATGTTATGAAATCTTATTTCCACAAAGGTTTAAAATGATTAAACGTATACACTTCAGGATTTTAGTTGTTATATTTTGCGTTAAGTTCCTTGCATGTCCGCATTTTACCTGTTATTCATTAGAAAAAAAACACAAATACATTCAAAAGTATTACAACAAAGATTATTTTCCTTGTAATTGTGCGTAACTTCAAAAACGGCCTAGATACGCGCCTGTGCCTAGGTCTGGAACCACCGGCGCACCGCAGGCCAGTTGGAAAACCTTCCCACATGAAAGTTCTCGTCCCGACTTGGACTCGAGTACCACCCTCGAGTGAGGAACTGAGGAGATACAAATCTGGGACTCCAACCGCTCGGCCCAAGACGCTCATTTACTACCATTAGTTAATGTCATGTTCGTCAGTTTGATTCAATATTAGATTTATATCTTAATGCTAGTGCGATAAGAATAAAATGAAATTACAAATGTCGTTTTTGTAGAACGAGACCGTCGATTCAGCCACATCAAAGAACACAATCTTATTGCCGCATGGTGCTTGGAATGAAAACACTACGGACATTAGCATCGGGGACAAGGTACCATTTAGCTACACAGTCATGGTGCCCAAAGATGGCTGCCAACAACTCACCATCTCTATCAACACAAGTCTTGTGGCGGGGGAGAACGTCTTCTCGTTATGTGATGTGCATGTGGCCAGCATCGGCCCCAACATTCTCGGCGTCGCCCCGACTGATTTCACCCCAGTCATAGTGAAAACATCAGTCGCTGCTTCATCGATTATTTCGTACAAGGTAGAATTAGGAAATATTTTTTCAACGAATAAAATTAAAGAATATAAATTGATGATAGTTACGTGCGCAGATTCTTATAAACTTTACATTAATGCCAATTGTACTCAGGTAAAATGATAATTAAATCAGTTGGCTCAATGTTGTTAACGATCTTTTGTCCATTAACATGTCTTGTATAATTATTTGTCTTTTTTGTAATGATACGATCTTAACACTGCAAAAAAGAAAGAAACATCATGGTAAATGTGTGCAATGAAACGTTAACATGAAAATCAAAAAGCCAACTTTTACTAATTTAGCAAGCATTTAAATACATCCTGTTATTTCGACATTTTTTGTTCTTTTCAATTCAGGACGATAGTGCCTACATCGTGTTTGGGGACCTAACCACGGATAATACAGGGAATGACACTGCTTACCATATTGTGATATCATTTGACGTCATTGTCGTCAATAGTAGCGTGTGGACCGTTAATGACGTTTACAATGTCATGACCAAGACCCAGCTGACCGTTGCCGGTGGACCGGAAGTGTGGGACGATGTCTTCAACCTGACCGCCGTCGACAGAGACCCTGTATGTTTACCTGTAGCCTGATAAGCAAGAAATAATAAATCTTAAGCAAACAGTGCAGATCAAGACCTACGCAAATTGCGGCTAAGTCGCCATCACTAGTTCTATTAGTATAAAGTTTTACCAATGCGTTCATTGCAGATCAAGACCTACGCTAGTTGCGGCTAAGTCGCCATCATTAGTTCTATTAGTATAAAGTGTTACGAATGTGTTCATTGCAGATCAAGACCTACGCTAGTTGCGGCTAAGTCGCCATCACTAGTTCTAGTAGTATAAAGTTTTACGAATGTGTTCATGGCAGATCAAGACCTACGCTAGTTGCGGCTAAGTCGCCATCACTAGTTCTAGTAGTATAAAGTTTTACGAATGTGTTCATTGCAGATCAAGACCTACCCTAGTTGCGGCTAAGTCGCCATCACTAGTTATATTAGTATAAAGTTTTACGAATGTGTTCATTGCAGATCAAGACCTACGCTAGTTGCGGCTAAGTCGCCATCACTAGTTCTATTAGTATAAAGTTTTACGAATGTGTTCATTGCAGATCAAGACCTACGCTAGTTGCGGCTAAGTCGCCATCACTAGTTCTATTAGTATAAAGTTTTACGAATGTGTTCATTGCAGATCAAGACCTACGCTAGTTGCGGCTAAGTCGCCATCACTAGTTCTATTAGTATAGAAGTTTTATGAATGTGTTCATTGCAGATCAAGACCTACGCTAGTTGCGGCTAAGTCGTCATCACTAGTTCTATTAGTATAAAGTTTTACGAATGTGTTCATTGCAGATCAAGACCTACGCTAGTTGCGGCTAAGTCGTCATCACTAGTTCTATTAGTATAAAGTTTTACGAATGTGTTCATTAAATACACGGAGAGGTGTGGTAACAATAGCATAAAACGTTTCATGATTAAAGAACTAACCTTGCTCTACATGAAAATACTCAGATAAGCCGATACCTAAGTCTTCTGTATAGATTATTGACTAGTGAAACGCATGTTAAGTTTAACACAAAACTTTATGGTCAAACTTCATGAATATTTTATTACCAGTAACGAGCTAAGTTTGCTTGGCTAATTAGAGTAGGGTAATTGTTTATGTTCAGGCAGGTACGATAAAAGTACATCTACTACAGGTGTCATTTACAACCTTTATGTACTTTTTTGGCTGGTTCCCAAAAGTAGAAGCTGTGTCTTAAAATAAGGGTGTCTACTGATATGCTATTTAAATGCGTATTTTTGTTAACTCAAATAGAATTATCATTATAGTTTTATACCGATATACGTTTACGTAAAAAGCCATGAAAAAAGCATGTTTGAATTCTCTATAAGGCAAAAATACATGCTAATTAAAAAGCATTTTTTACAACTATGGCATCATATACGTTTGCGATAGGCATTGTGTGTGTATGCACTCGAACCGTGTGTAATGGAAACAGAAGTTTATTATGTTTATAATAATTTTGATTTGATTGTATATAATTATATAATTCGTGACTTATTCCATTTTCCATTCACATGTTCTGTTAAACTTTCTGCTAAACTTAAAAATAAAACGATTGACTTGCGCGTTTCTTTGGACAGTATTCCATCGTGCCGCCGACGTTTAACCTGACCGGCCCCGCTTCTATGGGGATTGGTGACGTAGGCAACTGGACGGTGCATATGAACCTCCGGGACGCCTACAGTCAGATCAAGATTCGAGCCTGGGTCAATGGAACATACACATACCCAGCCTGCTCGATTTACTTTGTAGACAAAGGTTTGTACAAGTCATTTATAAATTGTATGTTTCGAGTCATATTGTCTACTGTGATACATTTGTATTATCATTATTTGCAAATTTATCCAAGTATATGATTTCTAAAGACTTTAAAAAAGAAAGCTTGTACCTATGGCCTCAAAGATGAGATGAAAATTTTAATATATTATTTATTTAATTAATATATTATTATTATAATAAATTATAATTTAAATGGAATTTTAACAATAAGTTATCAGTTCAAACCCTTAAAAGCTTTAATGAATAAATCGACATATTGTTTTATTGCTGTATATAGGTGAGCACTACACGTGTCTAAACGAGGCATCTGGCTACGTCACAAGGACCCAAGACGCTGTGGAGTTTAACGTACCGACGGTAATCAACACAGGTAAGTCCTGATGTTTGACTTGATAAACCTGCTGAATAGGCGTAGTAAGGTGCACCCGTGAACACGTGATAAACCTGCTGAATAGGCGTAGTACGGTTCACCCGTGGACACGTGGTAAACCTGCTGAATAAGCGTAGTAAGGTGCACCCGTGGACACGTGATAAACCTGCTAATTAGGCGTAGTAAGGGGCACCCGTGGACACGTGATAAACTTGCTTAATAGGCGTAGTAAGGTGCACCCGTAGACACGTGATAAACCTGCTGAATAGGCGTAGTAAGGTGCACCCGTGGACACGTGGTAAACCTGCTGAATAGGCGTAGTAAGGTGCACCCGTGGACACGTGATAAACTTGCTTAATAGGCGTAGTAAGGTGCACCCGTAGACACGTGATAAACCTGCTGAATAGGCGTAGTAAGGTGCACCCGTGGACACGTGGTAAACCTGCTGAATAGGCGTAGTAAGGGGCACCCGTGGACACGTGATAAACTTGCTTAATAGGCGTAGTAAGGTGCACCCGTAGACACGTGATAAACCTGCTGAATAGGCGTAGTAAGGTGCACCCGTGGACACGTGGTAAACCTGCTGAATAGGCGTAGTAAGGTGCACCCGTGGACACGTGATAAACCTGCTTAATAGGCGTAGTAAGGTGCACCCGTGGACACGTGATAAACC
The DNA here is from genome assembly GCA_007844125.1 of Sinonovacula constricta. NCBI lineage: Eukaryota > Metazoa > Mollusca > Bivalvia > Cardiida > Solecurtidae > Sinonovacula > Sinonovacula constricta. The sequence continues at coordinate 20,189,379 of CM017561.1, forward strand.
TGCTTAATAGGCGTAGTAAGGTGCACCCGTAGACACGTGATAAACCTGCTGAATAGGCGTAGTAAGGGGCACCCGTAGACACGTGATAAACCTGCTTAATAGGCGTAGTAAGGGGCACCCGTGGACACGTGGTAAACCTGCTGAATAGGCGTAGTAAGGTGCACCCGTGGACACGTGGTAAACCTGCTGAATAGGCGTAGTAAGGTGCACCCGTGGACACGTGATAAACCTGCTTAATAGGCGTAGTAAGGTGCACCCGTAGACACGTGATAAACCTGCTTAATAGGCGTAGTAAGGTGCACCCGTAGACACGTGATAAACCTGCTTAATAGGTGTAGTAAGGTGCACCCGTGGACACGTGGTAAACCTGCTGAATAGGCGTTTTAAGGTGCACCTGTGGACACGGGGTAAACCTACTGAATAGGCGCAGTAAGGTGGACACGTGGTAAACCTGCTGAATAGGCGTAGTAAGGTGGACACGTGGTTAACCTGCTGAATAGGCGTAGTAAGGTGGACACGTGGTAAACCTGCTGAATAGGCGTAGTAAGGTGGACAGGTGGTAAACCTGCTGAATATGCGTAGTAAGGTGGACACGTGGTAAACCTGCTGAATAGGCGTAGTAAGGTGGACACGTGGTTAACCTGCTGAATAGGCGTAGTAAGGTGGACAAGTGGTAAACCTGCTGAATAGGCGTAGTAAGGTGGACAAGTGGTAAACCTACTGAATAGGCGTAGTAAGGTGGACAAGTGGTTAACCTGCTGAATAGGCGTAGTAAGGTGGACAAGTGGTAAACCTGCTGAATAGGCGTAGTAAGGTGGACAAGTGGTAAACCTGCTGAATAGGCGTAGTAAGGTGGACACGTGGTTAACCTGCTGAATAGGCGTAGTAAGGTGGACAAGTGGTAAACCTGCTGAAAAGGCGTAGTAAGGTGGACACGTGGTAAACCTACTGAATAGGCGTAGTAAGGTGGACACGTGGTAAACCTGCTGAATAGGCGTAGTAAGGTGGACACGTGGTAAACCTGCTGAATAGGCGTAGTAAGTTGGACACGTGGTAAACCTGCTGAATAGGCATAGTAAGGTGCACCCGTGGACACGTGGTAATCCTGCTGAATAGGCAATGTAAGGTGCACCCGTGGACACGTGGTAGACCTGCTGAAAAGGCGTAGTAAGGGGCACCCGCGGAAACGTGGTTAACCTACTGAATAGGCGTAGTAAGGTGGACACGTGGACACGTGGTGAACCTGCTGAATAGGCGTAGTAAGGTGCACCCGTGGACACGTGGTAAACCTGCTGAATAGGCGTAGTAAGGTGCACCCGTGGACACGTTGTTAACCTGCTGAATAGGCGTAGTAAGGTGCAACCGTGGACACGTGATAAACCTGCTGAATATTCGTAGTAAGGTGCACCCTTGAACACGTGGTAAACCTGCTGAATAGGCGTAGTAAGGTGCAACCGTGGACACGCGATAAACCTGCTGAATAGGCGTTGTAAGGGGCGCTACTGGACACGTGGTAAACCTGCTGAATAGGCGTAGTAAGGGGCACCCGTGGACACGAGATAAACCTGCTGAATAGGCGTAGTAAGGTGCACCCGTGAACACGTGGTATACCTGCTGAATAGGCGTAGTAAGGTGCACCCGTGGTAGACCTGCTGAATAGGCGTAGTAAGGTGCACACGTGGACACGTGATAAACCTGCTGAATAGGCGTAGTAAGGTGCACCCGTGAACACGTGGTAAACCTGCTGAATAGGCGTAGTAAGGTGCACCCGTGGACACGTGGTAGACCTGCTGAATAGGCGTAGTAAGGTGCACCCGTGGACACGTGGTAAACCTGCTGAATAGGCGTAGTAAGGGCCACCCGTGGACACGTGGTAGAGTGACAGACTTGTGAGTCCTCTAAATACTTGCCTCTCACCCGGGGTTCGAGTCCCGGTCAAGGCAAAGGACTTAATGTGGGAATATCTTCCAGCTGTCTTACGGTGCGCCGGTGGTTCTACCTACACATTGTCTGGGGTTTGCTTCAACGAAATAGCTGAATGTCACTGTAATAACCATAATGTTGTATTTGCGTTTAACTTTTCTAAAGCAAATCAAACAAAACATGAGTTGTCCTGGCTCTGACAAAAAACTGAAGATGTAAGTAAGATCTAAAGCTATCACGATCTGCAAAGTTTGATAATATATATTCAGCTTTATGTCTAATTACCATTGCAAGTAGTTGTTAGAAAGCTAAGAATTGCTTATGGGTCATTATCAAATGAAACATGATACGGCTTGGCACTGTTAACCACACGTATGCCTTGTATTGTGGCATAACCTAAATACCTATCAGTTTTAACATTATATGCATTTGATGGGCAAATTGATAATCTGCCTATAATTTTCACGTTAAACGGTACTTGGAACGTTACTATTAAATTCGCAGGAAAAAGCACTTTCTTGCTATTAAGCTAATGTAGTGTGAATTGCAATTTTTATCACCATGTTAATCGTCAATTGTTGTATTCTATATATTGTCTTTTTTCCGCCAGTAATTGACACTTCGATTTCAATTCCCTTTCTTCTTCTTCAACAACAACATCATCAACAACAACAACATCAACATCAACAACAAGTCAAATAACGTCCATTTGTATTAATTTAATGTTATCTAACATTGATAAAAATATTTATTAATATTTTTGTGATATAATATATTGTGTTTATATTTATTACATTTTAAAAAGAAGACTTTTTTGTCATGCCTATAAAGATGTGGTCCAAAGTAATTATCTTCATTTAGATCAACACTTATAAGAGTGTTTCTGTTTATTGCTGTTACGACCGGTGTCGGTATATATTTTTATTTATAAAATGGCACGTTTACTAAACGACTAAATGGTGTAACAGAAAGAACAAGTCAGCAACAAACTAGTACAATAATGTTTTATTTTAATAAACAATTAAATCTTTGGCGTAAAAAAACAATAACAAATAAATGAGACACAATTTCAGAAAGCAAAATAAATGTTAGCTTACAGTTTTTCCCTTTAGAAGGTGTCCTTTAATAGTCCAATTAATAATCTAACGTCGAATAAACATGAAGAGTTTAAAATCCTCGTAGATAAGCACAGTTGAAATAATCTAAAGATAGAAAAAAAAAACACGAATGTAAATTATATAATTCCAAATTTAGCACTTTTATATTTATATCTCTGTAGAATATAATAAGTCCACGTAAATTCCAACAAAGAAAGACTTAATATAGAAGCTGCAAGTATTTCCAAACTATATATCCAAACTATTTATCTAAACTCGAAATCAAACTGTATCCAAACTTGCTTTAAATCTAACACGCTCTTATATACCCCAACGAATTTCTAGAACATTCACGAAACCCAGAACATTCTCGAAACCCAGTTAAAAAACAAAAACAATTGAACTTTCTAGCATGATCCTTGTTTTCTAGCAGTTACGCGAATGCTACCTCATCAAAACCACAACGGTAAACAACCCTTAACCTGACTACCGTACCCTTAAAGGATGGTGTACTAACATTGCTTATGTAAAACAACTTGTGACTTTGTTCCTTAAACGCTTTTTTATTCTTGTTACCAACTTTTGACCTATTAGTCGTCAAATTGTGAATATTATGGCGAATAAATATTGCAATTTTTTTAATAAATACTTTATTCAATCAGGTTTTGGAACAGCTAACCTTAACAATGACGCCAATAACGTCGTAGTTAACGTCTTCACACTTGTTCCGCCTTACGTCACCGTTTCGGACGAAATGTACATGAACGTTGAAGTCTTTCTTGACGACAAACTATCCTGGAACATAAACGAGCTGATGACGTTAACGGCCGGGACACCTCCGACTACAGTACGTAAAACCCATAACCTTTCAAGGATTGACAAACTTATTATTTTTTGTCAAACTAGTGGGCGTTAAATTTCGTTAAATTTCGAATGGCTAATATAATATTTCTTATAATCATTCTTATTAAGTAATAAATAATTTCCAGTTATGTAGTCGGATAAGATGAAAATATATATTGAATTTCATACACTTAAAATTGGTATAAACCTTTATTTTACAGTTTGTACCTTATTAAAATACATTCTTCTTGTCACAACAGACTTCTGTCCCGACGGTACAACTCGGTGCACAAGGTGGCATTTTGGAAGCAACGAAAGGTGCCGGTACAATCTTCACTATTGACGTAGGCACACCACCAGGTGCTATTACGTCATATGACGTTAGCGTTACGACGGACTCTGGAAAAACAAGGATATGTGATGTGAAAGTGATGAACGTCGGGAACAACGTCTGTATGGATGATAACGTTGGTTTGACGTACACTACGCCAAGTCAAGTTGACGTCGCCATCGGTTCAGTTCCAAATCTTTTCCCCGGCGCTGATCCATCTGATCCCAACAACCAGGTAAGCTGTTTGTTCCTTAAAGAACATCCTCGCAGATTTTCCAAGTCAGGTAACTTTCAGAACTGTTTCGAAATAATTGGCCCAAATGTTGTTATAACTGTGTTTGTAGTAACATTTCTAGTACTGATGTCGGTTAAAGCTACTTGATCACAGGGAGGTCATATGTGATGTTTTTAAATTGTCTTAAAACGAAAAGCTTTCTTTTACAACAATGGCTAATATATTGAGGTATTCTATCTGATCGTAAGGATATATGTGAACATACTGCTCTTCAAAGGATTGTGTTTTCTTTATAAAGAGATATTTGCTGCAGGCCGATCCGCGTGAATATATTGCCGTGGATATAGAATAACCTTTCATAGAACATTATGTTTCGGCATTTAAATACATATAAAACATACATGTGTCCAGTCAAATGACTTGTATTAACATTACTTAATAGTTATATATGTTCCTTGTTTTAAATTAATAACAAAGTTTTCATTTCATATTGAAAGCATTCCATACTTTTGTAAAAGCTGATTTAGTCTACATGGAGGCAAAATAATACACACTCAACATATCTTATACGTAGAAAACTGAATTTGGTTGTCATTTCAAAGGCCTGTACACATGTACATACTCCTAATTATGACAAGATCAAACAAACGTCATAGGTTGTTAATGCAGTCACCCAACAGTTTATATGGACTACTTTTAAAAATTTGCCCAAAGTCTGAAATCGATACTTAAAGTTACACTTTCCTATAAACAAAGTTAGTGTATTTACTGGACAAAGAAATGTTAGTTGCGTATGATTCTCTGGCCTGAAAATTGATTTTTGTAAAAGGTGTAAAGTTCAACTGTATACCTATTCATAAATACCACAGTGGAAAACTACCCATTTTTGTATCGTTGTGATTAAATTGTAACACATTATAATGAAAAGCAATAAATTATTCTTATATAAGAATAAAATTGAAGGCTACATAATGACTTAATCAAAGAAATGTGCATAAAAAGTATACAACAATCTATTACTGGCCTGTCTAAGATATTTTAATGATTTAACTCGAATATGTTATAAACTATGACTGCCATACATCCACTCCCCCCCCTCCCCCCCTCCATTGCCACAAAAAATACCCCCCCCCCCCCCCCCAAAAAAAAAAAACAACAACAAACAAAACAAAACAAAAACAAACAAACAACAAAAACAAAACAAACAACAACAACAAAAACAACAACAACAAAAACAAACAAAAAAAACACAACAAACAAACAAAAACAAACAACAACAACAACCAAAAAACAACCCAAACAAAACAACAACAGCAAAACAAACAAACAACAACAACAACAAAAACAACAACAAAAACAACAACAAAAAACAACAAACAAACAAAACAAAACAACAACGTTCAGTCAAGTTAACATATATCAACATCTTGGTTTTATTTTTCACTAACAACCAAAGTTTTGTAGTCCGTTACCTTTACGATGACTCCAGAATAGATTTCAAAATACGACCGACATCGAAAGTAAGGTGTTCTCTATTCACAATTATTTCCTTTTCTATTTGTTTTCGTTTTTGTTGGAGAATGAAGGTAAAGTGGGATTCGTATTTTAAACATGTTTAACATTTCCACCTGATGATCCTATATGCTTAGACTCTGCATAGGTTTACACCGTGGATGGTATGCCTATACTTTTATAAGACTTAAACACTTATTGGGTACCTTATAATAACATAACCAGATTATAAGTAATTTTCCTAACTACTGAAATGAACGGAAGCTGTATGTATTGCGGAGAATCAGACGCGAATAGCGCCAATACTTAGCAGACAGATAAAACGCGGACCCTGGTTGATCTGAATCTATATTACTGGCTTAAACATGATTAATATGTGTAAGAGCTTCCTTAATATTAACATAATCCCGTAGTTCCGGCTCGAGGTATTGGTGTGCATAGAAGATACGGTTAACGTTAACGTGGGTGACGTCCTGACGTTATCCGTGGTCCTTGACTACAACGACGGGGCAGCTTCCGTACCAGCATCTCTTACATACACAGTAGTAGCAACACCGGACGCTTCCAAGGTAAGATGTTGGTTAAACATTTAAGGTTTGGTCCATTCATCATGCTCTTTAAAACAGTTCTCCATACCCCAATCATATGACTCTGCTTTTCGTTTTCAGAATATTTAAACGGGGTTTTAAGTTTGGTATATTGGTTTCGATAAAACATCGTCGGAAATTTTTGAATCATGTGCGACATTTCAAATTCTGTCTTCTGTGCAGAAATACTGATTTTCTTTTAAGACCGATGCCAACATTATTTTTCATTTGTTTTCTTGTTAAGTGTTTGGATCCAATGCATCACTTCGTGTGAACATATGCTGTTTACTATTTTCAGGCCAACGGAAGTCTAACGTTTTCAGCGCCTTCAACCCAGCCCGCTAACATCGCAGAGGTGGTCCAAATTAACGTCACTGTCATATTCCCACCTTCAGATGACTTCTTTGACGTCATGGTTGATGTGCCTGTGAGTGGAGACAATGCACAAGGTAGAAACAATATGACTTACTAACTAAGTCAACTAGCCACTGTTTCATAACTGTTTATTCTGTGATGTTAGATTTATAAAATTGGCTACGCGCTGGTGCGTGACGCCCATTACATGGAGTTCTCAGCGAAATTTGCATACGGGGAAAGTCTATTTTGCGAACATTCATAGCTCTGATACGCATCTTAATTTGATAAACGGTTTTCTATTTTGTTTATTTGTTAATTTATTTTTATTTATTTGTGTGTATCTATACATTTCCTCCAAACATGGCAGGAAACGACAGAATTTGGTCTACTTTTTATTACTAAATTTTATGAAACCTTGAAGGTAAATATACATGGATTTTCGGAACACCTTTACAAGTTCATACTGATGTAACTAGCTAAGAATGCTTCTCAATACGCCCTTTGATGCTCTGACAGGATGCTAACAAAAAAGATTATCTATTAGTAACGCAACAGCCCATCGTCGGAACTTTTTGAATCCTGTGTTACATTTCACATTCTGACTTCTGTGCAGAAATACTGTTTTTCTTTTAAGACCAATGCCAACGTTATTTTTCATTTGTAATCTTGTTTAGTGTTTAGATCCAATGCATCACTTCGTGTGAGCATATGCTGTTTACTAAAGTGCTTGCGATATATGATACTCGTAATAAAGATACAGAAACCGTAAAATCCGCGCAAATCTTAAACAAATAATTTCATATTGTTGTAACCCGTTGACCTGTTGCAGGTTTGCCATCGCCTGTGATTATTCGAATTATTGACGTTTCTTGTATAGCCATTTCTTGCGGTGACAATAATGTGCATCTCTTTAAGCCCTGGTGGAGGATGTGACGTTACTGTCGGTGGCAGATACACTGCCCTGCATGGTGAACCGATCCCTCGTGCTAATCAACTCACTTCTGACTTCGCATACACAAGTGTACAGACAGACGTACAGCTTGGGAGCTGTCACGTATCCAGGTGTGTTGTGTTTTATGATTTCTCATGGTTGTCACAAACATTATTTTGTATTAACGAGTACTGAAATGATAAACAGTTTTAAATAAGTGTTATTTGTAATGTAATCTTTTTAATCTTATTCTGTCTTTTCTTGTTGCAATATATCAAATATGTTTTCATTGCTTGCATTTGAGAAACTCGTCAGGAAGTGCGAGGTTAGAGCTCTGTAAAACCGGTTTAAGCACCCCAGTCGGTCCATTTTGCCGACTGACCGTTCCAAGGCGGTAACTGTCGGGTTTGCTCTTTTCTTTTAATGACTCATCACAAATTTGTTCTTACTTTTCGCTTGCATGTGAAATACCTTTGTTCTGTGCCTTTTCGGAGTTTGGTACATGTTGCAATGCTTATAGGACTTTGTCATATATTCTTATTAATCTACTACAATAGACGTAAAAGCATCATTCTTTTTAACAATCTGTTTTCAATACGTGCAATTCGCAACATCTGAGACCTTCATTCTAAAGTTTACATTACTTTGTATCTCATTTTAACAGGATTTGTTGAGAGAAGTCCCTTCGATCTCCCTAATACCACAAGCCCGGCCATCACAGTGCAGATCACGATCATGCTTAGTGATCATGTACTCAATACCCAAGGTGCATTGGTTCCAATTACAACAACCCTCACCGGAACTTCCGGTGTAACCATAGCAACCACCGATTATATTTCCGTCCAAATCACCGGAAGTGAAACGCCAATGTTGGTCATGTTTTTAACAATGGACACATTCCACTACACCCAAAAGATAGCCGGGTACGTCCTTTTATGTTGAAAATACCAGTGTATTTACTAATTATTATTTAATATGCAATTTTATTTCAGTTCTAAATATGACATAAACCATCATCAAGCCACATTTTATTTTATTGTGGCACCTACACATTTCTATTCAATACTTTGCATACAGTTTGAACTGTCTAGATCAGGGGTCGTATTCATGAAGAATCATTGTGTTTTTTTGTTGTTTCTAAATTAAACTATGAACATTTCTCAAATCTTAAAATATTTTCTTAAGATATAAGTCCTTAAATTTCATCAAAAACACCATTGAATCTTAACAATTCTTATGATGTTTCCCAAATTTAAGACATTTTCTTCGTTAAAGTAAGAAAAAACACACTAAGATTCTTCATGGCTTCGACGCCAGGTTTAGAAACAAGCAAGATAATAATGATCTGGCAAGTCCTTACGGGAACTTGCTGGTCTAAGTATGCTTGAGTTACAACTCTGATTTTAATTAAGTTAGTACGCTAAGATTTAAAGCATGTTGCTCCATAGTTTGTGCTTTTTTTAAATGTCCAGTACAAGCTTGATTCCGATTTTTTTCATGTTAAGTGTCTTAAAGTTTGGAACTTACCTCTTATATTCACCGCACACTGTACCGTTTGTTTTAGTGACAACATAACATTTCACGTCGGCATGTACCTAAACGAGACATCAACTGCGCATGCTCAAAACGTCGTTGTACATGTTATGTCGCCGTTCTACATCTCATTTGCGGATATATACGATATCCAAGATGCCAACGTCACCCAAACGACGTTCTTACCAGAGCCTGGGTTGGCGATAACGGTAAGCATTTCAGGGCATTATACAAATGGTGGATTACATATTCCCTTTCTTAATATATTATATAAAAAAACACACACAAATCGGACCTGGTAGCGCAATCGGAAGAACGTCGGCTTCAGTCATGGGAGGCCCCGGATTCGATCCCGGGCCGCGACATACCAACGTCGCTAAAATGGTAGTAGTATAATTCCTTTGCTAACGCTCAGGCAAATATAAGCGTAGTTCCACGACTGGTTGTTCCGGTATCAGGAGAATGTGATTGGGTGTGGTATAATGCCAGGTGTTAACGGCATGCTATACACAGTGAAGGCAGCACTGTATATGCTTCAAGTCGACACCGTCTCCAGATAACTGAAATACTGTTGGTGGGATGATAAACCTAATAAATAAATAAAAATAAAATAAAAATAATTTGTATTTGTCATTGCTTATAATGCCAGTACTGTGTTTGATAATGTCAGTTATACTCAATTCCATTTAAAAAGTATCATTACGTAACGATATTTTTTATATAAGAATATGAACATGAAGGATTTTACACATATATCATCGTCTATAAGATTGCACGACTATCAATGACAAAATAAAGTTGTAGAAAGTAGAATCTCAAAACAAAGATAAATTATGAAAACGATCATCTGTGGCAGGTAGGTGAGATTGACTTCAAGGACAATGTAAGTTTCTCGTTCAACTTGACCCTCGACCCTGGCCGCATCATGCCCGCTGGTACCCAGAATGTGTGGACAGTGCTGCCAGCCGACATCACATATGGGAACCAACTTCGAGCAGACCGGGCAGACACAGGGGTTCACTACTCAGGCCTCTCAGTGTTTGAGTTTGGATTTGGCACAGGTACACAATATAATCTTTTAAAATGGTCTAAACTTGAAAAATGTTGTTTAATGATTTGTAGGCTTTTATAAACACAAACCTTGCAATTATGTAAACGTGAAAAATCGAGAAAGAAGCTTTGATTACATGGTAACAAAACTGTTTTAAAACCGTGTTCTGGGTGACCTACATTTTGTAGTTAGTTTTAATAATTATTGTATATGGAGAAGGTTAAAATATCCAGTTGTAGTTTCTTACATTTATCATCCAAATGCATTTTACTTTTGAAGGTTAACATACATTTTTTTTTAATGCAGACAATGCCACTGGCTTGGGTATGGAGGACGGAACCATCTTGGACTGCCAGCTAACCGCTTCATCGTCACGTGACGGGTACCCGGCGTCTGATGCCAGACTTATTGCAGGACAAGGCTGGCAACCAGCCATCAGGGGAAAGCCCTTTTGCGGCAATGATTACTTACAGGTTATTTGCATAAATAGATATGCCAATTGCATTCTCTCACCAGAGGGCGTGCTACACAAGTTTCGCTAACACCTCTGTCAACGCCCTGTGTACAAGATTCTTGTACAAAATATAAATAATGAATAAAATGCTCGTGAGATTATTTTGATCTCTGTATATTTTATTAAAAATGAAAATGGGTATTTTTATTTTTTTTAGAACAATGTTTAAGGTTTTAACCCAAATTTTCGGGGAACTATTTTGCGACATGTGACGATAGAATATCACGTGTATGAGAACTACTTTTCCCGGCGTTGACAGAGGTGTAAGCGAAACTTGTGTAGCACGCCCTCTGGTGAGAGAATGATGCCGATTGAAGAACACAGTTAAAGATTGTATCCGGCAGCTTGCTTATAACAAACATGCAAATACGTGTATATCTTACGCCTGTTGTGGGGAATTTGGTAATTTTTAAGATAAACATGCTTTAATCCAAATTAAAGCAATTTTGAACACTACGTCGAGAGGTAAACATTACAAATATGTGAATATCCCTCCAAAACCATTGCGTCAGCGTCTTTAAATAACGGTGATGGGTATTTCTGCTAAAAACAGATATCGACATCAGAACGGATTGCCCGGATAATAACAAAATGTTATTCTATTCTCATTTTTTAAAACAACCCATTTAAGCCGAGTTAATACATACACTATTGATGGTGTTTTTTTGTTTTTGTTTTGAACAGGTTGATGTCGGCTACTCTGCCTTTATAACAGGTCTAAAAATCCAATCTAGTACGGAGTCGGCTAATGACATCATGACGTCATTTCAACTGCAGTATAGCGACAGCAGCCTCGGAGGATGGACTCACGTCATAAATGATAACGGCAACCCAGCTGTAAGAAAGACTTTCACTTTCTTACAAGTAAAATTATATCATCCGAATTTATACATGCACATTTTTGCTAAAGCATTTTTCACATGCATGGTTACAGAAATTCCTCAACTAAAACATCGTTTTACGTTGTACAAATAAATCTTCTGACGTCAAGACATACGTTTAGCTGAAGATTATTTGTTTTAAATCTATACGTCCCAGACCTCTTACATGTATGCCAGTTGCTATCAGTGCCGTCTTCCTGCAGTTTTCGTTTGTACAAAAAAATCTATTCTCTAATCAGTAGAAATATGAGAAAAGGTCATAAAAGACCATAGATATAAAAAATGAACTACCACATGGCATACGTTGTGTCAACTCACGGTCAAAATGACCTGTGTGATTGCACTCGGTGTATTGTGGGTAAAGTAGTTCTTCAATATGGCTGTTATGAATACGGAAGTGATTGCTAAAATGAACAAAACAAGTACGAAGAGGTTTACAACATATTATTTTGCCATTTTTTTATACATTCTAATAGTTAAAATATGTTTCATGCAAACATTTTGAACTAAATTTTGTAAACGGTCCAGACTTTAACGTAGTGACGTCACACGCTATGTATAATGGACATATTACTGTTTAACGAAAGCGAAAGTAGCAAAACTTGCTCATCGTATTTTTTTCCATTTATCTATAAATATCAAGACTTTAAAAGTTTCTGGACATAGAATAAGGCCTTAGAATATGGTTGTTTAGTCATTTATCTTAATTCAATGAATATTATAATCGAACGTATTTCCTACGCGGAACTATTTTTTATGTAAGCACAAATCTCAAATTTTGGGTGAGTTACGAGCCGTAGTATAGAGATGACTTTCACGTAGTGACGTCACACGCTATGTATAGAATGCATGGCATAGGCATACAAAGTAATTGTTCTCGTGCCAAAAAAACACGGAGACGAGACATTGCACATGTACATGTTATGGCTAACTCATGATATAAATAAAGGTAATCCTCGATTGTCTATCTATATAAAAGTAACATTGATATCAGTATATTAAACGTGTGTTTTTTATTTGTTCATTTTAGATATTCACCATCGACACATCCGGCGGAAGTTCTACAGCTGACGTTTATGACGTCACAATAAATGAGACCTCCCGATTCACAGCTCGGTACCTCCGTATTTTACCGACTGTAACCTCGTGTACATTCGGTCTCCGGTTTGAACTGTATGGAATAAGGCAAACCGCACCGCTATGTAAGACTTTTGTTCGTAGCGTACTCTTTTCGCAAATGTTTCACGTGTAAATCCCTGTTTCGTGTGATTTGTCTTGTTTTGTCACCTTCGTCTTTGTTAGTGTCGGATACCTTGTATTTTTCATCTTTTGTACCCAATATATTCGTGCATGTGGGCGTGGTTGGTCTTGTTTTATTTGTCCGTCATCTGTTAAACCAGCCTTCGGCTTGTCTTGTATATTTTTCGTGCATGCGTTCTCGTAAGTTGATTAAAAAGATGGTGTAGTGTGGGGGCGGACAGTTAACACAAATCACTCTCCAATCAAATGGTGGACACATACAAGGTATCCGACACTAACAAAGACAAATGTGACAAACAAGCCAGAACACGAGAAACAGTCACGTGTACATGTAACCTTGGTGACATCTAGTTACTTAGAAACAAAATATACTTATTTGTTAAAACAACAATTTCATTCTTACCTGAGGAGACCCAACAGCCGACTCATATCTAATCAGTCACTCACCGAGTGTGTTCAATTTCTGGTCGGAAGGTTTACAGGTGGGAATTCCATCAGTTGACCTGTGAGACGTCCTCGGTAACATTAGCAGGACTTCACTGTCATTAATCATAGAATGTCGCTTAGATGCATTAAAACAGCATCAACAAAAAAGCATGGATTGGAAAGGAGTGTCAAACATGTATTTTTTATTGTATCTGTTTTAACTCCCGATGCAGGTGCTTATTGTTAGTTGTCTCACTTTGACGGGATGTTGTTATTTACACTGTTTGTTTGCTAGAAAAACCTTCAGGGAGTGCGAGGTTGGAGCGCTCCACAAATCAGGTTTTAGCACCCCAGTTGGCCCTTTTGCCGATTGACCGTTCCAAGGCGGCAACTGATGGTTTTTCTTCATGTGTGTTATGTCTCGTCTCTGTGTTTTTGTCACATTTGCATTTACATTTGCATTTACCTTGTTTGCCTTTGTCTACTGGTAGATAAAATTTAAATATCTGTGAAAATTTTGATAGGACCTTTTCTTGTTTACCTATTAAAATTAGGTATACACATCACAGCAGCTGTCATAAGTTGTATGGTTAAAAAACCATTGATCACACAATAAAATGACGTAAGTGTGTGAAATGTTGAATAAAATGTTTCCCGTTTAAACTGGTCGCTAATGTGGCGATGGATCACCTTTTTGGCGTCCATATTTCTTAGTAATTGGTCTAAAGGCCTACTGATATAAAAAAGGAAGCTATTTAGTGCAAGTGTATTATTTAATTTATTTAATTTAGTTTCTTTTGACGACCTCGTTATAAAAATAATTTTATAAATTATCTCTAAACTAAACGATTAATCGATGCTGCTGCTCGTTTATTTGTAGAAATATAAAAACTAAGGTTAATGTCCTCTTTTATAAAATATGAACTTTTATCAACATCAATGTACGTGTATGTATACAACACAAACACCTGCACGTTATGTTAGGTATAAATTGGTTTGATATTCGGCTTAACCAAAGGCCCACACACAATTATATTCGTTAAGTAGAATCTAAATGATTATCAATATCTTTCTTTAGGCATTATCTTCAAAGAAAACTGATACATATACAACACGGTTAATAAATTATACGTACGTATGTCTCCAATATCTAATATTACATATCCGACATTTTCTAAGAAGTGTCATTCATAAAGGCTATGTACAAACAGGCTCATGACATTGGCATTAGGAAGGTTAAATATAACTTATTACTGAATTATTTATCTTAATACAGTTGTTAATTCGATATTTGACTATTACAATTGTAGATAGGATCTTTATTTATAGTTTTATAGACAGTTCGTCAATCTACATGTTTACAGAATCAGGTAGTCATTGCAGGTTAGACGAAATGGGAGCAATATTTTTATGACTCGATGTCCTTCATAGTTCATGCTGGCGAAATGACATGCAATGATTTTTTCATGGTTAATTATGCGTATATATTCTGTATGGCTGTAGCCCCGTGCAGTGCGGACCCGGGCGCCAACTACACAGCACCTCTGATGAGCTATATCGTGAACAGCGAGACGGGAACCATCTTCGTTTGTGGTCTCACAGAAATCGGGTAGACACAATTTTCGAATTTAATGTTGTTTTACACCTTTTTGCGGCGTGTTTGAGGATTGTGTTATATTTTTAAATTACACAAAGCAAGACCTGTGGTCTCACAGAAATCGGCTAATCCGAATGAATATTCCTATATTGCTGTTATTTTAAAAACACCATTTGTATGCACGGATGGTCTTTTAAGTCTTTAAGGTCTGAACTGGTCTAAAGTTAAACATGAATCTACCCCCACGCCCCCGCAGCCCATTTAAAATAGTTAAGACTAGTAGAGAACGTAGCAAGTGATTAACCCATTAAAACATACCAGAATTTTCTAGAATTTACTAGCGCCTATAAATCAATCAATCAGCGTTGCGTCAACACACGGTCAAAATGACCTGTGTGAATGCACTCGGTGTATTGTGGGTAAAGTAGTTCTTCAACATGGCTGTTATGAATACGGAAGTGATTGCTAAAATGAACAAAACAAGTACGAAGAGGTATACAACAGATTATTTTGTCATTTTTTTATACATTCTAATAGTTAAAATATGTTTCATGCAAATATTTTGAACTAAATTTTGTAAACGGTCCAGACTTTAACGTAGTGACGTCACACGCTATGTGTAGAATGGACATAATTTTATTACTGTTTAACGAAAGCGAAAGTAGCAAAACTTGCTCATCGTATTTTTTTCCCATTTATCTATAAATATCAAGACTTTAAAAGTTTCTGGACATAGAATAAGGCCTTAGAATATGGTTATTTAGTCATTTATCTTAATTCAATGAATATTATAATCGAACGTATTTCCTACGCGGAACTATTTTTTATGTAGGCACAAATCTCAAATTTTGGGTGAGTTACGAGTCGTAGTATAGAGATGACTTTAACGTAGTGACGTCACACGCTATGTACAGAATGTCAATATTAGAACAAAGAACAGTGTCTATATGTGACGTAGCAGTGACGTAACCGTGACGTGACAGTGTCCTATAATCAGTCACAATGTGAAATACTATACGATTGTAGATACTATACAATAAGCACAACAATAATTTATACTCAATTCCTCGAGTGTTGTGATTGTAGAAATTGCAGCGAAAAAAATATTATCTAAGAAATATGAAAATATGAATGCATAAGGTTTTAATTTTTTTGAAGATTTATTTCAAAATGAGTTGTTGTTTCATACACACAGATAATAAAAATAATAGCAATTTTCTTTCGTTTCGAACACCAGCGGACAGGTAGGATGTTCCAAATCAGACGAAGCTGGTGACTCCTGGCAAGGTAAGTTTTAAATTCAGCACTCAATTTAAAAAAATATTGTGCAATGTATCATAATTTTCAGGAAGTCCTACCATTACATAAATGGAAGATGAACAAAAAGTCACGAACAAATAACTGTGCCAGGATTCGATTGGACTTTCCATTTAATATATTAATTAGGTTTTAAAACATGAACTAGGAGTTATTTTAGTTACACTTAGAATCTCCGAGAAAATAAACACACTGATTCTAGAAATCCAGGAAACTTCTTAGGCCCACGTCCTGTTGCCGACTGACGAGGGCGGTAACTGTCATATGCCTCGCCTCGGTGTATCCTTGTTATTTTTTAAGTTGAAAAGTATGTAAGTACCTATGTCAAGTGCGTATTCATTGTTTGTATTTTTTAAATTTCACAGAACCTTTTTAATTTTTTGTATTGATTTTAATTAATATCGGCATTACAATGCTTTGGCCATTTAACGCTAAATAAGAAGTAGTATTATATATTACCTGTGTAAAGAGTGACATTGTCCCGCATCTTAGGCCACTTACCTTTGCTTTGCTTATAATGATAAGCATCTCTTTAGTCTTTTCTTTAATTACTTTTATATTTGAAGTTCCCTTTGCCTGAATAAAGCAATAACGATATCAGTATAATAAGGTGAGTTTTAGGTTTGTAAATATAATAATTGAAAATTACGTGTGCACGTTTGTTTTCATTCATACAGCGATGGATGAGAGCATTTCTATGGTTACGGCGACAGTGTATAATACCTCAACTGTGATTGGTCGGTCCCACGACGGTCAGTTTATGGTTAGTCTTGATGATGGGTTAACCTGGGAAGCGGTCTCCGACGCCGAGTTAGCTGAAATAACTGGGGCTCCCGGGTACGCACTTTTGTCAATCAAAAAGGTCCACTTTGTATTTCTGTTTTACGTAAAATGCAAATTGATTTTATATTTAGTGTGCATATCTCTTTTTTGCTAGTGCTCCTTTGAACAAACTGTAAAATTATAAATGTGCACCAAATTATGAGGAACCGACATTTACTTAGATTGACATATAACAAACCTACAACAGTTGGTGAAGCAAGTACTACAACGTGATGACCAACGCTTGAACAGGATATTATTATTCCAGATACGTCTCTAATCCGGTTGACTTTCCACTTGCCGACCATAGAAGCACCACGACCAACAATATGTACGCCGCCTATGGAGCCGTCGGAGACACCTTTGAAATGACAGGTACAAGCGTATTGAAGTGTTATGTTTTATGTCATTGCTAGACAAATTTCCTGTGTACTAATGCAATATCAGTTAAAGATAAAAAATTGAGCAAGAGACCGAGTTTGTTTAGTCTACCACTGGTATCTCTTATGACCTTTTGTGCCATCCCGGCCAGGTCATGAGTAGGTCTTTCCTCTGACCTTCGGTGCTCCGGTCATTCAAGAATAAGAATATAAGACAAAGTCCCATGAGCATTGCAAAATATACCAAACTCCGAAAAGGCACAGAACAAAGGTATTTCACATGCAAGCCAAGCGAAAAGTAAGAACAAATTTGTGATGAGTCATTTAACGAAAAGAGCAAACTCGACAGTTACCGCCTTGGAACGGTCAGTCGGCAATATGGACCGACTACAAATTGTCAAGTACTGACTTTGTCGCTGCAATGCTCTTGAAAAAACAACAACACAACAACCAGCAAATCACAACAACGATAATGATTAATGAAACAAAACAAAGAATAAAAATAAAAAGAGTCACTATCCGAAAAGCAGAAAAGCGTTTAACAGTAACAGTTTTACCAGTGATTCTTTTCGACATGATTAAGCAATGGTTAAATGCTTAAACCTTATATATGTTACAGGTGTCATGGAGGGTCTGGCAATCGACACAGGTGGTCCCTGGAACGTCAAGGCATGGTGGGGTAGTGACGATTGGAGTGCACTTTAATGATGTCATAGTTATATAAACATTGCGTACAGATATGACGTCATTTGTCAATGAAAATGTCTTGAATCTTTTGCATGTCGAATTGAAGAGAGGTTTGACTTATATGAACTCAGCACTGTTAAATAACTGCGTTATTCAATGCTTCACTAAGTGTGCTGTATATTTATTTTGATGTGGTTTGTTTAACGTTGTCTAAATGTTTTGTCAGGCTTTTTAGACCATTATTGTATCGCACTTACTCTTTTTGTTCCCCAGAAATTAAGATTGATCATAATTAATTTTTAGTGATGATACAAATGATATAAATGCTTAAATAATTTTTACAACGACGTGAAATAAGAGTTGATATAATAGTAATGATTCACGAGGATACATATTGATCTATAGATAAAATAATCTTGTATTATATTGATTTATGCTTTTAATATACCATATGGTGTAAAAAACACAAATGAAAAACAAAAATAAAACCCGGGTTTATTGATCATGTTGAGGAAAATGCAAATCACAATCATACCGTTTTACTATTACTCGATGAAAACATTAGATGTTGAAAATGTGTAGAGTAGTGACAGAAAATGACGAGGGGAAATTTGCAAATTACCACCATTAACATCCAGCCAAGTCCGACCTGGACACTAAAGTTATAAGAAAGGTATCAGTCAAATTATTTTTTTAAAAACAGGAGAAGGTCTATCTAAAATGACCTTTAATGCACTATATATATGTATAAATATTGCCTCATAGGACATTTTCTAAGGATCTCCGTCTGTTTTCTCTTTCATATTATTTTTTTGTCAAAAGATACCATCCTTACTTTGTTTAATAAAACATTGCTTTTCAGTCTTGTTTCCATATTTATTGTCTACGTTTGTCAATGATGCGTTCTCTTGTCATAAAGGAACTGACTGTCTACCAATTTTGTATAAAAAGCCCTAATTCTCACCTCCTTACAATATAGTATAAATGAGATACACGTCAAAGAATGTAACACTGTTTAACATGATTTTTTTTTCTAAGATGATTATTTAGGTATTTGAATAAGAAAATGGTTTCAGTATATTTCGTCATTATTGATAAAAATAAAGGCCAATTGCTTATAAGTTAACCTTTCGTTGTAACAGAACTCAAAGGAAGATATTAAAAAACTAGACTCATTAGACATTATCTGTGTTATTATTCAAGGTATTGAAGTCTTTGCATCGTACGATTTTGTTTCTTTTCTCATAGACATACAACTAGAGAAGGTTATTTTAGTAATAGTTAGTCGGGTAACTCAGCAACCTAAATAAAAGAAGAGAACCTTTCTAGTAAATGACACAATGGAAAAATATGAGTTCATCTTAACCGGAATATACACTTCATATTCAAGGACTAATTGCATAGAAAAAAATCTGAACTGCCATGGGAAGACATGATTCTCCTGTTGTTGCAAACATATACGTATGAATGTATATGGATTTCCCTGAACAAAAAAAACAAAACAAAACAACAACAACAAAAAAAACCCCACAAAAAACAACAACAAAAATAACAACAACAACAAACAACAAAAACAACAACAACAACAACACGTCACCCTTACAGTGCAAACAGTTTCCATGAAAAACTCTATGTAGATATTGTGTTAAGATAAAAGGGAGACAGTTCTAGGAACAACCCGAGCATATTAACATAACTGATAAGGCAGGAAGCAATGAACTCGAGTACAAAGAAGAGCAGAATCAATCTTTGCACATTCCTGGATACAACGATACCGACACTCTCTACCATCGGCTCATACATTCACCTCTGTTATTGGCTCACTTAATGTCGGGACTACTTTCGATCCACGTGACTTTCTCGTGACTGCCTCGTGGATCACGTCCATGTTTATTTACAAATACGCATTAATATCACTATGTTATTCTTCCAAAAATAGTGCGCTTGAATTAATTAAATATCTTTTATTATTTACTTCAATATATGTCTTTTTAGTAGATATTTATTCATTTTATGTAGAAGTATTATTTTAATTTGAAAATATCCTTAAAATAACACTTTAAAATTTCCGTCAAAAATCTTGACGTGAGCACATTGCAGAGGTGTCTCAGAGAGGAACGAACGACAACTCTGCATGGGAGATTGCGATACCGATAGCAGGTAAAGAATGTGACCCGTATTTTCATTTCGAGCCCACATTTGTTATATCACAAGATTAGAGATGTGCGCACAAGAGGCTTTTCCGTCGGAGCTGTTTTGTAGAACAAGGTGAATCTTTTATTGTAAAAAAGGTTAACAATTTTAAAATTTAAATTAATTAATCTTAACACAGAATGTAATTTTGTAGTTCGAGTATACAATTCTATAAAATGATAAACTAACAAAAAACACATACCTTTTAAATGCTGCCGCTAAAATAATTGTCATTAACTTATTATTAGAAACATGATAAAAGTGGTGTACCCTAGGTGAGCTAAATACGTACTCCTATGGCCAAGAGTTGACATATTTTAACAAGCTTTGTCAGGACTCGTTTTTATTGTTTTCGTCTCCGGCGGCGTCATCCACCACCTTTCCTTCTCCTACGCTTCACCATCATCATTGCTATTACCAGCTTTGACATCAATGTCGTTGTTGTAGACCTCGTGGTCATTGTCAGCGTTGTAAGCTTGGCCGTAGAAATGTTGTAAAATTAATGTGTATACATGTTCTTGTAAATATCTCACATATTGTATACATATTGTAGGCCGTTTCCATTTAAATGATGTATTTCAAAGAGAACAATCTACGGGTATTAGGTTTTTGTTAAAGTTAAAAGCTACTTTAAAATATTTTATTACTAAATAGTTTTTTATATAGTTTTTTTATAGGTTTAAGTACAACAAAAACATAGATAAATGAACAGGGAAAATAAATATTCAATTATGATAATTTAAGGTCCTTTGAAAAGGAATGAGATAAACATTTACTTTGTATAATTTTTATGATTATAATTTGAGAGAACATTTTAAACAACAGAAGCATCTATAAAATGACAACAATAAAAACAGTAACAATTGTTTGCATATTAGTCGAAGTGATGTGTCTGTTCATCATTCAAACGTCAACAAATAAAATATTCTTTCTTTACCTTCAACATCGTCGGTTATTCCCCGTTACATTACTCCGCTATGCTGTTGTTTTATTTATCAGTCAATTGATGATTGTATACGTGCACTATTTGGCAATCTATGGTTATTCAGACGTTGAACTTTATGATCACATTCTTCATTGGCTCTGATTGCCGGAGAGGATGTAATTGGTTCTTGATTGGGTCACGCCTTGCAATAATGCATAGCATTGTTTGTTTGTTTTATGTTTTTGTCTTATATGAGATGTGTTACCTTCTTTTGGTTGACGTTTAATTTCATGAAGTAGCTTTATTTCGTATCACGTAATGCATTCTTTGTAAATGAAAAAAGTTATTCATTGGATTAAAACATCAGTTCGACAGAAACGCAATTTTGTAGTTAAATTTTGTGTTGTATCGTGCGGAGTGATTTTTAGTGCAGTTTCTGTTTTGACGATACACGATGACTTGGACAACTTGTGCGGTTTCGGAACTGTAATCTACGAGTTTGATTAATACGATTTTTTTATAATAATAAAGATTTATTTGTTGTTGTTTTTTGCAGAGTACATATGAAAGCGCGTTTATGTTGATAAATTGAAGCCAGTTATTGTGTTCGTTTAAATTTATTTCGTACAAAGAAACGGTTGGAATGTTACTATAAATAATCGGGTGACCTAGAAACGCTTGAAGCGGTAGTGAAAATAACTCTACCGTTACGAGCATTCCGATGTTTGCGTTTCTACCGTTCCAAGCGTTCCGGTTATAGCGTTGATACCGTTTCAAGCGTTTCTAGCGCTCTGTTTTATTTCCATTTCGATAGCATTCCGTTTCCGTTTCAACAGGAAACGAAAAACGTTCCACTTCCATTTCCACTCCGTTTCGTTTGTCATTTTCATGATTTTCAGTGCTGTATTATGTTAAATTAGATAAAACAAAATCCGGAAGTGAAGAGCCCCCAGTTTTGCAAAACACGTCGAGTTTCGCGAGATTTTCTCACAAAGCGTCTACTTGATCAGCGGAATAGGATTGGCCAGACGCTTTGTTTGAAATGGTCTATTGGTTAGGAAAATCTCGTAGTCATGAATAATTAATGAGGCAGTTTCATTGGTGCCAAAAGGAAACCACCATGGATAACTAGCCAATGAAATTACGTTTTATATCTAAGGTTCGGTTTACCATTCAAAATGGCGACCTCCATGAGTAAACACGTGCGTTGGTTTCTATTTTTAGTAAGAAAATCCCAGTATGACGTCATTGAGATTGAAGAGTATTTTATTGTAACATGCGATTTCATTGGAAGAAAATTGGTCTCCCCTACCTCATGCATATTCATGAAAACGAGATTTTGCTAGTCAAATTTCCCACGGTATATATCGAGTGTAACGGAAGAAAGTACTGTGGTTGCCGACGATGAACCTTCAACAACACATCTAATACATGCAGAGTTAAAAGTTGTGTTAGTGTAAACAACAAGTAAGTGTACTCGTAACGATTATTATTTGATTTATTTTACGCAGTGTAATTGTTGTACCACATTATGTCGTTAAATGCAATCCAGTTCTCAACTTTAAACTCGTCAAAGTCATTACTTAAAAACAGCACTACGCTTGTAAAGTATTTCCTTATTTTGTTAAATTCTTTTCTCTATGAACAACGTGCAAACAACCTTTACCTTTTTCCAATGTGGTCAAAAGAAATTCCATTTGCGTCGCATTGGATTTATTGAGTACAGCCATTGCGTCGCAAACAGTTTGGCTTAGATATTTTTGTAGGAAACTTTTGTGTTGCGTTTACTACTTTTTTCTGTCTAAAGCTTGTCTGTCTGTTTGCCGTTTTGCTCTAAATTGTAATGACCTTATGAAATTGGGAAAAAATTCTGTACCCGGCATTCCATAAGATGATCCTTGTTAATAAAATTGTATACTAACTGCATTTTACACAAATATAATTTCACTTTATGAGCGGTACCATGCCACTGTGTGATAATGTGTATGAAATTATTTCAAGTCGTAACGTCCAAGCGTAGGCTGAGGTCTACAGGTGGGTCGTTCGAGCCACGAGAGGCGGACGGTAGCATGATCCCAGGCCCATATTGAACAAAGAAACGTTTAAAACAACATGTCAGTCGGTGACAAACTGTTGACTCATGTTTACAAAAGCTTGAGCCTCTCGTGCATGGTTTAGCAAGCGATAACACGGAAATGAAAACTCACATTACAGAATAACACTCAATTTATAGTGAAGCCAGAGCCCGGCGTAACAATCTGATATCTAGAGGCAATCCAGAGGTATTGTTTAGTGAAACCTCTGAGGCAATTATAAAACAACTTATACGCGAACTTCTTGCCCTTAACCCTGATAGTATGTGTATTCAGCGAGCATATCGACTCGGCAAACCGATCGTTCGTAAACATGGCAATGAAGGCCAAAAGTCCCGTCCCTTTATAGTCTGTTTACGGGATTGAAGGGATGTCAAATTGGGGTTGTCAAATGCCCACCGTTTGAAGGGGAAACATGTATTTGTATTTTGTATTTTGGGTTTTGCAGCACATCGACACTTAACAGGTGATTCGACGACGAATACAAAGAAGTTTAACGTGAATAGAGCATAATCAGTTTAAAACTAAACTAATATAGAAAAATACAAACATCTTTTAGGTTAAAATAATGTGAATTATAATTGAAAACAGGTTAATATATTGAACGGTTTAAAAATGTATAAAGTTTGCTAAATAAACAGTTTAAAAATTTAAAACTTTTTAAGGATACTAATCCAATTCATTAGGCAACCAAGTTTAGAATCCGACACTGCCTTAAACAGTTCGTACATGTTATTGAAATTAAAATACTTTAACCGAAAATGGTCTATGTCGATACAATGTAAAAAATACGATTAACTGTCAGTTGTTCCTGGCAAACAACACATACAGGTTGAACTTCTCTTATTAAAAGATATGAATGAGTTTCTAGTCCAATGCGACAGCGGGTAAAGCTAGGTCTTTCCGCCTATTTTATCTGCAAATGGAGACATTGACACCGACGTTAGGTTTAATTACGTGTTATTTGTTATAATTACTATTACCCCAACTTGTGTGCCATTTCGTTAAATATATCGGTTAATAAGTAATTTAAAATCAGTTTGTGGGATGAAAAAAATGTCTCAGTGAGGGTTGAGGCTGATTTTGCACTCTTGTCTGCATCCTCGTTTTCTCGGATGCCTACATGACTAGGAAACCAACAGAAGGAAACTTCGTTAGCGTCATATAAACTTTAAAATATGACAAGAACCGTGCGAATATGTGGATTTGAATAATTCAGTGAATTTATGCTCGGCAAAACAGATTATGAGTCTGAAAATTGAACATATTTGTCTCCGGAATGTTCTGAAATGAAATCAAGGCTTAGATTTATAGCCTGGATTTCACCGGAGTAGATAGACGAGTTGTGAGGAAGTCTTTGTTTAATGCAGTGGCTATTACTTACGGTTGGCTTCAAGGTAAAGGCTCTGCAGTGGTGAGGTCCTAAACGTTCCTCGAGTTGGACGAAGTCCCTTGTTGTGAACGACTTCTGGAGATAGGACCTCCTGGCAGAACCATAGACTATGCTCCCATAATCTAATTTAGACCGAATTAGAGAACGGTACAGTAGTAACTAAAGTAATGTTTTTCTATCGGCTCTCCAGTCTGTATGGGATAAATATTTAAGCAAGTAAAGAGCTTTGAGAAATTTCTTGTTGTCAAAAATAACTCCCAAAACTTAGTTACCTGGACGACGGGACGTTATTTGAAAAAAAATCAGGGGCAATATGAAGACCTCGTTTCTGAAAGAAATGTATACAGTTGATTTTGGTGGGAGAAAATTTAAAACCGTTAGTGTTACTCCATTTTTGCAAGTTATTTAGATATTGTTGTAATTGTCTTTCAATTCTTTTCATGTTTTAAGAGCGGTACAAAATATCGAAACCGTCCAAAAAAAAAGTAAACAGTCAACCCCTTGATAAAGGTTTTTTTACAATATTTATTTTTATGTTAAAAAGGCCAACAGATAGAATACTACCCTGGGGGACACCTTGTGCCTGTTTATGAACTGATGACAGAGTGGACCCAATCTTGACCTGGACATTTCTGTCAGAAAGGAAGTTCTCAATGAATATTGATAAACGACCACTTAAAGCAAGGTCACCTAAATCCTTTAAAATCCCATGTTTCCAAGTCGTTTCATAAGCCTTTTCAAGATCGAAAAACACAGCTACAATTTGTTCCTTTTTGATGAAGGCATCACGAATGAGTGTTTCTAAACGAACAAGATAATCATTAGAGAAGACCTGGTCCTTTGGTGCAGACTTGTTTTGTGCCTTTGCATTATTCTTCACAGAATGACTTGAAGAGGCTGTGTTTTGGTCAATGGAGAAGTATGAATCTCAGAAGATTTTGATACCTTGTTTTTGGAATGAATGATTACTTTGTCAGAATTTTGGTCATCAGTCGGGACCTCGTACTTAGTGAAATTGTCCTTGTGCTGTCAGATGCCTTTTTGATTGCTGAGGCATATGTTGCGCCACTAGCATGAGTAGCCGTGTTTTTTGCCAACTTTCTGGCTTCTGGAAAGGAGATGTTATTTGTGTACTTTATTTTTAGTACTTCCCTTTCTAGTTTCCAGGCAGGGCAATCCCTGGATTTGGTTTAATGTGGTCCAGCACAATTAACACATTTTAGTGGGTTTGGACAAACGTCTTCCCTGTGCTGGGCGGACACTTCACCGCAACGTGGGCAACGGCTTACATTTGGACTCGTGGTGGCCAAACTGCTGACAATGAAAACACCTAAGTGGATTTGGAATGTACAGCTGCACTTATACGTTGAGGTAACCGACCTTAAAAGAAGTAGGGAGTGATGGGTTGGCGAAAGTTACAACAAAAGTATTCGTCGAAACCCTACGGCCGTCTCGTAGGTATAAAATCCTGCGTACACCCCACACCTCCTGTGGCGTGAGTTCCCTGATGATATCCTCCTCAGAGACACCAGCAAGGTTAGGGCATCGAATTACTCCTTTCGACTAGTTCAGAGAAGAGTGGGGTAAGTTTTTACTTTAAGGACAAGAAGTCGGTAAGTTTAAGAAGTTTATCGGAGTTTATCGGAGTAGGTTTTACGATCTGTTTTAATTAGTAATGTCAATGATGGCCGAAAGCTAGAACAGGCTTCGTGAACGCAATGCGCCAAAGGTATCCGAAAATGTCCGAAGTAAGCCGAAGAAAAAGTAGAAAAGAAGTCTATAAATAGGAATCTGCGGGAAATCTTGCTCCTAGAACATTTAATGGCGAACCTGACAGAGACACAAATATTACTCCCCATGATTGTAATGTTGACGCTAAGAATTCTGCTTCTCAAATAAATGAATCAGAAAATAATACTAAACAGGGTAAGCAAAATATCCCACTACGAACTTCAGTGTTAAAAGTGTGTGATCTAAAAAGTAATGTTCCCAGATTTCCAAGAACTTGTTTCAAAACATGACATGTTATTTGTATGTGTAACGAAACTTGACATTTGTATATTATATCTATAACAGACTCTACATTTCTTAGTAAACCATGAAAGCAAAATAATGTACGAAAGTCAGGATCTTGTTAAAAATTTAAAATCTGATTAGGTCATGTGAGTTAAAGTGAAAAAAGATCTTTGATTTTAAACATGATATAACGTATATAACGTTTGGAGGTAATTATGTGCTCTCCCCAGTACAATCCAGATATTAGCCAAATGTCATGTGATTATGAGTATTTGTTTCATGTGGAGATTTGAATGCCCAGACAACACTACTGCCTGATTATACAGAAGATGATGCTTTTATTTCTGACCAATTTGAACTTGATTTTGATACTCAGAACTTTTTGGACCAAAAGTTAATACTCCAGCAAAATAATATACTTTAGACAGAAAGTCAATGGATAGAAATGTGAATAACCATGGTAACAGATTACTTAATACACGCCTGATTAATAATCTGACTATAGTGTATGGCTCTAGAAATTTTACATTCAGATATACATCTGTACTAAATTATTACATTGCTTGCATTAAAGTATATAAATTAATTGCTTACTTTGAAATTAAAGAGCTAGATGCCTGGTTCCGTGATGGTCACTCATTGTTTCATTGTGGTCTCACTTATCTCACAAGTAGCAAAACACAAAACTTCCAAACTGGGGCCAAACCAACAGACACATTCAGAACAAGATACCTTTGTACAAAACATTGATACACAAGACCTATTGATCATGCTTCAAACCGCAGTGATTAAAACAACACAAGCCTTAATGGATGAAATATCAATGACATTAGCATCAATAATTAACAATAACGCCCACAAATCATTCACTAATACAAGAAGGCATCAGCCATTTAAAAGCAATAACACAAATGGTATGGCCACGAGTGTAAAAAGGTCAAAATATCATACAACATGACCAGAAAAAAAGTATTACAAACACCCATGTGCATACAACAAAACTAACATGACAAATGCAGCAAAAGCCTTTAAAGCAACCATGAATAAATACATAAATAAATATAATAAAGAAAATGAAACAAAATAACGATCGCTTCATAGCAAAAGCCTCGAATGCTACTGGAAAAATTTAAACAGAATTGAAAGTAAAACTACAGTAGAACATCATGAAATACAAAAATTCCTGACAATGACCACAATATTGATATCAACAATATAACAACAAATGACAATAGTTCACTAAATTCACAATTTAAAGAGGAAGAAATACTCAAATGTATTCAAGTTTTAAAAATAACAAATCACCGGGGATAGATGGAATATTAAATGAATACATTAAAAGCTTCAAGACAGTAATGATGCCTATATATGCCAGACTGTTGAACTTAATTTTAAACTCTTGAATAATCCCAGCAAATGGTCAGAAGGCATAATCATTCCAATATACAAGAATAAAGGAAATAGCAAATATCCATATAATTTCAGACCCTAACTCTTCTTTCATGTATAGAAAAAAAAGTTAAAAGCAATTTTAAATAAAAAACTGAATAAAATCCCTGAAAAAAACGCAATCCGTCACAAAAAAAAGCATTATTCAACAACACATCATATATTCGCATTAAATTCAATCATTGAAATTCTGAGACATTTTAAAGAGAAATTATTTTTTGCAACATTGGCTTCTCTAAAGCACTTGACTCCGTGTGGCGATATTATTTATGACAGAAACTCTTCAGAAACAACATAAGTGGATTTTTAAGGTTGTTCATAATATGAACTCTATTATCAAATCAAGTGTGGAAATTTTACCAAACCTAAATCAAATAATGCAATCAATTTCAACCATATATCAAATATTATGCTGCCAACTTTAAAAATACTTATCTTACTCTATGCAGATGATAAAATATTATTAGCTGAAGATGCCACCTCACTCTAAAAATGAATCAATGGTTTTATTGACTATTGCGATGACTGGAAATTAAATGTTAACATTTCCCAAACTAAAGTCCAAAATATTTGGAGCAAGAAACACCAAAAATATCAATCGAAAATAGGCAATTCTGAGCTAGACATTGTACAACATTATAAATATCTTGGCACTTGTCTGTCTAAATCTGGAAGCTTCCACAAAGCAAAGACCCCCTTAGCAGAACAAGCAACCAAAGCCATGCACTTCATGTACACGTATATTAGAATAAACAACATTTCCCTTCCTATAGATTTGGTCATGAAATTATTTAATCACAGAACAACACCATTATTAACATATTCAATTGAAGTCTGGGTAGCATATTGGGATAATAATGTCATCGAAAAAGTACATAATGATTTTATGAGATATTTAACTGGACTAAAAGAGTCAACACGTATATATATATATATATATATATATATATATATATATATATATATATATATATATATATATATATATATATATATATGTGTGTTAATGGGATAATTGAGCAGGTTCCCCATTATAATCATCATCAAATGTAGGATGATGAATTTTGGTACCGCCTGGTCACAGATAGTACATGTAACAGTAAACTTTCACAACAGATATATATCATAATGCTATCTATTCTCAACTTTGAATCACAATGGATAAATAAAATGAAAAAGTACAGTAATGGTGACTGGTGAAATAAACAACTGGTATGATCAATTAAACCTAATACCTCAGCATAGATCAACATTTAAACAACATATCAAGCAAATACTGATTTATCCATATGAACAACAATGGCACACCAGTCTGCAAAAATCATCAAAAGGGAGAAACCTCAATATTTTCGAAAATAAAATTACAAATGGAACAATATCTTTTCAAACATAATTACACAACTCTTGCTTAATTCAAAACTGGAAACCACCATCTACCAGTGGAGGTTGGAAGGTGGGATGGCAGACCTTTACATGACAGAAAATGCACTTTCTGTGACAAAAATGAAATAGGTAATGAAATGCATTAGTTTGCCCGTTTTTCCATGAAATTACAAAAACATTTATACTAGATACTGTCATTTTCACCCAAATATTCATAAATTTCAACAAATAATGAACGAGTCATCAATGTCTAACTTATACAAGTTTTCAAAATTTATAAGGAACACATTTAATTCAAGGGCCTTAAGTAAATTACCCGCTGGACACAAACACAATAAATACTCAAAGTTACTCACCATAGGCCAACGACCCTCGGAATAATAATAATATATCCGCGGAATAGCACTATTTAATGCAATAATATCAAATTTTATGGAATAACACTAATCAACACTCTCAAATAAACATCCACAAATTGAAACGAGCACACTCCACGCAATTGGCCTTCTCCACTCAGCCAACAAAACACTGTCTGGGAATTTTACAGACAATAAAATTTTACAGACAATATAAATTTACTCATTCATAATCCAGCCGACAAATCAGTGACGGGTGACATTATTCTAAATCACACGCCCGCAATATACCTTCTATAAACCTTTAAAGTAAAACATTTTCCATACTGTTTTGATTTCCCATACGTAGAAATATGTTAGAATAATAAAAATTTGATCAGCAAGCTGTAAATTATATTCTCCAACTTATTTGGACAAACTTAGACTTATTTTTTTATTTCTTTAAGTGTCGTTGCTACCATGTCACGTGTATCATTTATATTGCATCTTGTGTTTCCTTTATGTTTCTTCTGTAGACTCATGTACTGCATATTTCACAGTCTGAGTTATAATAAAGTTTTGTTCTGTTATGTTCTATTCGAATAATGAAATAATACAGAATGTTTTATTAGAGTTTTGGCTACGAGACAACAACAAAAACCAGAATAACAACGGCGCAAACGACAAAATCGACCACGTCAACCCCATCGTCAACAACAAAAGTTGTAAGCTGCTGCAACGCAAACAATAAACATCTATACTGTTTCAGATAAACATCATATAGAAGTTCACTCTTGAGCCCATCACAAATAAATGTATGCACTTCAATGTGTCATATTTTCGTCTTTTTATCTCGTCTCTTTGACGCAATTCATGACCGGTTCTTATTTGTCATTATAACATGTCTTTAAATCGCAAACTCTCTTTGTACACGTTAATAATATTTATGTAAATGACTTACTAAGCATTTTCAAATAAAAATATATATATGACAGCAAACTTAATCACGCCAATACAAGATCCCCGGAAAATATGAGTCAAGTGTTATTTATCTGCTTGTGTCTGTAATATATTTACATAGTTATTCTCACAATTTATATTGATCAACAGGATCCTACAACCATTTATTCGTCTCTGGTCATGTTTGTTCATGATTCAGAAAGTTAATTTTATTTATAGTCAACCATTTTGGTGTAGTTTTTCATATCGAAATAATACAACATTCTTTTCTAAACACTATGTGGACATTACTTTTCAATGACGTCACTACTTTCGTCATAACTTATAGAAAATATAAGCGCTTGGACATTTTGTATTCAAATAAATCGTTTTTCTTTTCATTGCTTGCATTAGAGAAACTCGTCAGGAAGTGCGAGGTTAGAGCTCTGTAAAACCGGTTTAAGCACCCTTAGTCGGTCCATATGGCCGACTGGCCGTTCCAAGGCGGTGACTGCCGGGTTTGTTCTTTTCATTAAATGACTCATCATGGGTTTGTTCTTGCTTTTCGCTTGGCTTGCATGTGAAATACCTTTGTTTACTTTAAACTGTATAAATACGAAGCTTAAAACATACACAAACGATTGATTCAATATTTTGGTGTTCAGGTGAATGGATGTTTAAGTCAACCATAGTTCTTATGGCCAGTAACTAGGAAGTTCATTTCCCACTTAAAAGAAGCTTGGTTATACAGAATAATAGAAAATGCAATACTTTTCTTACTTTTGTAAGTGGTCTACACTTGTTTGTCTTAAAGATGGCTTCCTATCATGATAACTCAAGAAGGAAACAGTTCATGTATACTAATCGTCGAGTATATTGATAATACCAAGTTATAACATTTATCCAAGAATTAAGGATAAACTTGAGTAATGCTATCTCAGATCAGAGGTTGAATTATTTAAAAGAACACATGCACTGGCAACCGAGGATAGGAACCTCTCGATCTTACATCTGAACGTCTACTCCTATGATCGGTTTGTCGTCTCACTACAGACACTTGCAAAATCAAACATTTGGTATGCGTAATCACAAGATCTAACTCAGTCTGAACACCACCAAAAGTTTTTTTTGCTCTTATAAATAGACAGAAACTTGACACTTGCATTGAACAAATCAATATATTGTAAAATAAAGAAAACAGCTTAGTTTGTAATTTTCTATTGTATGTCAAATTCATGTTTAATGGCCGACATAACATGACTTCATCTTCTGACAATATGCACACCTATGCCGATGTCACATACCGTCGAGCAATTTCTTTGTAGCTACAGTACTTATATATATATATATATATAATTTGTCGATACAGTTGTATTTTTCTGCTAATCTTTCAACAGAAAAAATATTTATGAATTACTGACATTTGTTCGGGTTTGATAATAAAATGAATTCGAATGGGAATATAAATACAATCGTTAATGGATTAATGCTGTAAGGTTACACATGTGCAATGATTTTTTTTCTATTTCCGAGTTTTTGTAATATTGTAGGTCTGTTCTAGATACATGTAGTTAGTGGGAATAACATTTCCAAATTCCAGGAACAACATCATTATGTAGCATTAGCCATTGTATATGTCACATAAACCAGTCTGAGTAACAACTGACGTCATGATTTTCATTTATCCAAATATTCAGGCGACGTATGATCCAAGATTAGGGAGATTTTGACACAAATGACCTTGTAAATAATCATTTTGTGAAAAAGAAGAATAAATGTTGTTTTCCAAGAATTTCTTCTGTTATGTCACGCTGGATTATTATTTTTCTTTCTGTTAACATTATAAATCCGTACCGGACCATCCGCAGAGGAGATAAATAGGTGTTTGCAATCTGGTACATGTAATGACAAAATGCGTTATTGCTTCCTGACAAAAGTCAAAGTGCTAAGTTTACTGGGGTATTTAACAAAACCAAAAGTTGCGTCGTCTAATTGTTGATGACATTATCAATACAAGGGAAATACATCGATTAAAGCGTTACAGTAATTGAATAAACCGACATATTTGTATTTTTTTATGTTACTTCATTCAGGAAAAGTGTTCATGTGAATTACAGTACATATCCAATGCAGTTCCTATCCAATACAGTTCATGTCCAGTACAGTACATGTCCAATACAGTTAATGTTTAATACAGTTCGTGTTAAGTAGAGTTTATGTCCAATACAGTTAATGTCCAATACAGTTCGTGTCTCATACATTACATGTCCAATATGTCCATGTTCAATACGTAGATGTTCAATAAGAACAGGTCCAACACAGAATACGTTCAATAAGAACTTGTTAATTGTTAAATGCAGACCTGTATAATAAGTACATGTCCAATATAATACATGTCCAATAAGTAAATGTTCACAACAATACAGACATGTCCAAAAGGTACATGTATAATTAAGGCAAGCCATACATCATTAAACGGGAACGCTCTTGTTATTTCACGACCTTTCGGTCAGCTTCGATCATCACCGGATTTGAACAAAACTTTCCTATTCAGTGTCTCTTACAAAAATGCAGAGACGATACAATATTTGAAATGCCGACAAATCGTGTAGATATCACCGTAAACCAAAACTCAATTTATGTTTAGTTATATTCAGCAATACATTTTTTATCAATTATTTGAGTAATAACGCGCTTTTAGATTATTGAATTTTTATCGTAGAGACTCTTCCAGTATATCCGGTGTTTATCAAAATGGCGTACTTCGGACGTGACAAAAGTGATAGATTCACTTATTCTATTAGCAAAACTCACGTGATGATCGATCAAAATTTCGGTGTTGGACATACTTGTGATTTACCACAGTGTTTATCGAAGGAGTGCCCGCTGCCAAACAACATTTACCGGCAAAAATATCAGCCGTGACAGTTAGAAGACGGGACGAAGAATAATAGACTTAGAAGTGCTTCTCCATTCAGTGCAATGCTGCAAGGCATGTCGCCTAGGGCCAGTACCGCTGACGTATGATAGTGTAGTTGGGGAGTTACAGCGTGGTCTTTGGGGATATTTGTATGAAAAGTGTTCAAACATTGTGTGTGACCAGATCAACATAGTTCCCTATGGGAAAACTTACAGGGCCCCCGGATCTAAAGGCATCCCCTCATTTGCTGTCAACTCCAAGTCGGAACAGGTAAATAAACATTTTCGTATTTAAAAAATAAATAATTGAATTTAACAAAGACTTAAAGTACATTTATTTTAGTAGAATAGGCTTATAAATTCTCCATTTGTAGTTTGTTACATTTCTGATGAATTTTTAATAATTTTAAAACTTAATGATAACTACACAAGTAGAAACAAACTGCACTTAAAATAAACAATTTATATCATAATTAACAATTAACTTTTTATTTTTAGCAATCATTGATAGTCTCTGCAGTCCAGATAAAGTCAACAACTTCCTGTCGACTCTAGTATCAGGCCTATTAACCCCAAGAATTTAAAGGTACTTTTCATAGTGTTTATCAATAATATTGGTTTAAAACACTAACTACAAATTAATTATTAAAAAAATAATTCTTGGTATACAAAATGGAGTACCATTTCATGTTGTTATTATTGTTTTAAATGTAAAACGTGTCCATATTGATGTATTATAAACACAGGGGCATTTCTTCTTCCAGTGTACAACATATCACTTCATTTTCGTACAGGCACAGACACTCTTTACATATAACAGTTCTTAAAACCATATATCAAATTATGGGTGATAAAGCGCAGGGCCGGAGGTTACGTGGAGTCCGTGGCTGCTGCATCGACATAGAAATGCAGTTGAAGAACATCGAGTCGTTGAGTGTTCTCCTGTACGATAGGGTGATGAAGGCACCTTCTGCAGAAATGTGGCGGGGTCTGGTCTAAATCTAGCCTGCCTTCGTACAATATTCCTGCGGGAATGGTGAGGATGGACTGTCTAATATCTTCACATGGTGGTGTAACCTATAGAGGTTTTGTTTACTTTCGTCTTCATTATTTCTTTGTTTTTCCCCATCTGTTAAGCCATCTGTGAAGCCAAACGAAACTTACATGGGTAAACTATGGATGCATCCAAATTTTTATCTTTATTGAGCACCGTTATTGTACTTGTAAACGTGCTGAACACCCGTAACAATGCCAGCCACCAAGTGTATGCTTATTCGGATGCACAAACATTCGGACAATTGGTAAACCCAATCTCATACGGACATCTATCGTTCTATGAACATTATTGTTCCAGTTATTCTTCATCCTCAACGTCTAGAAAGAAAACATTTTCACTCAATTATTCATATTCTAACTGGCTTTCTTCAGTATTACTCCTTTGTGGTGACATCCATTCGTGTCCAGGGCCAGAATATTTTTCCAGTATTGATCCACATAACAAGTTCAATGTGTTCAAGAAAAGAGGTCTTCGTTTTATTCATATCAATATACGTAGTCTTTTTCCCAAATTGGATGAGCTATGCCTGATAGCACGGGAAACTAACGCTGCCTGCATTGCCATATCTGAAACCTGGTTGGATGACAGTGTGTTTGATTCAGAACTATCAATCCTAAACTACAATATTCATCACAGGGACAGGAATCGGCATGGCGGTGGTGTTTGTCTATACATACGTAGTCAACACCGTCTCCAGATAACTGAAATACTGTTGGTGGGACGATAAACCCAATAACTAAATAAAGTGATATAGCTTTTAACACTCGTAAAGACCTTCAACACCAGGACCTAGAATCATTATGGATTGAACTTTTTACTCCCCAAAACAAAGCCAATTCTTCTTGCTACTATTTATAGACCACCCAAGCAAAATGACTTTTACACTATTTTAGAAGAACACTACACATTTTAGTGATTATGAAACTTTTATCATGGGTGATTTTAACAGTGATGTTTCTACTACAAACCCTTACCATAGTTCTTTAAAACATTTTATGAACATGTTTGAGTTTAAGCAGATTATTACTGATTTTACTCGCATTTGTAAAACATCATCAACTGTCATAAATCTTGTTTTAATTTCTGATGTGTCCAAAGTCTCACAGTTTGGTGTAATTCATACCTCATTCAGTGATCATTTTATGACTTATTGTACAAGGAAAATCACTAAACCGTTTATTGGTAAGCACAACATTTCAACTGTTCGTTCCATGAAAACTTACAATAAAGAGAACTTCCAATTTTCACTCTTATCTACTGACTGGAATAGTGTTCTTTTAAGTGATAATATAAATGAAGCTTGGCATAATTTTAAGACAATATTTGAATCTTTTCTAGATAGCATGGCACCAGTCAAACAAATTAAAGTCAAACAATGCTCTGAACCATGGATAAATTCTGAAGTTTTTAAATGTATTCAGGAAAGAAATAAAGCTTTTTTACTTACAAACATGATAGGTCTGACTGTAACTATGAAAAATTTAAATCTCTCAGAAACAAAACACAATATGCAATCCAGAAAGCTAAGGAAGATTATTTTACTGAGGCATGTAGAGAGCAAAAGTCTGATTCTAAATATTATGGACAACGTTGAAGCAATTGGGACAACCATCTAAAAAGGGCACAGTTTCATCTAGTAAACAGAGTATTGGCCTCACTATTGACAAGGAACTTTGCTTTGATACTTTAAAAGTTGCTGATTGTTTTAACCATTTTTATACAACTGTTGCAGCAAATCTAGTTTCCAAATTACCTAAACCTTCTTTCAAGTTTGGAAAGAATTTTTTATCTAGTTTTTTATTCACAAAAAGGTGTATTTCCAAATAACTTTTCATTTTCTCTTGTTTCTGACAAAAAAGTTCAAAAGTACTTAAGCTCTCTAAGTTCCAAAAAGGCCACTGGTTTAGATGGTATCCCGGCTCGTTTTATTGTTGATAGTGCAAATGTCATAGCACATCCCCTTGCTCATCTGATAAACTTGTTTCCGATCCAGGGCATTGTATCTGATAAACTGAAGGCAGCTAGAGTTGTTCCCCTATTCAAAAAATCTGACAAAACCAAAGTCGAAAATTACCGTCCTGTCTCTATTTTAGCTGTTTTCTCTAAATTATTTGAACGGGTTGTATATGACCAGGTAGAATCTTATTTAAAGGAACATAACCTCTTGTACAATTTCCAATCGGGCTTTAGAACGGGGTTCTCCACAGACACATGTATCATTCATTTATCTGATTTTATTAGATTTCAAATGGACAGTGGCAACTTTGTTGGCATGATTCATTTAGATTTACAAAAAGCTTTTGATACTGTTGATCATGTTATTCTAATACCAAAGCTTGAAGCCATTGGTCTTGGTCATGATTTTGTCTTAAGGTTCAAATCTTACCTCTGTGATAGGCAACAACTGGTTGTTGTTACCAGTACTCATTCTTCTTTTAGCAAGGTTACCTGTGGAGTTCGGCAAGGTTCAATCCTTGGCCCCCTATTGTCTTTAATATATGTTAATGACATGTCAGCAGCTGTCAATAACAAACCCCTGTTGTATGCAGATGATTCTGCTATTTTAGTCACTGGCAAAGATAGGCTACAGATAGAACAGGAATTGTCTAAAGAACTTCGGTCTGTCAGTGAGTGGTTAGTAGACAATAAGCTATCACTTCATTTTGGGAAAACTGAGTCTATTCTTTTTGGTTCCAAAATTCGCTTAAAGAAAGGCAGTTCTCTTAATATATCTTGTAATGGTACAGACATTAAGTCTACCTCTTCAGTCAAATACCTTGGAGCCTTGTTAGATAATTCCCTGTCTTGTGATGAAATGGTCAATTCTGTTATTCAAAAGGTCAACTCCAGACTCAAGTTTCTATACCGCAAGCGCAATTTTCTTAATGAACATACCAAGAAACTTTTAGTAACCTCGCTCATTCAGTGCCACTTTGACTATGCCTGCTCTTTTTGGTTCCATTGCCTTACAAATAAGCTGAAAAATAAGCTGCAAGTCACTCAAAATAAGATAAGGTTTGTGTTGTACTTAGAACAAAGATCACACGTATCTAAGAATCATTTTAAAGATCTCAATTGGCTACCCGTGCAGAAGAGAGTTGACCAAATAACACTGTGTCATGTTTTCAAAATCAAGCATGGGCTGGCCCCAGATTACATGTCGGAACATTTTGTGTCACAAGACAGTGTTCACTCTCACAACACCCGGTTCAGTAAAAGTGTTTTTTCTGTTCCAAAGGTCAAATCCCATGGCTTGAAGTCTTTTTCTTACAACGGATGTAAACTCTGGAATCAGCTGCCTTCGGACATAAGGGCTATTACCAATCTTAGTAATTTTAAAAACAGTATTAAACAGCATTACCTTTCTGTGATATAACTAGTCTATTGATCTGTAATTATTTTATACTACATACTGAATGTGGTCTCAAGTACCAGTTTTCTTTGTTTTTTGATATGTGATTATATTTAACCTGTGATATTTTTATTCAGTTTTACTTCTTACATATGATAGCAGTTACAATTTAATAACCATTGAACTCCCAAACTTGTGATATTTTTAAGTATCTTAAATTCAAAGTTTTTTTCGGTTTTCTTTCAACTTAAGGTAACCTCTCTATGTTAACCACACTTATTGGGACCACAATGGAAATAAGAGTTCGCTCTTTTTTGTGCTATCCTTGAATAATTGTGGCTTGACATGGTATTATATAAAATCAAATGGACATATTTCGATAAACATTTTTATTGATATATTTTTACTATTTTTAATAACACAAATTTACCTACCAAATGTGAATTGTTAAAGTGCTATTCATCTTTGCTATATTGTATTCCATGTGCAATGTATATATATATACATGTAAAAATAAAGAAGGCCAGTCCCGTGTCACCAGTTGTAAAAGGACTTTGAAGACAGTGATTCCAAAACTGGTGGATTTTTTTAAACATCAGAAGTGATGTGTATCAACTGGTATTGTGAACACGCATTTTTATTTATAGCCATGTTTGATATTGATTGTTTCAGTTCTATGTGCACTTGTCAGGTTGTCTTTGTATCATTATTTTAGAATAATCTGGATTTTCAATTTGAAATGTGTCTTTTTTAAAACTTCTCTTGGTAGCATATTGACTTCAGTGAAACTAAACACCTGAAATACTCACAGTGAAATATTTAGGTGTGTTTGTAAGATTATGTTCATGTTAGTGCAAATTTATATACTTAATTTAATGTATTTTAACCCTCTTTGTATATTAAAAAAACATGTTTACCCTCTACATGTTTTATATGTAAACATTTGCATTGTAATTAGCAAAATAAGAATAAAAAAAAAAACAGTTTTGCAATTTTTTGCTAAGGGGTGCGGGGATGGGTGGATTTACTGACCATTTCTGAAATAAATATACGGTAAAAAATTTTAATATACTGTTTTATGAAAAATGTATGTAACACTCATTGCTTGTGAACATACAAAAATATTCATAGATTGATAGCGCCTATTTGCTGTTTTGGCTGAAAATCCTATCTTCTATGAGCCGAAGTTTGACAACCCACCTGTATTAAAACTATAATGCTCATCAAAGTCTTTTTTTGTAAACTAAATATTATATGCTATAAGACACAGACTAAAACCAAAACAAGAAATGTATTCGCATTATTATTGATTTTATAAGCAAAACTGTAGCATAAGTACTTAAGCTTTATAGTACCATTCTATATCGAATATTTTTCTAAAAGTTGACAGTTGTTTAAAAAAATACGAATTAAGATCACATATACATTACTCTTAATGAAAATAACAAATTAATTGGATTTCTGAATATTGCCAAAGATGAATGGCTTACCTTAAGTTCATGCCCACTAACTACATGTCTACTAAGTACATGGCCGATACAGACATGTCCAATAAGTATATGTCCAATAAGAACATGAACATGTCCAATACAGTCATGTCCAATGCAGTACATGGCCAATACAGTTAGTGGCTAAGAAGTACATGTCCAATACAGTACGTGTCAAATACAGTACGCGTCCAATAAGTACATGTTCAATAAATACATGTCCTATAAGTGTATGTCGAATACAGTACATGTCAAAAACAATACATGTCCAGTTAGTACATGTCCAATACAATACATGTTCAGTACAGTACATGTCTAATACAATACATGTCCAATGCCGCACGTGTCCAAGACAGCACATGCACAATACCGTTCATGTCGAATAAGTGCATGTCCAATACAGATCATGACCAATAAGTACATGTCCAATAAGTACATGCCCAATAGGTACATGTTCAATATAATACATGTCCAATTAGTACATGTCCAATATAGTACATGTCCAATACAGTACGTCAAGTAAAAACATATCCAATAAGTTCCTGTCCAATAGAGTACATGTCCAATACAATACATGTCTAATTCATTACATGTACAATACAGTACATGTACATGTCCAATAAGTACATGTCCAATTCAGTACATGTACAATACAGTATATGTACATGTTCAATACAGTACATGTCCGATTCAGTACATGTACAATAAAGTACATGTACATGTCCAATACAGTACGTCAAGTAAAAACATCTCCAATAAGTTCATGTCCAATAAGAACATGTCCAATAAGTACATGTCCAATTCAGAACATGTCCTATAAGTAAATGTCCAATAAGTACATGCCCGATAAGCAAATGTCTAGGAAGTAAATGTCCAATAAGTTCATGTCCAATAAGTGCATGTCCAATACAGTACAAGTTCAGGAAGTACACGTCCAATAAATTCATGTCCGATACAGACATATATCAGAGGTAATTGACCAATACAATGAATGTCCAATACGGACATGACCAATAAGTACATATCCAATACAGTACATGTCCAACACAGACATGTCCAATACGTACATGTCAAATAGGTACATGTCCAATAAGTGCGCATGCCCAATACAGTACATGTCCGATACAGACATATCAAGTAAATGTCCAATACAATACATGT
This sequence comes from Sinonovacula constricta, assembly GCA_007844125.1. Lineage (NCBI taxonomy): Eukaryota > Metazoa > Mollusca > Bivalvia > Cardiida > Solecurtidae > Sinonovacula > Sinonovacula constricta. The sequence goes on from CM017561.1 coordinate 20,230,365, forward strand.
CCAATACGGACATGTCCAAAAAGTTAATGTCCAATACAGTACATGTCCAATACGGCATATGTCCAAAACAGCGCATGTCCAATACTGTTTTTTGTCCAATAAGTGCATGTCTAATAAGTACATATCCAATAAGTGCATGCCCAATACGTACATGTCCAATAATTACATGTCCAATAAGTGCATGTCCAATACAATACATATCCAATAAGTACATGTCCAATAAGTGCATGTCCAATACAGTACATGTCCAATAAGGGCATGTCCAAAACAATACATATCCAATAAGCACATGTCCAATAAGAGCATGTTCAATACAGTACATGTCCAATAAGTGCATGTCCAATACAATACATATCCAATAAGTACATGTCCAATAAGTGCATGTCCAATAGAGTACATGTCCAATAAGGGCATGTCCAAAACAATACATATCCAATAAGTACATGTCCAATAAGTACATGTCCAATAAGGACATGTCCAATACAGTCTTGTTCAATACAGTACATGTCCAATAAATACATGTCAAATAAGTACAAGTCACATTCGGTACATGTCTAATACAGTACATGTACTGGATGAATACTGTATCCTTTTTTATAAACATTGGTATATAATTACATAACTACTGTTGAAATAGTAATCATATTGAATAAATTGCCAAATTTCCCACCAATGACAAACACAGCCTACTCCAATTTCATGTTTATCTTGTTATTGTTTCATTTTTTTCCTCTTTATTTATAACCTTTTCACGTTTTGGAGATTTAAGTAATTAATTAAAGTACTTTTTGTAGGTTACACTTCGTATTATTGTTGACAATCATATTTGTCATTCTTTGTTCACCAAGCGGTGCGCAGTACGATATAAAACTACTGGAAATAAATGGCAATTTCTTTTGAAAGAGGGCATCAAATTATTATACTATTGTAGTTACCTAACCTGGTAGCGTAATCGACAGACCATCGTCTCTAGATACTAGAGGCTCTAGGTTTGATGTCCCGTCGTTTAAATTAAAGCCGTTTAAATGGTAGTGGTATAGCCCCCTTGCTAACATATAAGCAAAGAAAAGTGCCAGGTGTCAGGACATCTGGGTCTGGAATCATGACAGGGACGGTAAGCCCAACAAAACTGCCTCGTCGTGACATGTTAAAGCTCTTAGCATTTTGAACATAGGATGACACTGTCAAACATACGGCATGAACACTTAAGGAAGACGAATGCAATAACCATCAAAGTTGGACTTTGACCTATGTTCTAAGACAATCAATGTCATATAGTACTTAAGATCACCAGTAAAGTTCAAATGCTAGATAGACATTTTATATGATTTAAAATATACATATTAGATTTAAATACACATGAGTTTTAAAAGAAGAATAAATGTAAACAGGAACGTTATAGTAATAAGATGAAAAACAGAAAATGATTCAGTTTACTATTACAGTGAAACTTTGAACACAGAAAACATATGTCATTGTCAATTATACAGATACACGACCTTTATATAATCATTGATAAAGAATAACATACGTAAATTTTAAACTTCAAATAGAATGGGTAAATTTTGCAACATATGTACATATATCCCTCTAAAGTCATTATTATAAAGATCCAATAATCTTTTTCTTCTGTCGCAGATACACTGGTATTCAACCCATCGTACCCATTATTGTTGTGTAAGTATATGTTCGACCCTATATAAAACCTCACAGGAATTATAAAAACGAGTACTGTTTTATATGCCAAGGGCATTTTTTCATACTTTTTAACTTAGAGTAACTTATAACTTTCCCTACTAAAGAGTCATGTATATATATATATATATATATATATATATATATATATATATATATATATATATATATATATATATATATATATATATATATACAGTACTGAAAATCACGAAATTGACAATTTTCCCGTTTCCACTCCGTTTCGTTTCCATTTCAGTTGGAAGCGTTTGCCGCTCCGTTTCCATTCCGCTTCCGTTGCGTTTCCGTTTTGTTTTATTCGCTTCCAGCGCTGCATTTCAAACGCTTCCAGCGTTTCTATCGTTTCTTCCGTTTCTACCGTTTCAAGCGTTCCGTTTCGCTCCGTTCCGATTTTGACTAAAAATTTCGTTTAATAAATTTCTAAAGGTAAAGTACTTCCGGTGTGTTTGCAAAATGACGAAAGAAGTAAACATTCTAGGGAGAGGCAAAAGTCTTCCATCACATATAAAGGAATCGGCAGTAGATTGTTTGCGACGAGGATATTCAGTGTCAGTCACCGGAGGGAAATTGCAGACAAAAAATACCCTTAACAACCAGCACCTGCAAATAATCCTCAAAATTCAGGGAGTGCAGTATTGAGAAGATGCCTACCTACTTGTCTTCGCCAGACGTCATATCCGGGAATAAACAAACAAGAAATAACTTTCAAATATGGTCCACACACACCCAGTATCCTAAAAAGTTACTTCTCTGTGACGTGTTAATCCGCAGAAAAAGCGTAATGGTGATCCGACCTTAAAATAAGACGATATCACACACAATTTTTTTTAAAACTTGCCCCCGGACGTTTGCCCCCCGCCCCTATAAGTGCAGACCGGACGTTTGCCACCCCCTCTCCCCTTCAAATAAAAAGGTCCTTCAAATAAAAAGGCCCAGCGTTTACCCCCATCCCCACTGCCAAAATAAAAAGGCGAATGTTTGCCCCTTTCCGATATTTGTTATATGGCGGACTTTAGATTTAACGTCTCGCTGATAGTAACGTGTAATATCCAATAATTTTAGATAAGTATTACTCACTACAGTCACATTTCATGGTTAAAATGATTATCTCATATAAACATGAACATGTTGTTTTGTCGAAAACAGGCACATACATAAAGTCTCATAGAACAAACAACTTTCTTAGAAACAAGTGTGTGTTGTTGTGTTTTCGGTTTGCACATATAACAATATTGTTCACGCACTTATAACATGAAGTCGCTAATTATATCAATGTGATTTTAATTTCTCCAAGGTTGTAACAAATAAATGCGGTGAACAAATAAATCATTAGATGCGGTGTAATTTCTTTCTGGAGAGGAGGGCTCTCTGGCTAACACTGCAACATCAAAGAATATTCTGGGAAACAATCGCCGGTCACTATCATTTGAAGTCGCCGAAAAGATTTTTTTTTGTTTCAAATTGACCGACCTATTATTTCTCTCAATACTGTGCAACATGATATCGATCGATAATTGTCTTCAAGCTGCCATTTAGAAGAGAGAGAGGGTGTGAACGCTGGGTACTGTTTAGGGATTAAAAATGGTAAGTACGCGTGAACGGCGTGTGCTATGAAAAAATATGCAACGTTATTGACGATTTACCTTCGCGGCATAAATATAAGTTCTAAAGGAATAATAGTGGAGGGAGGAAATTGTACTATGTAGTAATATTTCAGACTGCGCATGTTTTTACTTATATAAATGTCCTTACAAAAACTTTTTAGTCCTTTGAATGATCATAAACACTTTTATAAAGGTATTATTTATATTTAAGGTATGGATTAACTACAAAAGAATAGGCGAGCCATTGAAATAATACATTTGCAATAAACACGAGATGAAAATATACATTAGACTGTGTTCCTTGATGTATCTTCTCTTGATAACATTATTTACAAAAAACACGACAATTAATGTAGTATTTACTGTAATAAATCCCCAATCCCCACATCCACGTTTCCTCTTCTTAAACTAAAAAATAGTGGGTGGGGAAAGGGTGCGCCATTGTGGGTACTACTAAAAATAGCGTTAGGTCCTTTTATGAGCCAAAAAAGATATCGTGCACCTTAGTGTTTTGTCCTTTTTGTTGTCCTCGCGTAAGTCAATGCATATTGCTCCTTAAAAGGTGAAGGTCATAAACCACGCGACTGCCATAAGGTGACATTTTCAAACACAGCTGCATAGAGATTGCATGTGTTCTTGCGAAGTGAAAAAGACGCCAAAACACGGTCACACTTCCTGTCCACTAGACAAACAAGGTGTCATAAAACTGCCAATTAGCTTAATTAGTTGGGGTGTCCGCTCATGTCTTAAAATTAGGGATTCAATTAGAGTAGAACTTTATGATGGCATGAACCCTACCCACGCGCATGGAGAAACATAATATCAATTTACAAAACGATATATTTTAAATTAATATTTTTCTATCTTTAAATGGGTACAAAAATTAAGTACCCGGTAGGGCCCTCATTAGACCACATTTTGGCATAGAACATTCAAGACATGAATGGGAAAATGAGCCGTAGCCAGGCCTCATTCAAATAGTTGCAAGTCAAGTAAAGTCAAAAGTTGTATGCAGATTCTTAATCGCGGTCCACGAATTCCGATTAATCCTATATATGTAACAGCGCATTATGGGAACTATGCATTTAGAAATAGGAATTTTGATACTATTGTCCAAATTTACAACATTGTTCATTATAAGATATATAACAATTAAGATTAGAAGCAGAAGAAACTTTGCTTGACAAAGAGGCAAGATAAAATAAAATACATATCCATACCCCTGTAACTAAAGTAATGATGATGTAAATGACGGTGCTGCTGCTGCTACTGCTGCTTCTGCTGATAATGATGACGGTGATACCGATGCTGTTTATGATTATAATGTAAATGGTAATAACGGTTACGGTGATGCTGATGCTCATGGCGATTATGATGTAGATCGTGATGCCGGTGATGCTGCTTTTGATGATGATTAGTGGTGATTATATAAGTAATATGGGATCCTGATGATGATCATGTGTGATCAGGTGAATTTAATGGCGGTAATGATTATTATGTCTTTAATATTTATCGTGATGTAAGTTTTTATCACGGTTGTTTCATTTAACTGTCAATCGATGATTGTATACGTGCACTATTTGGCAATCTATGGTTATTCAGACGTTGAACTTTAGGATCATACTTGTCATTGGCTCTGAGTGCCGGGGAGGATGTTATTGGTTCTTGATTGGGTCACACCTTGCAATAATACATAGCATTGTTTGTTTGTTTTATGTGTAGTTGTTTTATGTTTTTTTGTGTTATATGAGATGTGTTACCTTCTTTTGGTTAAGGTTTAATTTCATTAAGTAACTTTATTTTGTACCACGCAATGCATTCTTTGTAAATGAAAAATACTTTAAGCAAGTATGTTCACACAAAAATGATTGGCGTAGTTGATCCGGGAACGGACCATGCAGCTACAAAGTAATTAGCGAAAATTCAAACTCGGGAAATGCTACGACATTGCGCGCGCATACGTGTAATGACAGCTGTGTACACACTATCTTCATATGCCAAACAATGAAGACTACGAATGTCGATCCAAGGCGGATGTTAAGCTATTCATTGGAATTAATTAAAACATCAGTTTCGACAGAAACGCAATATTATAGTTAAATTGAGTGTTTTATAGTGCGGAGTGATTTTTAGTGCAGTTTCTGTTTTAACGGTACACGATGACTTGGACAACTCGTGCGGTTTCGGAACTGTAATGTACAAGTTTGATAAATACGATTTTTTGATAATAATTTATGTTATTTCTTTCTGCAGAGTACATATAAAAGCGCGTTTGTGTTGATAAATTGAAGCCAGTTATTGTGTTCGTTTAAATTTATTTCGTACCAAGAAACGGTTGAAATGTTACTATAAATAATCGGGTGACCTAGAAACATTACGAGCATTCCGATTTTTCCGTTTCTACCGTTTCTAGCGTTCCAAGCGCTCCGGTTATAGCGTTTATACCGTTTACACCGTTTCAAGCGTTTGTAGCGCTCCGTTGCATTTCCATTTCCACTCCGTTCCGTTTCCGTTTCAACAGGAAACGAAAAACGTTTCATTTCCATTTCCACTCCGTTCCGTTTGTCAATTTCATGATTTTCAGTACTGTATATATATATATATATATATATATATATATATATATATATATATATATATATATATATATATATATATATATATATATATATATATGTTTATGTAATGTCCTGTGGATATATTTAAAGAAACACTGCACTAACACCAAATAGTTTTTTTAAAAGACATTATCGTAAACTTGAAGCGGGAAACATGCATAAAAATCAGAATGTCGTATGACCAAAGCAAAAATGCAACATGTCATTTGTTACAAATGTAAATAAAACGCAAATCTGTGAATGTTTAGTTGTTTATTAATATATATATGTATACATCTAACACCATGTTTCAATACACGTGGATAAATGCTAATGGCAGCCTATTCGAGATCAGTTTAAATGTTTGCCAAAGAAAAAACATCTAAAGTTTTAATACTTTGTACATTTCTGAATATTGTTGGATTTATTTTTCATTAAAACTCAAATATAAAAAACTTATGTATGAGACATCTACTTACAATAAATATCCAAAAAGGAGTAGGTCGAACACTCATTCTAGACTGACAAAAACAATTGGAAAAAATGTTGGTAGCACTGATGTTCACAATTTGGTGAACACTTTTTTGTTAAGTTTAAGGGCAATTATAAACTAATTCAAATAAAAGCGAACAATTTTACTTACAATGTCTGTCCTTTTGACCGATAAAAATACCCATTACAAAAAAAATTATCCAGCCATTTTTGATCTGTACACAATGGCTTTAAACTTTTGGGTTTGCTTTTTATGTTGTTTTTTTCCCTCAGTTGTTTTTGTATCTTTAACATTCTACTGACAAAGTGTTACCTACATTTGTATGCCATTTTCTTTTTCAAATTTTAATATATTTTACCTCACACCTCCTAAACCTTTTCAATGTAGATCAAATGTTCCACCAAAGTCATACAGTAAAAAACTAAACACCTGCGAATAGCTAAACAATTACCTGAAATAAAGTATGTCACAATTTGTTACAGGCGATAGCGTTATTAATTAGGAAATATGAACAATCACACACATGCACGCACAATAATTTATTTAATATTGTTCAATTATCAAAGATTTTCCAATATCTTAGCATATACTTAATTGAAAATTGCTTACTTGGGTCACGTGGATACAGAATCAATTCGATATAACTCAGTTTTCTCACGAATGGATCCAGCGGGGGTGCCGGGGAAAGGGATTTCCCTCCCCCCTCCACACACAGCAACCAGGTAAAAATGTAGAGTTGTGAAAACATGTAAACTTACAAAATACTTACCCTTTGAAGTATTTTTGACTGCTTATGTCGAAGTTAGGATCCCTTACTGTGTATATATATCTGGTTTTTAATGCGATAAAGTTGTATGGATTGATTCATAAATTTTCTGGATCCGTCCCTGGGTTCGATAAGAACATTGTCACTCGTTTAATTTAATGTTTACATCTAGACAAACTGTTAACCTTTCAAATGTATCTTTGTAATATCGGCTACCTACGCAATGATCCTGACGATTGTCGGAAGATGGATGTAGTATTTCCAATGGGTATCTAGTATAGACAACAAAGAAATACAAGAATCTTTAAGCGACTTTAAAAGTTTGTCTCAAACGGTGGGACTCGGCATCAACGGCAATTTATGCGGGTTACTAATGGATACATGATAAGTTTGTAAACATTAGAATTTTACAACAAGCAATTAAGAATGTATTTTGCACTGTGGAAAAAAGTGCAGTTTTTTCATTGCTTTGAAGAATGTTGTAACAGTTGGGTGTCGCAAGTAGCCTGTAGCCAAATTATGTCTATAAGAAATATAATGTTAATAACCGCGTAGTTTACATACATTGCAAAGACATTCGGTTAATTACAATACCTTTACGAGACCCCTTTTATTCTGATAGCTTAACCCCAAGCACCAGAATAACAAAACTTATCATATATTGAACATATTTTGTTCAATACTTTTAAATGTCATCGGCCGAGCAGTTAGAGTCGCAGACTTGTACCCGCCCATCCCCACAACGCGTGGGCTCGAGTCCGGGCTGGGGCGAGAACATTCATGTGAGGAGGTATTCCACTAACCTGCGGTGCAACGGTGGTATTCTTCCGCCAATAATTAGCTGGACTTCGCCAATATGACCATTGCTGTGTCAGTGCGATGTAACATAAACAACAACAATAAAATAAAACAAAACAAGCTTATAAAGCTTTTGATTTGTAGTGACTAAATAAAGTTATATGTCACTTATATGACTTTCATTAAGTTTATTAACCTCAATATTGTACAAGGTCACTGCTCAGTAATTTGTTATTCATTAAAAGATGGCGTTAAATAGTTATATTTAAATATATAAATAACATGATGTTGTTTGATGTAGATCGTTAATTTGATCGTTACTGTGAACATGTTAGTCATTTGAAATGAAAAATAAACTCTGTTATATTTTAGAATCCATATTAATTAGTTCTTTATCCATATGGACACTTCTGTGACAGAATCAAGGGTAAAGAATATTGTCATATAAGTCACGGGTGAAATATGTATGTGTTTATGTGGGTTTACCTTATGTATGATGTTATGTATAATAGTACACCAGCGTTTAAGGGTACGCTAGTCAGGTTAAGGGTTGTTTACCGTTGTGGTTTTGATGACGTAGCATTTTAACTGGTTTTCGAGAATTTTCTGGGTACATGAATGTTCTGAAAATTCTTTGGGTATATATAAGGCGTGTCTGCCGATATTAAATAAGTTTGGAAGTTTGGATAAAAAGTTTGCTTTAGAGATTGGGCATATAGTTTGGAAATACTTGCGTGTTGGAACTTACGTGGACTTACTATATTCTACATTGATATAAATATTAAAGTGTTGAATTTGGATTATATAATTAACATTCGTGTATTGTTCTACCTTGGGATTATTTCAACTGTGCTTATCTTCGAGAACATTCTACCGAAAACTCTTCAGGATTATTCGACGTTGGATTATTTGTTGCATTGTTAAAGGGACACCTCCTAAAGGGACAAACTGCAAGCTAATATTTATTTTGTCTTCTGAAATTTTGTTTCATTTATTTGTTATTGTTTTATTACGCCATATTTTAATTGTTTATTGAAATAAAACATTATTGTACTAGTTTGTTGCTGGCTTGTTCTTTCTGTTACACCATTTCGTCGTTTAATAAACGTGCCACTTTATAAAAAAAACTTATATAGCGCGACGGGTCGTAACTATTAATATTTTCAAACTTCTGTCTACTGACTGATATATAAGAACGAAAAAAAAAACATTTAAGAAAATGAAACTGGTAATCAACTGCATTTAGATCGGCCGTAAAGTAAATACTTTAAATACGATGTATACTTTCATTATTCGACAGATTTTAAACACACAGTTTACTTTATTGTCAAACTAACCAGAAAGTAAATTTGCCTGCTTCATAAATAAACTTCATTAAATCTAAATTTAATAGAAAACATACATTAAAGCCATGATGTACAACCCACCTCTGAAAGGGCAAAAATAACAAGTACCTAACTTATAGGTCACATAGAAATGGCCTGACACAACCGGAAAAAACGAACACTCACTGCCGTAACACCTTGCTAATTTTGTCATCAATTGGATAGTAAAGGAAATACGGACCCTGTGATTTTCAGCCAGCTTTAAAAATCGTTCCTGTCTCCGCTCTGTCCTAGAAAATTAATCCTGATGAAAACAGCTTAAGGCTAACTACTACTTCCGTTTGCGATAAAATTGACCAGCGAGAGAATTAATTTGAATACCCCCTCGACAGAATGTATGTTTTGTTCCAACACTGTATTTCGGTGATGCATACTGCAGACAAGGCGAGGTCTTACTGCTGATGACACGCTTTGCCAATTTGCTCTTGGATTCTAATCCAAAGCCTGGCGTACAAATGAGTTGGCGAAGTATGCATGCATGGCTGTATGTACTATTGGTATTTATTTTAACTGTTGTAGAAAATTTAAATAGAAGTCAAGGATGAAGGAGACAAAGAAAACCAAAGAATTTACAGTTGGTAGTAATGGCTTCCCTCCAAACGCTCGGCTCTAAGGGGACAACATTACGCCTGACTCGTCGTTGTCAGAATAATGGACCGGCCGGGTTCAGTCCCTGGGCACCTCATAATTGGTATTTATGTGCCTCAAGCTTCAATCTTCCCACAAAAAAAAATGTCTCGCATATTTATAAAGTGCAGAGAACGTTTGTCAAAAGATATACTGAACGATTAAACAATTTTACTGTAAGATATAAAAATTCGGGTTTTGTTTATATGTCATATAATCCGATCAATAACGTTTTAGCCACATATTGAGCCGATCATGAAAAGCAATCTGTATTTATACCGTCCGAACTTGTTTGTGTTCATACTTTTACATCTGAGGCAGTTATACCATAACCCCAGTAACATATCAAAGAAAAAATAGAAGGCATTTTTATAATATACCACAATCAGTAAAAAACACAGGTAAACGTAAAGGAAATCAGAGTTTATTATCACGTTTTAGAGAAATATTGTAAAATCTAAACAATATCCTTTTGCTATGAACTGATGTTTCGTCAAAGTGGTAAATTAAATGTTAGCTACAAATAAGAGCCCGTATTATTGCTGTAAAAGACCACTAATGTATCGGTCATATTTTTTACAACACAAGTGGAAAGCAATTCAAACGACAATTTCGTTAATGGTTGATAATTATATAACCGATCTAATGGCAAATCTGATTAAATATTTTGTCTTACATGAAAAATATCTCTTTTGGAAAAAAAACATGTAATTTAGTTAACGAAGTTGGTAAATAGGTCACACATCACTTTCTACCCTTTTCGTTTCATACAAATTATAAAAATCGCGTACAATCATAACACTGGTGCGTCATTTAAAATATGTCGTATATATTTTATAAAAAAACAGCAAAACATGATAATCCTTTGGAATAAGTATAATCGGCTAATGTTAAGAACATGCTGTTTTTTAACCTTAAACATTTTTCTTTAAAGCATTAAATTATTGATCATAACTTAAAGAGATCGGAAAACTTACAATTCCCCGTGAGTCAGTAAAATGTTTAGCAGTAAATTTAAGCATAAAACACAAATTAATGACAAATATTAGCCAATCAATTTATTCATGACTATATTAAGTCCAGGCCAGGGAAAAAAGTTGACAACTAAAGGCATCGACTGTAAAGTATTTTGAATGCATGCTATTTTTTTTATTTCATAATCTATTTGAACTCTTATTAAAATAATATAAACAGGGCCAGAAATCAATTATTTCTACAAAGTTGTGAACAATGCATCGTTTCATCTGTACTGCCATGGAAACTGTTACATTTTTAAGTAAATGTCAGCTAGATTCGTCTTCCTTGTATTTTTTTTTATTTTACTCCAATTTTCATAATGCTCTCAAATGTACTATTCTAACGATGCACAAAAACACTGATTCAATTTTAAAAAGTTAATTGCGTTGAATAAATACATATTATGAGCGTTAAATATAATTGGCTCTTTAGATATGCGATACCTTTAATGCGATCAAGATCAAACGAAAACATATATTTTCTGATGTGACAAAAATGGCCTTCATCTATACGTTTTAATTTGGGAATCATAACAATCATCGTGTCGTCACTCCGACACAGCAATCGTAAATCCATCAAGGGTGTTATATTTAAAAGGGCACTAAATCACTGAATCCTACAAATTTATTTTGTATTTGTATGTTTAAGTTCGAGCTGGTGTTTCATAATCTGACATTGTTTGGAACCAGACAAATGCTCTACATATGCTGCAATTTGGCCCATCTGACAATAACAAATGCAATTTGGTATCATTATTTATACTACATGCTCGCTCTTATAATAATGCAATTATAACTATAATGCACTTTGTAATGTCCAGCTCAAGATAATCATAAATTTGTGATGTTGACCGTTTTTATATTTATACTGGTTCACGAGTGGAAGCAGTGTTGTGGTCACAAACAAAGCAACGTAAAAAATGACAAAATTACAACAGCAAAACCAATACGAAACACAACTTGACAAGAGAAACAATTAACGCATTGAAAAAGTCAGCCAGCAAAATGCGACTGTGTCCTTAAAACCGACATTATTAGTATCACAGCATAGAGCAGATTTGAAAACACTGAATAAAGTTAAACAGTGCCAGGTGAACGGAGCTCTAGGATGTCTTATTTTCTGAAAGGTTTGTTCACAGGCACAGGTTTACAATGAACAAATAGGAACAGGTTTTATGAGAATTACCACAAATATTGAAAAAAGTGAACTACCGCTAGACAAAGGCACGTGCAAGTTAAACTAAACACGACATAATTAAATCGAGACATAACACGCCTCTGGCAAACCCAACAATGGCTACCTTCGAAGTGCTAGTCGGCAGGGGAACCAACTGTGATACTTAAACCATGTTTTTGTAGAGCATTCTTACAGCACCCGATCTTAACGATGTACTCTAAGACAAACAGCGGAAATAAAAAAATAAAACACGTCAAGGCGAGAAATTTAACAGAAAGCACCTGCTTCAAGAGTAAACACCTATAAGAAATACAATAAACAAACACTATAACAAAAATTGTAACGAATCGTCAAAATATGTGCAGAGGATAAACGCTTTGGAAACTAAACATTTTGAACTAAAACTTTCCAAGCCATTTCATATAATGGAAAACTAGCTAATGACGTCATACGATACAAATATCGATGTCATAGATAAAAATTGAGTTGTACCATTTTTTAACATGAAAGGAACTTGTGTTATGTCTCGTCTCTGTGTTTTTTGTCACATTTACATTTACCTTGTCTGCCTTGGTCTGCAGGTAGATAAAATTTAAATATCTGTGAAAATTTTGATAGGACCTTTTCTTATTTACCTATTAGAAAACAATCCACACAAAACAATGCATGTCAAGAATTTGCTGCAAATGACGTGTGACATGTCAACTAATAAAGGCATACGATATCTCAAATTTATACATACCGTGCATTCTCATTTGAATTGCGGTGGAAACTCCTCAAGTTGCATCTCCCGCACCGGACACGACGAACAGATAAAGAGACACAATCCCAGCAGTAAACTTTTTCATATCGTCTATAAGACCTACTAAGCTGTCTTTAAATGAAAATTGTAAATCAAGTTCATCACTGGATAAAGGTCGATCGCAATCTGTAAAGTACATAAAAGAATTCCGTGGTGGAAGTCATTATTAATAATTTGCATGATATGTTTCTTAGAGTTTAGAAAAGTTATTGAGCGTTCTGAGGCTACTTTTCCTATATGGTAAAAGGAAGTTTTTATATATAACCTTGCTTGCTATGAACCCGTCATAATCTCAGCTTGAATACAATTTAGATTTGCTAAGTTGAATGTTAACGACACAAAGATAGTTGTGATATTTGTCCAGATAATGCATGCACACATTTCGTACATTGGTTTATTGGATGGTGATGATGGTCATACTGATAAGTAAGTTAAATATACATTGACAACCTCTTGCTGTGCGCTTTGAATGTTACTAACCTGAAAAAGACAAAGTCAGTTCTACTCTCGGTATAGTAAAAAGTTTACAGTATTAATTTTTAATTGCTAATTGCAACCCCTATATTTCCAGGAAAGTTTTACATGCACATGTATACGTTCTATTTTAAGCAAAATCGTGAAGTCTAAACTATAGAATGTAATACTTTCAAAATGTACGTATGGTTAGTTGATAATAAAACATACATGATATTAAGTTCAAAATTGCAACAACAAAAAACCGCAATATTACTATGCGTGGCTGATTGTTCAAGTTAAGCATAGATAAGTGTCTTGACAAGTATCTTTATGTTTTATTCATTACAAAATAAAAAATAAATAATAATAAATAAACAAATAAATAAATAAATAAGTAAATAAATAAATAAATAAAAAATAAACAAACAAACAAACAAACAAACAAACAAACAAACAAATAAATAAATAAATAAATAAATAAATAAATAAATAAATAAACAAACAAATAAATAGATAAATTAATAAATAAACAAATAAATAAAAAAGTAAATGAATAAATAAATAAACAAATAAATAAATAAATAAATAAGAAAATAAATAAATAAATAAATAAAAAAATAAATAAATAAATAAATAAATAAAACGGCAAAAGGAATCTCATTGTCCACATTGCATATTTTATCATGTCATCAAGGCACTGTCTTATGCTTGTTCCCCATAATAAATGCAGGTGAGTAGGCAAGGAAAGAGAATTAAGGCTAAATCACTGTAGTTTATTTTTAAAGCTTCAATTTATTAAATTTATATGCATCATTTCGTTGGCCTTCACAAATTTGTTCTTACTTTTCGCTTGGCTTGCATGTGAAATACCTTTGTTCTGTGCATTTTCGGAGTTTGGTATATGTTGCAATGCTCATAGGACTTTGTCATATATTCTTTTTCATTAGTGAAAAAAAAATCTCATTTTATTAATAAAGTACTAATTGATTTATTAATTCACAGAAAATTGGATACTAGTTTAAAATAAAAACAACTAAAACTACTGACAAAAATGAAACATTAGTTTAAAGATCAACGCTAACTTTCCTATTCAGTTCAATTGTACTGGTATATGGATAGTGGAAACAACGAAACAGCCAATTAACTTTCAACTGAAAAAAAAGTAGAAACACAAGAACTGTAAGACTCTTTCTACTTTTCATGTCAGGGTTCTGAAATAACAAGCATACAGACATATTTGCAAGCAGAAAAAATAACGATGTTTGATTACACTAGTTTTGGTTTTAACAAATGAATAAGTGTGTGAATATTCAGCTCAGACTGTCTGAACAGTTTTCTTTAAACTTGCTTTCGAAAAACTTTTAACAGTTGGTCAGTTAAGGAATATGTGTTTAATTGTTTCTGCTTCCTGTTTACAGAAAGTACATTTATGACATCGTTTTATGCTATTTTTTTCTAGTAGATAGTTTGTGCCAATAATTTCCTCCCATTTTTCTTTGGATGTGTGGTAAAGTTGTGTATTGATTATGCAGCTGCCACACAGTTTTCTACGACCATTATCCGTAGTTAATGGTAATAGCTGTAGGTAAAAGTATGACTGTTTTTTTAATAAATAAGGTACTTGAATTTAGAACGTTATATATATGCTTCACTGCCGATATGAGGGTAGTCTATTCTAGTAAATGACATACTATTATGCCACCATATTTTGACTAAACAATTTGAAATTACAAAATTGTCCCATTGCTGTTAGTAAAATCGTCTATGGTATGTACATGTATGCCCACATACAATTTCTTCTAAAATATTACCATTGCCGAGGTTTTTAACTATTGTACATTTTAAACATATGTCGAAAGAGTATTATAATAAACTAAGGGATATTTTTATTACTTATACCGTTCGTTTGAAATAAAACCTTCTGTGAGTGTGAGGGTGAAACGCCCCACAAACCAGTTTAAAGCAACCAAGTCGTTTCTTTTGCCGACTGACCTTCCGAGCGGTAAAGGTTAGTCTCACTGTTTGTGTTTTTTGTCTCGTCTCTGTGTTTTTGTTACTTTTCCTTTACCAAAGGTAAATAAGAAAAAGGTCCTATCAAAATTTCCACTGATATTTAAATTTTATCTACCTGTAGACAAAGGCAAAAAAGGTAAATGTAAATGTGACAAAAACACAGAGACGATACATAACACACAAAAAGAAAAACCATCAGTTACCGCCTTGTAGCGGTCGGTCGGCAAAAGGGCAAACTTGGGTGCTTAAACCTGGTTTGTGGAGCGCTCCAACCTCGCACTTCCTGAAGGGTTTTCTATCAAACAAACAGTGTAAATACAAATATCCCGTCAAAGTGAAACAACTAACAGTAAACACCTGCATCGGGAGTTAAAACAGATATAATGAACTTATGTACATACATAATAACTAGTAATAAAATTAACTAACATGTTTGCCTTTGTCTAGAGATATCCAGAAATGGTTTTCAACTTGATGCCTTTTTTTCCTACATTCTTTGATCCAAGTTTTAACATATCATGTTTTCAATTAAAGACTCTTTCACTCACTAGAACTTTCGTATTTTCAGTAGTCATTTTTCTAATGCATGATATTTTTCAAGAAATACAGTGGAAATAATTATCATTCTTAAATCTCGGTTTGAATAAGTCATATCTCTTTGTTTCGTGATGTTGATTATTCTTCAGTAAATAGTCCAACATTCATAGATCTAACTCAAACTTTCCGATATCTACTCAAAAGAAGTTAAAGAACATTACAGCATATCCTGAAGAAGCTGGACTTTTGTTAATTCTACTTCCTAAAGATTCTTTGTGAGCCAGTTTTCGTTCTAATCCTTCTTTGTCTTTATTTATTTTTATCATATCTATTATATTTCTAAAACAGCCTTCCATCGTTTCTTTTTTGTCAATGTGTATTCTAAAAATTCTGAACTTTTCTCTATTATTTCAGATTGTGTGACTATTAAAACATTATCATTCGCTTTAACACTATTAATAGTTTTAGAGACAAATTTCTAATTTTTAAGGTTGCTGATATTTAGTAGGATTCTTTCCTTCGTTAATCATCTTTGCCATTGACCTTGACTTTTTTAATATTGTGTGACACAAAGGAAGTTAAATGAATATTACAAAATAAACTGATTTCCGTCGGTTTTTTGTAATCTTCTAAAATCTTCTAAACCTTCTATAGTTTGTGCCAGCATTTCCTTTTTTATATTCTTTTGAATTTAACTTTCTATGTACGCTTGTGAGGCGATTTCTTTAAGTTTATCCTCAATAGATTTCACAACTACGAAGATTGAGTAAGATAGTCACAAGGCGTATCTTGCACAAGCGACTTAGAGGCTTTCTTGTTCAGATGCACCGTCTTAGTGGTTTTTTAGAGGAACGTGCATCAATATTGGTAACCAGTTCTATAGATACGATACTTCATATAAGTTATGTCCAAACAGACAAACGACAGTAATAAATAGTGGTAGATACCGTTACTGTTATCACTCCGCATGTATTGCTTCAACTTTATCCGTAACGGTCAGCTCAGGCTCTAGATAGCCGTATTCTAGCACTGTTAACCTGTTAATAGTATATTTGAAACTATAAATGTCACAATCAAAACAGTTTCTATGAACCTACCCCTCCAACGCAGAAAAACTTACACTCATTAGTTTTTTATTGCGATAAAGTTATCATTCCATAATGTTTACTAGCATTTCTATCAACTGTTTAACACCCTCCGTCCACGACACCAACCTTGAATATCACGCCCATTGTATGTTTTAATTTGCAGCTATTAGAAGAAATATCTATGTTGTTTGGAAGACTTTAACTGAATTTTATTACACGAGCGACAATTGCCTGAAATCGAGATAATGTTGCAATAATAAATATGATTACATAACGTGCTAAGTTGAAGGCAAGTTATCAATTAAGTCTCATTTATTCTTATACAAAATAACTAAATAATGGATAGCGGAAGTTCCCTAGAAAAAATACATGTTTGTTACAATATAAAATGATAAGTGTATTAGCTATCAACTAGTGTTTTATCGTTGCGTGTCTGCAAAAACGGTAGTCCTATTATTTGTTATTTAATTTGCGGCTTAAAAGTAACAAGGCACTAAATAACTACAATTTCAATTTAATTAAAACTGCCAACAGAACCTGTTGTAAATATGTGCCCTAATGTATTAAAATGTTTTTTGATGATGTATTGGAACAGCAAATACTAAGCAATCTTCGTAAGTCTTCAAAACTGTCACCTTTTGTCTCAGAATTGCTGTAGACCATCTGGATTGTATGCTTTTATTAAATTATCTTCGGAATCTCCGGTGTATAACACTCACCAAAAACTATATTTTATGCCCCTCCTTTTTGAAGAATGGCGAAGGAGCAATATGAGTTGCACGTTTACTGCCAGTCCTCAATTTTTTGTTCACGATCAATAATCTTTGAATAACCCAAACATTTTAACTTAAATATTAATTTTGTTTTAAATTTGGAAATTGATGACATGTATATTAAAATGTAAAAGTACGATTTCAGAATATTTACACTTAGTAACAGCGGAGGGATTGTCCATTAGTGTTTTTACGTTTAATTTTCGTTAATGATCTCAAACAATTTGTAATATTTTCCACTTGACTTTGCGTTTGTATTTGTGGCTTTCTCTAGTCATTGAGGCCGGTGTCCGAGCATTAAGAACTTTGACTGGAGATTACTATGATGGAAAGATAAAACAAGTGTATGACGGTGAAATAACGGCACCAATCATCACCAAAATGCCATGCTTTGACTTGTAATACCTTGACACGTCGAACAGTCGGTACTTAGACGGCATTTTATCTTTCTAAAAGAAAAAAAACAACTTTTGTGTATGATAGAAGGCCAAAACGGACCACTGTTTTTCAGAAAAATATCGACGAGGCGCCTGAAACGTTGTGTCAATACCTGTTCTCTAAATACTGAGAGCCGTATTGTTATATTTCTAACAGAAAACAACGCAGGTGAGGTAGTTATAAAACTACATAACATTACATATTCTTAACTTTGCACAAGAACGGAGAACAAATCGCGTAAAATTCTTTATTCATAATAAATACACGTCCGTAGATTTTACGTATATTACACATCTTCGTTTCATTCTGCGCAAAACTTGTACCAGTACATATAACTGGTATACTTTCAATGTTATTCCCTAAAGAACAATAATTTTGGTATTTCCCTCTGGACTGTTATTTAGGTTAGGTTTATGGTTAATCCTAATTTACTCTAATTTCCACAAATTAAAGATTTGACTACCATTTGCAAAGACAGAGACAGCAAATGCAAAAGTGACAAACACATCGAAAAAAGATTTCAAACAAACAAAGAAAAACAGTTACAGAATTAGAACGGTCAATTGGCAAAAGAAAAGACTAGCGTGATTACAAGTGGTTTTAAAAAGCTCCAGTCTCGCTCTTTTTGAAGATTTTGTCTAAGACAAACGGTGAAAGTATAAGTTCTAATCAAAGTGAGACAAATAACAGTAAGCACCTGCCTAAATATGTACAATATGTACAGGAGATAAACATTTAGGTAACAAATCAGTTACAAAATAGGTTTAAAATAAAATTGATCAGGTGATGCAATGGTATAAAAAGTATTTAATGACGTCATGTGATTAGAAGTGCAGAGACTCTTTATAATGTTATTTTTATGTAAACATTTCATTAAAAAGCAAGATGGTTCATGCCTTGCTGTGTAAATGTTTAGATACTGCAGTTATATTTTGGAGTCATTAATTATGATGAAAATAGACTTTGGAAACACCTTTTTAATTTGTGGAATCTTACGCATTGTGGTAATGCTTGTGTGGGATTGTAGGGATAAACTGGTTTATAGCACTTACATCTTCAGCCTTAATACAAACTCCTCCACACAGAATCATAATTTCTAAAATTAGAAAAAAAGTGACGCAGCAAGTTCTTGTGCTTCTCTCTGATAAATTTCTTGTGTGAGTATGTTATGATCAAACGAATATAGAGTGTGCCCGAAGCGGACCATTAAATGGAAAGCAGTAATTGAAGGTAAAAAGAATGAAAGAAGATCAATTTAAAGAGCATGAGCTAACGAACAATGTTAATTTAATACTGTGGATGCAGAGGGTTGCAGTAAAATAGCACTGAGAGTAAAGAAAGCAAAGTAGCGTAAGGAAAATTTGGACATAACATGGAAATATGTATGAAAAAAGAATCAAGGAAGATCAGAAACGGCGAATGTGAAATAAAGAGAGGGATGCAATAATTAATAAAGAATAAAAGAGGGAAACAAAAATAATATAAAAGTGAAAAGGCAATAATATAAGAAAAAATAAATAAGCATTACGAAGGCAGAAAGGCGTAAACATGACACAAAAAGTAGTATTGGCAATACACTCAAGGAAAAAGAGTACAAACGAAAGAAGAAAACCATGAAGCTGAAAACGGAATAATAAAGAAATAAAGATGAATTGTTTAAGAAAAAAATATTAGCAAGAAAAGGTTAAGTTCAGAAAGAAACAGATGCAAGACAAGATATTAATTAATAAGAATATATAAGAATGAAATGAAGACACAGGATCAAGGTTTACGCCAAATGTAAAACTGAAAAAAAAATCTGTGACAAGTTATTTAACAATAAAAGCAACCCCGACAGTTACCACCTTGGAACGTTCAGTCGGCATTATGAACCGACTGGGGTGCTTAAACCGGTTTAACAGAGCTCTCACCTCGCACTTCTTGGATGGTTTCTCAAATGCAAGCAATGAAAAGAAAAACGATCTTTTTGAAAACAAAATGTCCATGCGCTGATATTTTCTATACGTTATGACGAAAGTAGTGACGTCATTGAAAAATAATGTCTACATAGTGTTTAGAAAAGAATATGGTATTATTTCGATTTGCAAAAAACTACACAAAAATGGTTGGCTATAAATAAAATTGACTTTCTGAATCATGAACAAACATGACCAGAGAGGAATAAAAGGTTGTAGCATCCTGTTCATGTGAAGATGGAATTGAAGAACCAAAGTTCAATGTCCATCAGAGGAAGTACACGCAACAATCCTTATAGGATAAATTAAATTACAACATAGATTACATGCACGGGGAGATTTTTTACGACCGCCACACTGCACAAGTAACATTGATGTGATCATGAATAAGAATATATCACAAAGTCCTATGAGCATTGCAACATACTAAACTCCGAAAAGGCACAGAACACAGGTATTTCACATGCAAGCCGAGCGAAAAGTAAGAACAAATTTGTCATGAGTTATTTAACGAAAAGAGCAAACCCGACAGTTACAGCCTTGGAACGGTCAGTCGGCAATATGGACCGACTGGGGTGCTTAAACCGGTTTAACAGAGCTCTAACCTCGCACTTCTTGAATGTTTTCTCAAATGTTAGCAATGAAAAGAAAACCGACCCATTTGAATAAATGTCCAAGCGCTGATGTTTTGTTTGACAAGTTATGACGAAAGTAGTGACGTCATTGAAAATATGTCCACATAGTTTACCATAGAGAGGTAGGTATTATTTCGATTAGAAGACCTACAAAAACGTTAAACATATTATTCAAAAAGGTACAATCCAAATACTAAACAGTCAACTAAACTAAGAAATACTACATACATAAAGATAAAAAACCCAAAATGATTTTAATGGAATTTTAATGAAAAAAGGTGAGGACTTTAAGTCGAATAGAATGAAGGGTATGGTGCAACGTATGCCGAAGTAAAATGAATGCCAAAAAAGAAAAAGAAAAATAAATACATGTGCGTGAGCAATAAAATAAAGAAATAAGGATAAAAGATGAGAAAAAATAAATAAAAAAAGTTAATGTATATATGCACATATCTTATAATAATGGATTAATTTTTGAAAACAGAGAACACTGTGGAAGAACGGATAAAAGGAGAGAAAATCAAATTACTGACCATAAATGCATAGAAACATGACATTATGTGCAGAAATTAACCTATTTTTTCTGTATTATGGTTTAAAAACACTTTGCTAGGCTTGCAAGTGATTTGTAAGAAACGCTCACTTTAGCGTGACGTTGTGTTAGTCAGAGAGATACGTTTGTGCAGTTGCAAAACAGAACATGATAGAGTAAATGGCACGTAATAAAACATACTGTTGTCATTTCTGTTGGTTAACATGTGAGCGAGTGATAGCGAGAGAGTCTCCTGATCAAATTACTCCTCTAAATAAACATACCCGACGTTCACATTGGATAAATGTACCAATCAACTTTCTAATGCTTGAGTTACGTAAGCTTAAGAGAAGTGGCAAAAATTTCACGACAGAGACAAAACAAAACCTTGAGTGAACAACTCTTTGTACAGGAGTAAAATACTACATTTGATAAAACAGTATCTATGTGATGTGAAGATAATATATTGTTAAAGAATACAACCTTAAAAATCAAAAGTCAGAATAAAGTAATCATGCTATTTATACAAATGAATATAATTAAGTAATACTTTGCAATTTTTTTAATTTTCTACGTATATTTGATTATTTCTTTTAAGTTAGAAAACTGCTTTGATTGTTTCTTTTGACTTCATATTGTTATGATCATATGGCGTCACATACTAGTTCGTATTACGCGTCATTTTATTGGGATAGTTTATTTACATTTTTTTTCTCTGAAGAAATGCTTCTTTGGATTTCTCCGTTTAGCACCTTTTAGCAACCGAGGCTAGTCTTTTCGAAAAGTACAGTGAAAGCAATAAACTTGATAAATAGTCAATTCTTTAAAAAAATGTATAATCTAGTATTGGTTAATGCTTACATTCTAGCAAATGTCTTTTTATTTTAATGTTTGAATGGTGTGCAAAAAGATAATAATGTGCATGAATAACAAATAGACATATCTTTATCACAATTGTCTGAGTGTTAGTTTTTGCCTCAATCAACCTCTGTTTTAAGTTTATTTAAATAAACACCCACCCTACCCTCCGTAACAAACCAACAATGTAATGTAAGACACAGGATAAGTTGTCAAAAAACTAGATTAAGATAATGAAGAAGAAGAAAAAAAAAAGAAAAAGAAGGAAATAAGGAAAATATATGAGAATATACAAAAGGATACTCTTACCTACACATGGCAGGGAATATCATTTAAATCAAAGTTTAATTCTTCACAGTTCCGTCAACCAGACACGAGAAAAAAACATGTGAAACTCTATATAAGTTACATAGTTAGGTTTTGATAGATTAAATGTAATTTGTTAATAGAAACAAGATTTATGCACATTTTTTTTAAAGTAAAAGCTATATAATGGAACCAAACACAAGATTGTTCTGACACTGTTCTAAGATCTCATTGTGTTATATATTTTGGGTGTGGATCACTCTAGTGAAAGTTAAATTCCAACAATGTTCTTTTTCGGGTTAGAGTTGAAATATTGTAAAATTATGCTGTTTTATATAATGTTACTTTTGTTCTTCAGATACACTAAACAGACAGATCAGGAACAAATTGAAATTCCAGAATCTCTAAAATCATTCTGTCCAATGACAAATTTTTGTTCGGAGGAAGAATTATCTTATAATATCACCCCAGGCTTCGAATCATGTTGTCAGTCGTGTTCTTGTAAACCTGACTGTAAATTAAGTCATAACTGTTGCCAGGAAAAATTTGCTTCAAGTGAGTTTGTTAGTTTTGATCAGTGTATTTTTGCTGGAGTGACAGAGACAAGCATCTTAAGGAAATTTGGATCATACTTTTGGATGGTGGACACATGTCCAGAC
The DNA here is from genome assembly GCA_007844125.1 of Sinonovacula constricta. Lineage (NCBI taxonomy): Eukaryota > Metazoa > Mollusca > Bivalvia > Cardiida > Solecurtidae > Sinonovacula > Sinonovacula constricta. The sequence continues at coordinate 20,253,596 of CM017561.1, forward strand.
TTAGAAACCGACTGTAAAAAACAAATTGTCGCACCCTGGGGAAGTGTCTACCCTGTCTCATCTCCTGCCAAACAAAAAACGTATGTCAACTTTCACTGCGCTCGTTGTCATAACGCTAGGGATGTTTTACCATGGACAATTGTTTACGTTTGCCCATTATCAAAGCTATTCCCAAATTTTGGAACATTCTCAATTGAAGATTTCTTACTTGGATCACGTGGATGCAGCATTAATTTTGTCCCCCCGATTATCAAGGGATATAAACCAAGCGCTTGCCATAATCCTTCATTGATTCACCGTGAATGCGCTTTTAATGAAACTTCTGTACTCACCGACCTTTGTAACTCGTTCAATGCAACATTTACATATCGTCAGACAGGATATCGTCCAATTGTTTTCGGCAATGTTTATTGCTTTCTGTGTAATATTGGCTACGTCAGAGACATTAATTTTTATGAATGTCCCAAGATAGAGGACACTCAATTAGTAAAGGGTATTTTCGACAATGCTTTGTTAAGTATTATTGACTACGACGAAATACAAGAATTGATAAACGGGCTTAAAAATGTGTCTCACGCTGCAGGTGGCAGCATGGACGAAACTATATGCGGGTTACCACTGGATACAAGAAAGGTATGTGAACATGTGCATTTATTTTCTGTTACTTAATTTTATTAACTTTGTTGCGTTCAGAGTTTAATTTATTTCTCTTGTTATTAAAAAAGTGAAGTATTTTATAAACGCTCTGAATTCGGATGTAAAAAATGCATGTATTGGAAAGCGTAATACTCGTATTATATCATAGATTTGAACACCTCACTTCCAAATTATTGAAACGACATTCAACTAAGTCTGCCGGATACCTTCTATTCTTATTGTCAAACTTCAAACAGCTTCATATTTTGCAACATATTTTATATTAATTACTATGTATTTAAATATATCATTTAGCCTTCTTTAACAGTTTAAAGTACGTTCATATGTAAGGATGCACTTGCAACATCGTAATGGATGCTGTCCTGATCACAATTATGTTACCTGTGAAATGTAGTGGCCGTCACAATCCCCCCGAGCATGTATTCTTTCTTTATTAATCATATCAAGATATTTATGTTTATTGTCCAATAACATACATTGATCTTTAGTACTCCAACCCTATCGACATATCTCTGACCTAAATATATATTTTCTTCGACAAACGATAAAACAATTCTCTCCTCAGCTAATACAAAGTGAACATTATAATTTTTAATTTTGTCTCTACTATTTATTTTTAGTCACTTTGACAGTTTTATTTCAAAAGGATATGAATTCATGTTACGGCTGTGTTTTTGTTTTTGTGTCTCCACTCAGAAAGAGCGAATTTGAAGCTCTGTAAACTGGTTTAAGCAATCTATGTATTAATTTCTGTGCTTGATCTATTTAATATAATGTTTCGTGACAGTTTTCGTCACGTCTACATATAACTGCCTGTGAATACCATCGTTATGTGCCTTATTAAAAATTTAAAATATGTTGCAGTACCTAAAACAATCTTATTGTATATTCGTATTATTGTTTTTATATGACTTTGACAGTTTAATACTTAAGGCAAATAGTGATCAAAGTAAACAACTTTCAGCTGACCTATTTTAAATTTAAGTTGAGGTTTAATTATGTTGTAAGTCTTTTAAGAACCAAAAATAAATATGATTTTATAAATTATAGAATGAAAATGTTATTCAAATGAAAAATATGCATATTGTACAGAATCTATTTACTCTGTTATTCTTTCAGGATGAATGCCGCCCAATTCTTTGTCCGGAAGGACAAATTCGAAACAGAATCAACGGCGGAGAATGTAGTCAGATAAGTCACTGGTCCAATATGCATGTGTCTGTACTGTTTAATCTAACGTATACGTCTTATTCTAACCGCGTTTCGATTGATTGCTTAATAAATGAATATAAAACAAGTAATCAGATACATTTAGATCTGCCCCAGTTGAATGATTTTGAAAACAATTTATACTTTCATTATTCGGCAGACTTTAAACACGCAGCATATTTTGTTACCAAACTGTTCAGAAGGAGTAACCAATCGCTATTTCCAGTTTCTGTCTTGAACCGCATTCAAGCTACTTTAAGCAATGCAATACAGTTAAAGGCATGCAATAGAACGTATAGTTTACATGGTACAATTAACAAGTATCTAACGTATAGGTCATATGGAAGTGACGTGGGGAACTCAGGGAAAACGAACATCCACTGCCCCATTGAGTTGTTAAACTTTGTCCCCGTTTGGTCAGGGACGAATATTGAGACTTTAGAACCCTGTGATACAAACCGACCTTTAAAACTCGTTCCTGTATCCAGTCAGCACGAGACAATTATTCAGAAAGAAGATAGCTTGTGGCTCACGACAACATTCTTTTGCGATCAAATTGACCTGCGAGAGGATGAATTTGAAGATCTCAGCGGAATAATTTATATTCCTGTTCTAAAGCTTTATCTCGGTGACGCAGAATTCAGACGGGTTGCAACACCTGATGGCAGAAACACAATCAGAACATGCATAAACAACTTCCAATTGCATCCCAAAGCCTCGTGTACAGATGAATTGGTGCCGTCTGCAGTGTTGTACGCACTGTTGCTAGTTATTTTGATTCTACTTGAAAGTTAAAATAAAATATGAAGACAATATATAATTTTCTGGTGTATTATTTGTGTTGATTCATTGGATAATATGACATATTAACAACAAAAAAAAAAACATGAATTACATAACATGAATAATTTAGGGACATGGTCTGCTTTCTATTATGTCATTTGCAGATACATCCTCAGTCTGTTATACTATTATTTTTGAACACCTTTACGTACATATGTTTCTCAAAGCCATAGTTCGATTTGTTGGTATGAATGATATAATTTTGTCGTTGTTTCATTTATATTGTACTTGAACTTGATGTTAGACAACTCTACATTTTTATCCAGGTTGTCACTGTTTATCAAATTAACTAACACTTATTTATACGTCATGGCTTATTTTATTTCAAACTAATCCCTCTTTAGATTTCTTTCCCATTTCCCAGCCTTTCCTGTCGTCTTATTATTGAACATATTTTAATAGATAATTGTAATTATTTTCATGTCGTTTATAAATAATCTTCCTCAGTTGTTTGCTCGCAGTGCGTGCTTACTGTTTGTTGACTCTATTGAATAGGATATTCTATTAACACTGTCTGTCTTTGAGAAAACTCTTCAGGATGTGGAAGGTGCGATGACTCCGGAATTCATGGTTTAGCACTCAACTCAGCAATTTTTTTTTCATTTTTGCACAAAGTTGCATTTGCATTTGTCTGGTGTTAATTCACATGTTACTTTTTTCTGGAACAATCTGCGACAAATATTTAAGTTTACACTTACATTGCATAAACATGCTTTAATAACATCTTGATTTCTTTTAATTGATTAAATGCTAAGGAAGAGTTTGTTTCTTACAATAATTTTGAACAGCGTGATGGTCAACATAGAGAGTAATATTAAACTAAAGGCACCAAAGGAATACACTTAAAACATTCCAAATTTTAGTAACCCCATTTTGTATCAGTAGCTGGTATGTCCCACAGTTTCTTTCCTTAACAACATCAATGCCTACGTTTTCTTCATCTGTGGGGATATATTAATTAAACAAAAAGTTTGTACTCGTGATGGCTTATTAAAGGAAAACGTAACCTTATATGTTGGCGTTTTAATTTACATTCAAGATTGTTTAAATCAAATGCTGTGCGTATAGGATATTGCAAGTAAAATAAGTGCAATTATAACCAAAAAAAAAGAGAGAACAACAACCAAAAGACAACAACAAAAACAAACAAACAACAACAAGGGAAACTCCTATTTGACTTAAATTATGATGTACAACACCATGAGAATGTGCAGACCGATACACTCGGAATCACTTGAAAACCTTACCGCGAGAAACAGATGTAAAAAAAATGCCCACGGTTAATAATGAACCTGCTTACGTGACATTTCTTTGTTGAAGCCAACAAATCTGAGACAAATACAGGTTGATAAGCACACACACACGTGTTTAGATCATCTGTGTTCAGTGGTACGTTTGTGACCTATCAGAAAGAATGGTACATGAAGTTTGGGAATGGGGTGGTGGTGGGTGTGGGGGTGGGGGGTGGGTGGGTAGTAAGAGATCCTATGCATCAATTTGGTACACATGTTGTGTTAAAACCGGTTTAAGCACCCCAGTCGTTTCATATTGCCGACTGACCGTTCCAAGGCGGTAACTGTCGGGTTTGCTCTTTTCCTTAAATGACTCATCACAAATTTGTTCTTACTTTTCGCTTGGCTTGCATGTGAAATACCTTTGTTCTGTGCCTTTTCGGAGTTTGATATATGTTGCAATACTCATAGGACTTTGTCATATATTCTTATTTTTAAATTAAAGAGTCTTGAAAAGGTCTTGGCGGAGTACAGGCGTGTGTATATCATACCTATAGCAATGGCCATATAATAACATTAAATTATATTAATAATATCTAACGGTCGGTCTAGTCTCCTTTTACTCGCAGTCAACAAAGTATAATAACAACACATGCAGATAAATTGCGACATTTAGTCAGAAACAACCTATTATGTAAGCATCTTACTAATACTTAAGTAACAAAAGTATTAGCAGTGAGAAAAAAAATGTAATTAAAACAAGTCAATGTAAGGACCAAAAGAAACGAAGAAGTTCAGACATTAGTCTAAACTAGTTTACACGTCCCCTCACGATTAACAACAACAATACTACTACAACTACTACTATTACTACAACAACTACTACTACTACTACTACTACTACTACTACTACTACTACTACTATTACTACTACTACTACTACTACTACTACTACTACTACTACTACTACTAAACTGTCAATGACACAAATAAGGTCAGGCAAATCGACTTACGGGACATTATGGTAACGTTTCAGGAAATAGAACATTCATTGTTATATAGTTGTGTTAAAACATGTCACAAAAACCAAAATATAATTCAGCTTATCCGTTGGCCGTCATATAGTGGCAACGACTCCTACCCCACATGTCCCCTTACCTCAAAAGGAGTCTCAGACGGGGGATAACTTAATAATAGGTAGTTTGCTACATATTACCAGTGGTTCTACCTGTCAAGATGGTGCTTACGTCCAGAACTAATAACAAGACTTCCCTCGTTTTAATGTTTATTAAATGGTTGGCTTATTTCCCATATACAGTATTAAACTTATTTAGAGACAGCATTAATTTGAAGTATATACGTTTGTTCTCACTGTGTTTAGCATCATTTTAACACCATAAATAATATTAACATAATATAACGTCAAATTCGTGAAGCTACTCTTGTATTTGCTTGACTATAATCAAGAGAGCCATGTTACTTCCGATTTTAACGAAGTTGGTATTCCGCGAACAGGGAACAAACCCGGAGCCTCCTGCAAAATTATCTTCCTTTCGGGCAAGGTGGGGTTACCAAGAAATGGTCATGAAATTTCTTAATTAATTTTTTAAATGACAAATATATGCTCAGAAAAGATAAAAAGGAGTTTTAACAGCTACCTATCATCACAGGATCCGCCTGAATCTTCCGACACCAAGTTATTTATTATTAAAGTCTTATGTATCTGCACCTATCCAACTTTGGTTTGTTTTCGTATAACTTATTTTTCTAAATATTTACCTAAAATTATCGACACGATTTTTTTAAAATTGTAGGTTTGTAAGAATCATTTAGAAGAATACATGAGTGAGTTTGACATAATATCATGTACTTCTCAACTATTTTCCTTCCTCTTTATACAATATCATTAATAGTTTAAGCATAAAGGAGAGGTATTTTATAAAATGTGGACCAATGATAAAATAAGAAATATATGGAAAGATAATATGATGTTTTCAATAAATAGAAATGATAGGGAGTCTAATGCTTTCCCAAAAATATATCATTCCACATACATCCAGGTATTACTCTGAATGTCTGTAAAATTTGCCTGTTAATCTGGTATTTTCTCTTTACTATCTACCCTTTTGATTGTGTTTATATCGAACAATTTAAAATTGCTTTCAATATTTTTGCTATGCTTCATGATGCTGATTTATATACTGGCTTAAAGGGGGCACCCGTTGCGTAGTGGTAGAGTCGCCGATAATTAACTGACTGACCTCTTAGCCTCACGCTAGTTTGAGTCATGTTCGGGGCGAAATAATATTGATTATTCACCATCTCCAGATAACTGAAATACTACTGGTGGGACGATAAACCCTGAAAACTTAATATGATACTGATGTTTTTTATTTTTGAATTGATCTAAAGTAGTAAATATTTCATTCCGCGTCGCTTTACACTAAATACATGAGTTTGGGAAAACATCGTTGAACTTTTAAACCCCGTCGGCCGCGTAATGATTGAAGTTTAGGTGTAGGTCCGTCTCTTAGATTATTATACATAACAAATGGAGAATTCATCTAATTCTTTGTCAGTGTTACCCAAGGCAATGAATGCATAACTTTGAATAATAGAAACGTCGCTTTGTCGAACAGATTTGAATAATATTAAAATTCGTATTTTGCAGTTTACAAGTATTGTACTGTTGGCAACAAAAAAAAAAACTACAATCAGTTACAATCAGTTTGCGACTTTAAAATAACAAGGACCTAACTAATGGCTGTGTTTATTAGCTAATTACATAGACATTGCACTTGTTGTTAGAACAGTTGAATATCCACGCATTTTACAAGTCTCGGTTTAAATAGTTCACGATGCCTTGAAAATGACGTACTCATGGGACAATCAATAAAGTTTTTTTTTCTCCTCATGTCAACAGTGTTTCAGCCTGCCATTTGTTGTCAGTACTATTTCTAAGAATTAATCATACCATCTGCATTGTACTTTTTATTGTATTAACTAGAAAAGGTTTCATTTCATGACACTGACAAACATATTTCTTTGACTTATATTTAGAGTTTCGAAGGAAAGCTTCTTTTTCATATATGTGACCGTATTTTATCTGGACTACTTCATACATGTATAAACGAATAAAATGAAAACTCTTTAAACTCTGTTGTTTGTTTATTATGTGCGTTTTCTGCAACAAGTCGTCAAACATTAAACTGAAAATATTCTATTTATTTGCAAAAAATATGATTCTTTCATACGTTGATAGGCGTTCAGTCGAAGTAAGTAAATCGTGACACTTACACAAATTCTGTATTGACATAAATCTAATTGTTTGTGATCACAGAAAGACAAACAATGTATTGTCTAATTGGATTTCCTTTGCATCATTTAAAATAATCGTCGTACTTAACACAGTAGCTTTTCGTTAGTATTTAAAGCAATTATCGTAAAATGTGACAAAAAACCCAAATCATAAATGAATATGGAAAACTAATTTTACATTTCTTAGCCCACATCTATAGTAGCCCACCTCAAGGGTAGCCAGCATTTGCCTTAGCAGTTACCGAGTGCATCGGATATTATACTTATCAGCTGAAATTGGATACGTATTCCGGATTACCATCAGGTCACATCACATAACTATAAGCACGAGCATGTTTTCAATAACATGAGTGAACTATATGCCAGTAATAAGTAAGCACAGAAAAAAACACAACAAAAACAACAACAACAAAGAAACAAATAAAACAAGCATTGCATTCTCCCCCTGTTTATGCTTTTCCTTTAGTCAAATGTGTTAACTACCTTTAAACGGCCCCTTTTGCCGACCCTTCCAAGGCGGTAACTGTTGGGTGTGCTCTTTTTGTACAATGACTTATTACATATTACTACTTACTTTTGCATTTGTCTTGCATGTGAATACCATTGTCCTGTACCTTTTCAAATTTTGATAAATGTTGCAATGTTTATAGGACTTGGCCATATTTTCCGTATTTAAGCAGACATTGCGTACTGTGTATCTATGGCCAATGTTTTATACACGCTTTAACTGAACAGATAAGTACTCTTTGCGCTCATGAAAATTGAACATACTATACTATGCTCTGATACAGATGTCTTTATTAGTATATATTGTCGCTGTATGGTCGTCTCATAAATTATTCTTTCAATATTTATAGTTAGCAAAATATAATTTTAAGCACAAACAGAACTGACACATATTTCGAATATCTTACACAGCTAAGGCATATAAATAAAAACATAAAAGTAGAGGATATATAATATTCTTGTGATGATCAGTAAAAAGACCTAATGAAAAATGACGGGAAACCATAAATTATACAATATCACTGACTATCACCGGATCTAAGGGGCATAACTCGAACGCATAATATAAGCCTATGTAAATGGACTTTATTATTTATTTATTTAGATACAGTATTTTGTATTAAAATGACACCACGTTATAAGGATTTGATTAAGGTGAGTGATAAAATTCAGTAAAAGATGAAGTATTTATATCATGAGGACAAATATTTTAGTAGTAACTAGGAATGTTAACAGAAGTAAACATCCAAAACAAACAACAAAAATGTTCATACGTATAAAGACTTTATAGTTAAATTAATCTTGAAATTATCTGATGGTCCCATGTAAAACAATAAAAACAAACTCTCTCCCACGAAATTATTTCTACTGTGCAATCTCGCGGTCAGTGCCATGGAGACTCTTAAAGGACTTTCTATAATTAAGGCTTTTAAATACTAAAGTCACACTGCAAGCATTGTTATTAGTTAGGAGAACACTGTAACTAGATAATCTGAGCCATTTGCTGGTGTCCATCCATAAAGTTTTTTGAGGGGAATAATCAATTCATGATTTGCAGCGATAGCGCACAGTTGTTAGTATATGGAACAACGCCAATTAAACAATCCTACAATTGCTTTTGCTTTCATCACTATAAGGTCTCTGCTTTAACGTTCAAACGAAATCATGCACACATTTAAACACTTCAAACTACAGCTTATAGATAAACTAAGACATCTGATGAATGTCTTAGTTTTAAGTGTTTGAGTACAGTTGATACTGTAGAAACACTCACATACATCAGTTCAATTTAAAGACCTCCCCACATTCATTGTTAGTCTAGTGTACATCTTGAACCTAGTTGCGAGTAATCTATTAAAATAGCCTAGCTGCATGTATACCCTTTTATCAAAGTAGAAAACGTACTTTCTTTAAATCCCCTGAGCATATGTCCCAAGGGGCGTTGCCATTTTTTATATATGACTAACCTGGAAAACTTAGAAAATCTTCTTGTCGCAAACTGCAAGAGCTAGAGCCTTGGTATTTTGGTATACACGTCCTTTTGGTGGCTTTGTATAAACATTGTTAAAAAGTCTGATCCGTCAAAAACATAGATGACAGGATCATGACAATTGTCCATATAAGGCTATATAGAAAAACGTAGAAAAATTGTCTTATCAAAAACTCTAAGAGCTAGAGTCTTGGCATTTAGTACGCATGTTCCTTGGATAGCCCTGTATGAAGACTATTAAAAAATTCTGTTTCGTCAAAAAGACATGGTCGCCAGGGGCGTTGCCATTTTCCATTTTATGGCTATATAGCAATACTAAGAAAATATTCTTGTCAGAAACTGCAAGGGCTAGAGATGTGATATTTGGTAAACATATCCTTTGGGTGGCCCTGCATAAAGATTGTTCAAATAATTCTGATCAGACAAAAGACATAGTCATCAGTGACGTGCCCATATTCCATATAAGTCTTCATAGGAAAACTTAGAAAATCATTGACTTAAGCCCTCATACTTGGTATCCATGTTTTAGGGTGGTAGTGTATTAAGATTGTTCAAACAGACAAAAGACATGGCGCCCAGGGGCGTATCCCTATTCTATATAAGGCTAGGAGGAAATCTTAAACAATCTTCATGTCTGAAACCACAAGAGATTTAGCCTTTATATTTGGAATACACGTTTCTTGTGTGGTCCTGCTTCAAGATTATTAAAAACATTTTAATCTCTCAACTAGCATGGTCGCAAAGGGTCTCGCAATTCCCTATATGGCTATATAGGAAAATTATGAAGAACTTATTGGCATAAAACACAATAGCTAGAGCTTTGATATTTCGTTTATGTATCAAAATTGTTTAAAGAATTTTGATCTGTCCAAAAGCATAGCCACAGGGCTAAATGTATACGGCACTTAGGTGAGCGTTATAGCGCCTCATAGCTTTCTTGTTATTATTTATTATCATACTACAAGTAGAAGAATTAATTATTCACAATGACTTGATGTCCAACAAGGATTTAGTCAAGAATGTATTCGTGGTGTTTTATGATGTACACACACACACACACCCTCCAACCCACCCACCCACTCAACCCCCCCCCCCATATATATATATATATATATATATATATATATATATATATATATATATATATATATATATATATATATATATATATATATATATATATATATATACTAGTCTTTATCCACAGACTAGCAAGATATTATAATTTTGACAAACAATGTCTGGAATTTATTCCGGATATAGTTAGAATATTGTGCAAGTATCTTTAAGAATATGCGATCATAAACTTTCTTATACATGGAGGTTTCCCACCCAAATATTAATGGAAAACAACTTTCATCTTGCTGATCACATCTTTGTTGACATGACCAACAACCTGATCGGTGAGGGCTTGTTACAGCCTCTTGTTTTTGCAACAGGCCTGTGCTCGACTCTATATACGACTGGGATATACATAACTGTGCTGTGCAGAACCCTGGTTAAAGCCGTGGAGGTAATGGTATCACGCCCCTTTCCACAGAAGTGTAATCGGAGTAGTTTTCTTACTACGAACACAACACTGCACAAGTTTTTGTACTGCGACCTTTGATTCCAGAATAGAGCTGTGGTCTCTTTACTCTGGTCAGTGCTCTATGACGTCATTCGCACAATTTATAAAGGAGAACCAATACAGACATTTCGTATTGCTGCTTAACAGAACATTCATGAATAACGGTCACAGACTCAATAATCCTTCCTTTGTTATCGGCGTCTATCGTCTGCTGTGCTAAGGCAAAGCAGGTTGAGATTATATCACTAATGAAATGAACAGAAAGCATTTGTATGGTACATCATATACATTTGTAAGATTGTAAACGGACTGCTTTATACGTGTTTTCGCGCGTGAAAATAATTGTTCGGTTTGGCAGTATTCTTTTACTTTTCTCTTTTTCATTTTCATTCACCGTTTTTTGTTTTTGTTTTATTTATTTTATATTTTCCCCTTACCCCGATTATTACTGTCATCGTTGTCGTCATCAATATCGTTTTTTCAATTGATCATTATCAATACTGTCATCTTTGTCTTCACCGTTGTTGTCATATGTATGGTCATTGTTATCTTATGATCTCATACCATTTAACATGACCTGTTATGAATAAGTAAATAAGAAAAGGTCCTATCAAAATTTCCACAGATATTTAAATTTTTTCTTCCTGTGGACAAAGGCAAACAAGGTAAATGAAATTATGATACATTGTATCTAACATTTCTCCAATCCTTGTACTTAGTGAGGTAAAGTGAAACGTTATCGCTTGGATACTTTGAGTTTGTATCACCTTATTTTAATCAAGGTTTGTTTGCAACTGCATAGTTTGACATGTTGAGTCTCCCTGACAAACGTAATTGTCTATTACCTTGATATGCATTCTTATCATTTTTCCTGCGAGTTCACTTTATTTTGTTCTGTTTTCTCTGCTGTTCTAAAATGACGCCAGAGTGCCCTTTATATTTTACAACAGTTATGATTGATTCGGTAAAAAGTCTGCGTTTTATAATGTACATTACTAGTAGTAATGGTTGAAGTGTTTTTGTTATTATAGTTTGCTTTATTTTTGGTATTTTCTCATTATTTTATGTTTATTTATTTATTCATTTATTTTTGTATTCATGTCCAACCCACGTGTTTGCATCTCAATGTACATGTGTGCATTATTACTTTAAAATTCTGCGTTTGTACAGTGTCCATTACAATAATGGGATGCTCAGATGTCTATATGCTCATTAGTTTTATTTCAAATTTCCTGTAAATATTTATGATTATCGTTGTAAATATACCTGTTATTACAATAAGTACTAATACAATTAGTACTGAAACTATAATTATTATTATTATTATTATTATTATTATTATTATTATTATTACAAAAATTATTATTATTACTACAAAAATGATTATATTTTCAACAATTGACGGCCTCGACAGTAAACGCAGATTTTTTTTTGTCTCTGAAAATGCGATCAAATATCGTGCGTATGTAGGAAAGTTACAGACACATCGTCAACTTACTATATACTTAACTTTCGTATACATTTATTATTCGTTTTAAGCTTATTTTTTGTTTATAAACAGTACTGTACTATTCTGGTCGGCACTGCAACTTTAAGATCCATATGAGCTTTTGCGATAAATGATTGCAGGAATAAAAGGTATTGTTAAATGATTATATATATTTTCATACAAATAGACTTAGGGTGTATATAGTTAAATTATCATGTAATATGTTTGTTTGACTCGCTCTAATGTAATTATGGTGATGTACAGGGGTTTTTTGTATTGTGGAAGACCCAAGGAAATTCCACAGCACATCGCTGGGAAAGTCAGATAGATTACCGTACATAGTATTTGTCCTTACCAGGATATGAATCTATAAGGTGGAAGGCTGCACGAGTAAGTTTGAGACTCAATCCTCTACCTCCTTGTACTAGTTCTTGTCAAAGACACAGTAAGGTTACAAAACACATCTCTTAACCACAAACACTTCCGAATTGATAAACCCCTGTACGTTCCTGCATTGAAAAAGCTTTCGATTAGAAGTTCACGGATGTCGTTTATTACTAATTACAGAAATTATTTTAGTAAATAGCAAATCTATTTTAATATTGTCGAAAACTTCTTTGCTATATAACGTTTGAATTCATACATATTAAAAAGTATCACACCAACACACGTTTAAAAAATATTAAAAGGGCAAATCAACGTACACTTAACTTATCGCTTTGTTTCATGTTTTTACAGTCAAACAGAATACATGACTTGTTTAGGGAATACCAACTCTCATATCAGGAATGTGTAAATGGCGGTACATATCTAGCATTCGGAATACCCTGCCCATCATTGATCGCCCATTCTTTAGGGAGAACGAAATTTCTAAGAAGATTCGCATGAATATTTAAATCTTTTCTACATTCCGCATACAGGCGGCGCAGCAGCGCATCTGCAATATTATGTTTCATTCTGAATACATAACAAATATCATAAGCAGCAATATTATCCGCAATAGCATCGTCATCATTAATAACAAATGTTTATTAAAATATAACTTTTGAAATAATGTTGTTGCATAATTTTATTATTACATTTTAACAATAAACACTTTAAAGAATAAATTAACAAAACATACATGTTATACAATATATGCTACAAAAAATCGTGTTTCGTGAATATTAGCATATGCTTTGCAGTTAGCGTGTGGTAAATGTATTCGGAAGACTCCTTAAACGTTGTCGGGAAAATATCCTTCAAGTCGTATTTTGTTACAACAAATTAAACTATTCGCATTGAACAATTTTCTTTTCAAAAATTTACAATTTGTATTGTAAAAGCATACTTGGAATGATGATGAAATAAATTGGTGTTGTGTTAATGGGCTTTAAAACGAATCTTAGTCAACGTCATTTTTAAATAATATCCAAAATATTTCCTATATCAACTATATGCATCACTATCTAATCCTTAAAAGGGTGAATTGTGGCACAGGCTATGCAAAAATCATATGGCATTTACTGTTAGATAAACAACACATGTCACATGCATATAACAATCGTCTGTATGTAGGTTTTCGTCTCAGATTAGCGATTGTCACATTTTCACAACCAGCTCGCACAAGTAGAGAGTATTACTTTTGACGTGTTGGGAATAGGAAATACCTGTCACCTACCTGGCATAATAAACTACCTGTGATTATTGTAAGAACAAAGTAAAAATATACGACAAAACATTTATGTGTAACCATTATAATTGTAAACGTTATTAACATTTCTTCGTTACTATTATTGGGAATACTTTTTCGAAACTTGATTTATTGCACGAAACTTTATTTTATTAAATGAAATGCAACTTTACTACATGTAAAGTTGGACGAAGACAATATGCTTGAATGACACAAAATCAAGCGTGATATAAATTGACTTGTTATTTATATACACGTGCGCGTTAAGACAATAACATCATTATTTTGCAACCACACACACCGTTGACCATTAGCAAATAACCTAGAAGAAATTAAAAGAACTGTTTTTGTCAATGAACAATATATACATTTGGGATTTGTTTCATCAAGTACTATACATTACAACAGCTGCTGCTGCTTACTACTACAACAACTACTACTTCTACTACTACTACTACTACTACTACCACCACTACCACTACCACTTCCACTACTACAACAACACAACACAACAACAACAACTACTTCTACTACTACTACTATTACTACTTCTACTACGACTACTACTACTACTACTACTACTACTACTACTACTACTACTACTACTACTACTACTATTACTACATCTACTACTACTATTACAACTACTACTACAACTACTACTACTACTACTACTATTCCTTCTATAACTACTACTACTACCACTACTACTACTACTACTACTACTACTACTACTACTACTACTACTACTACTACTACTACTACTACTACTGTTACTACTTCTTCTACTACTTGGGTGGGTGGGGGGGGGGGCGTGGGCCCGAACCCAGCTGAGTCCTACCAAACACTTAACAGGTGGTAATAGTGGCTTCCCTCCTAACGTTAGGTTACAGCATTACGCTTAACGGGTCGGTGTCAGGAAATGGACGTCCGTGATGAATCTCTGTGCTTAAATAATATAAATATCACTTCAGAGTATTGGCATAACACTGGAAAATCCAAATAAATTTTGTTCATTAAAGGCGATCAACAACTAAGTACCTACTAAGTGTCCACGTTAGACCACGTATTTGGCAAAACCAAATTCAGCCATGGGTGGGGAACGTGATGGGATCATGAAAAAGTCAGAAAAGGGCCCTCAGATTATCATTTAACTAGTTTATCATCATCAATATTTCAATAAACGAAGTCACTACTCGGGGATGTGTCGTATCGCCTTTGCGATAAATGGTGCGCATTTACATCTGATAAGGTTCGTAACCAGTGTCACATTGCAATAAAAATATACCCCATGGAGAGAAATTACGTAACATCCGGTATGCATGTAAGGGTTTACTGTCTGCCAGAACAAAAGCGAAAACGCCCTAATTGGAACATTACTACACAGGCTACACTCGTCCAGCTTGTGTACTAGTATCGCCATATCACGGTCTCCCCATATCACTTCATGTCATTAACCAGTATATATAGAGGCCCTTATTTAAGTAGTTACAACAATACATTTCGTGTTTAAAATTCTGATTTATGGTTTTATACACATAAAAATAAGCATGACATAAGAGAAGATCTTTTGTATCTTTTGTTTAGTTCGGTAGTTTTATGTTAATATCAAAGAACATGACTTGTGTCTTGTACACATTTTCAAGTGTTGTAAGGTTTACCTGTTCAGGATGTACCTATTATGAAAGAATACTGCTAAAATCAATCAATCAATACAAATAAAACAATTTCCCCATCATTCTGTAAAATTGAATTGAATCGTAAAGGAAATTATGCGATTTCAAAAGAAGTTGTAAAATTGTGAATGGACATAATAAAAGAAGTCAAGTGGGCAATCTTTCTATATCGATGTCTTTAATTCGAATGTTTCCATTTCTTTTTTTCAGTATTATTAAAAACTTAAACGACTTCAGTGAGTCTGCAGGTAGTGTTTTAAGATCGACAACTACTACTACAACCTCAATAAGATGATGTAAGTAAAAAAACAATGTGATAAAAAATTAAACAAAATGATTATAAACAACAGCATCTACAAGAATAAGAAAAAAATATAAACAACTTTTACTACTACCACCATCACTACTACTACTACTACTACTACTACTACTACTACTACTACTACTACAAGAACAACAACAAAAACTACTACTACTAATACTACTACTACTACTACTACTACGACTACTACTACTACTACTACTACTACTACTACTAGTACTTCTACTACTACTACTACTACTACTACTACTACTACTACTACTACAACTACTACTACTACTACAAGAACAACAACAAAAACTACTACTAATACTACTACTACGACTGCTACTAGTACTACTATTTATACTAGTATTGCTACTACTTTTACTACTATTATTACTAAAATAAATAGGTGCGATACATATATTAAAAATGCGCATTGACGAAACATCTTTTAAGTGCTGGTTATTTCTTCTAATTTACACCAAAATATTGTAGCAATTACATGGTTTTGACACATCAAAACAAGTAAATGGATAGTTTTTTTATTTTATCGTTTGTGTCTTCTGTGTCAGAACGAATTTTCTTGTTTGTTTGCCAGATTGAACAAATACATAGCTTTATTTATTCAATAACACTAGGGGGACGGGAAGTCACTCCATTTTACTCGCAGAAACACGAAGTGCCGCTTTTTCACCGGTCGATCTACGCGAAGTCACTATATTTTACTCGCAAACGGGAAGTGCCTCTTTTTTAAAGTGACTCCAATTTTCTGGAGTGACAGCGCATTCTACGCGAAGTCACTGTTTTTTTCAAATACTCCACACTTCGTGTTTTTTCGACCTTTTTTTAAAAATCTGTACTGCATGTTGATATCTGTTCTAGTTAACACCAATGTAGTCCCCAAAAAGAGACAAAGCAAACTATGCATAAGGTATCTCATCTATGCCTTAATCAGATCAATTCTGAAAACATCATTTAACTTCTTTATATGGTAAAACGTTGATCATTCAAATCTTTATAGCTCTGGTCAGGAATATCCAGTTTTGATAACTGGGTACGAACCATGTTTAGTCCAAATACTAAAATGCGTATAAACTATAATATCCTTCATATACATGCGACAGAACACTGTATAGATAGCAGGGATTTAACGAATTAAAGAACAGTGTTGACATGGTTTTATAATAACTCTTTAGTACTTAAAATTTCTAATAATGCTTGTACTAGCAATCCCTACGTGATATCTTTAAACAATAGCTGGGTCAAAACTCCGCTTTCAGTTCGATTTCCTGTGCCATCATCGTTTAAACATATGTTGAGACATAGAACTATTCCGATACAAGCATGTGGTCTTCTTCGTTCTTTTTCTTGTTTCTTTTAGATTATCTATTTACTTATGGGCTACATTCCTTCTTCGCGTGTTATCGACTGATGTTTTCCAAAATCACACCAATTTCCCGTTTTAACGCACATGTATGTGCCCTGGCCCGAGATGTATAACCAGTTTTCACTTAAAGTCCTTACTTTTACAGTTGTTAGTTATTGTCGAAACAAACCGTGCTTCCTTTGAGTAGGTCCAAGACTGTTTACATAATTATTATTCATAAATCACGTGGAAGCTTTTCTATCTAAGCTATTTTCCGATCAAAGACCTGAACTTATTGGTAAGGTCGTAAGATAAATGTCTGAAATAATCAACTTCCTTAAATTCGTTAAAGGTGTTGTTTCTGTCAAATATCAACACATCCCACTGCCATCATGTGGCCATAGATTCCAGAGGACTAAGTTAAGGGTCCCTTTAACCGATGATGGCCTTATTTTTACGATAAAGGGGGGTACGTGGTAAACATATCTAGCTGTCGGACTAATAATATGCACAACGCCTAATGTCGAGCTATATTAAGACCAAACAAGGAGGAAGTGACTGATGCTTGAGTGAACACTGCAGGTAATCGGATCAGGCGTTTAAACCAATCGTCGGCAAATCACGTTATACTGTCTGTATGAATTGTTTACACATTTTAACACCTACACTGTAAGTTTAAAACTATATTATCCGGTGTATGAGCCCAATTCTCTCTTTTACTGACAGACAGTTCTATGGCAGTAGCTGTTGGGTTGTCTCAGTTAGTATGTAATGTCTCGTCCTGCTGTTTTTTGTCAAGATTCATTTAACTTGTTTGCCCTATTAGGGATTTTCATCCACATATTACACTTTGTAATTTACAGAAAAACAAGGAGAGCTTTATTATATTTTGCCTCCCTGCTCACAATTATCTTACCTGTGCAGTATTGCGGTCGTAAAATATCTCATAAAATATTTTGTCATAGGATTGTAACGTACATATTTTCTTTTGACTTCAATTTTGTCTAATTTTAAACAGGTTATAACATCACAGTACACTCATTCCTTGGTAAAATATCCCTTGTTCAAGTCAATAATTTCTTCGACTGTTATTTCACTTTCTCCATCCAAAACAATAATTCCCTTTTTTCGAATACAACGTGGAATTACTTTTAAATGTAAAGCAAGTAGATGCTGAACCTCCAACTGAAGAGTATAACAAATATGGTAAAGATGCTGGAAGTTGGGGGTTGGACTACCTATGCGTCAATAAATAGAGCCACAAATACGCATTATTATCAAATGAAGAAAACAGACAATAAACATACATTAGCGAAATAAACACAATTATTTTTTTATTAAGAAGTTTTTTTACAATGATTTGCTGGCACAATGTTACATGCAACTTCCAACTGAACCTTTATGGTCGTGGGTTTCATCCAAGTTTACTATCTGGTCCAAGTTGGGTCATTTTGTTTTGGTCAGACTTTTGCGCCATATACTTACAGTTTTGATTTCTTTGTACAGAGTTCATTGTTTCATGGACAATTATGTCATTTAACAAACATTTACACTTTTGTGTAAAGGAGGCAACATAAAACAAATCAGTTTATTTTAGACAAGTCACTGAAAGATGTCCGATTGCCTTTCTAAGTCATTATCTATTTTCGTTTGTTTTCTAGCATCACACAAGGCGTAAATTGCTAGCTTTCTGATTGAAAATAAAGACAACATCTTTTGACCCGTTTATTTTTTATTTGAATGTCAACGGATGTTTTTCAAAAAGCAATAATGAAGAATTCTTTCTAGGTTGGTTTGAAACTTAATACGTTGTTAAATGTGCGTGTATTTTATTATTTAATATCTCGAAATCTATGACTGAATACAAAATATACAGTACGTAGCTTTTAGACAACGAGAGCGTTCTTTTTTCAGATATATGTCGACAAACGGCAGCCTGGATTTTTTTGTTTTGCTTCAAGCGTCACAAGCTAAATGTACTCTTCCTATATGTCACCATTTTTCCGACACACTTTAATAAACACATGCAATCTTAAATGAATAGAAATGGTTTCTAAACGAATGA
The DNA here is from genome assembly GCA_007844125.1 of Sinonovacula constricta. NCBI lineage: Eukaryota > Metazoa > Mollusca > Bivalvia > Cardiida > Solecurtidae > Sinonovacula > Sinonovacula constricta. Next base: position 20,272,996 of record CM017561.1, read on the forward strand.
GAAATAAAAACATATATATTCACGAAAGTTCGATTTCAAATAGTACAACAACGGTATTCTGTAAAGTTTTGCGTTTTGATGGGGGAAAGCAGATCGGAGACTCTGTTGGTGACACAATCTACGTACGGAACAGCCGCAATGTCTAGGACGAGAATATATGAGTGGTACAACACCTTTAAAGATGACCCTACGTCTGAGCCCACCGACCTTCCGAGGACTGGACGTCCGAGTGTAAAGGCAGAAAAGGCACACGAAATTGAAGCATTATTGAGATCTGACATGAGATTCACTGTACGTGATATTGCTCTGAAAACTTGACTTGGATCCGCTTCAGTTCATGACATCATCATAATTGAATGAAATATGACAAAAGTATGTGCCCGCTGGGTCCCCCGCCTACTGACCAGCCAGCAAAAGCTGCAGCGAGTCGTCGATAGCAGGGCCTTCTTGAAACAGTACAGACAATTGGGGGACAGGTTCTTGGAATCCATCATCACAGCTGATGAAACCTGGGGTAGTGTATATAATCCCGAAACCAAACGAGACAGTTCTGTATGGAAAACCCCTAATTCGCCATCACATGTAAAAGCTATGGTAAAAACCTCTGCCAAAAGCTGATGTTCATAGTCTTTTTCGACATGAGGGGAGTCATTCTCTGCCACGCAGTGCCAACTGGAATGACAGTGACAGCGCAGTACTACTCAAAGGTATAGTGTCACATTTTAACTATTTTTATATTAATATTTGTTACTTATACTGTTAAAGAAACTGTCGTTTTATAAGTAATATTACTTCACGTTTTGCATGCAGATGGTTGCATAGAAGCAAACATTTTCTCGTTGCAGGTGCTCCGATGTGATCTGATTTGGGCGGTGAAAAGGAAGAAGAGACCAGAGAAAGACGGCATATTCTTCCTGCATCACGACAACGCCACGCCCCATCCATCATCTGTCACAAGGAGGGTGCTTGCTGAGAGAAGAATTGGTACCATAGCCCACCCACCGTATTCCCCTGACCTAGCGCATTGTGACTTGTGGCTGTTTCCTACAATTAAGCGTGACTTATATTCTTATTCTTGCGTGGCCACCGCTTCGACGGCGTCGAGGACCTGCCCGTTGTTGTCAGGGAGTGCGTTCGAAGAATTTCATCAGGGGACTTTAAAAACTGCTTCAACTCATGGGTACACAGACATCAGAAATGTGTTAAGTACAGGGGGAGTATTTTGAAAAGAATTGAACATTTCAGACTGTTGCAAATGTGAACCATTCGTTCAGTACACCCAGGTGCCCCGCTGACGTCGACCTAGCGTTACTATGGTGACAACAGATTCTACGCAGCTGACAGTTATATCAAAAGCCTATGTTTAATCAATGCAATATACTTACATCTATATTCATGGAGAAAATCATAGAAAAAAATCAATAAACAAAAACAATACGGCAATTGTCCCGAAACTTTTCGAACATCCCTCGTAATACAGGTTGTGTAATATATAAAGCAGGAAAGGCGTTAACTCAAGCTTAATTTAGATAATTAAGCACATATTGCATAACTAATAGCGTCTGTTCATGTCCTCTTCAGATAATATCCGAGTACAAATTGCGTTTTCCTGGCAGCTTAGGTGGGATTACGGTCCTGTTATTGTCTTGTCGTTCAGCAGATTTTGGATCCATTGTCACCACAGTGGAACGATTTGCCTTGTTTGGTAGTGAGTAGAGGTCGTCTGTGTAGATGGGAAAACGAAGAGACTTAAGATAAAGTACGATTTTCCTTACAATTTAAATGGCTATTATTGAAATGCAATATTATAAAAGAAGGATAAATGTCAATTTAAATGGCTATACAGCTTGTCTGCATATCAGTTCATTGTATCTGTTTTGACTCGCGATGCATGTGCTTACTGTAAGTTGTCTCTCTGGCGGGATTTTTATGTTTACAATGTTTGTTTGATAGAAATAACTTTCAGGAAGTGCGGACTTGGAGCGCTCCACAAACCAGGTTTAAGCACCCAAGTCCGCCCTTTTGCTGACTGACCATTACAACGCGGTAGCTGATAGTTTTTCCTTTTGTGTGTTATGTCTCGTCTTTGTGTTTTTGTCACATTTACATTTACCCTGTTTGCCTTTGTCTAGAGGAACTTTAGATTTGAATATCTGTGGAAATTTTGATAGGACCTTTTCTATTTACCTATTGCGAATAATGCAAATACTCACTTTATTTACTTGAATGTGTACGGTCCTTTTACAACGTTGTTGAGTAGATTATTTATCAATATCATATATGTATATGTGTGCTCATGGTAGAAACTATTCATATAAATCGAGGCACGTTTACAGAAACTAATGTGAGTACAACTCATTTTTATATGCTGATATATTGTTCCATCTATTAAAATAAAAAAATGTATCTTTGTAACAATTATAGTTCAATGCAAAAGGTATCTGTATGAAATAAAATCTCGTTAAAAAAAATTACCATTGTTTTTCATTTCTTCTTCATTTTCCTCGGTATGTGCGTTAGTCGAGGTTCGTATGCTTTCATCTATATCTGTCACAATTGCATAATCGTTATGAATACAGTTAATACTTAGTATGTAGGTACCTGGTGTGGGCCAAAATAACATACACACACAAAACAACAACAAATAAGCCTTGTTTTCCGAGAATTCCCTTGTGCAGTTAACAGGAAGCTTAGGTTAAGTTCGTGTTTCCAATATTTATATGCAAAAATCCATTAGTTTAAGAGGATTAATAGTATGCAATATTCAACGTCTAGCATTTATGGAACCTAATTAAACCCAGGAGCCTAGCCCATGTCTACCGGTTACCATAAATGATAGTATTGTAGACAAATCACTCTTCTTTTAATAATAATTCAATAGATAAGATATACTCCACTTCGAACTATAGTTTAGCAAAGTATAATAAAAATATAAAGATTGTATACTTACCGTCTGCAGATATGTAATTCTCGTTCTCTGTCATGTCTATGTTTTCGGCTAAAGTGCCTGACTGTTTTGCTTTTCCACTAAAATGTAAGACAATATCAACTCGTGTAGCGGATTCTTTTTGAATCTTATTAGTTTCTTTATTTAACGGATTCAAGAAGGGTAAATTAGTTTTACAGTTAAACAATTAGATTACAATCAAAACGCATTAAAACGCACAATAGATAAGCAACAATATTGCCGCCTGTGTATATTTACAAAATATATACGCAATAGTTAAATGCTATTTTACACTAAAAAAGTTTCACAAGGATATGTATTTGGACAATTAGCATAATTGCAAAGTCGTATTGGCCTCGTCAAATACATGCTACACTATATAAAAAAGTCGACTAAAACATTTGTTTTTCCGCCAGTGGATAAGGAAGATTCAATCAAACCTACTGAAAAAGGATAAACCTTTTAAAATTCTCTTAAACTTAATCAAATTTATTTAGATAACAATATCCAATTTTGTTTAACACACATGCCTATTTATCTGCGAGCCCATAGCCCACATACTTGGTGGGTATAACAGCTAGAGCCCTTGTTAAATAAAAAATATAACAGCAATAAAATCAGTAATAATATAATGTGTCAGGACATGGTTGGTAGGATAGATTCCCATAAAGGGCCCTTTAAACATCACCATCAGATGAGACTTTTGACCAATGTTACTTATGTAATGACACGGCTAGTAGCGTGCAGTCCCTTTAGGAACCCCCAAAAGTGACATCCATCTATCTCTGTGTGCGTATACTGCACTATCCCATACTCTTTTGTATTGTCCAAAACAAACATGCATTTACATAACAATGAGTAACATGTTCATAACTTCCTAACCAATATTGATATAACCCAACATCTGTAATATCGCATGTTGACAGCTAGTATAAACAACTTTTTGTGTAAACAAAAACAGAGCTACTAACATAATGTATAATCTTGGAGATTTTTCTGTACAGCTGAAGAAAACCTACGCTTGACTGTATCAATCCAGAGTTAGCATAATTGCAATATTAAGACTCAATATCCCACTATAATATTTAACCACCTTTACGCTTCAATTGTCGATGTAATAAGGATTTTAACACTTTTGCATAAACGTTTAACGCTCAATTGCCCCGAGGGATGGATGTGGGGGGGATTAATCTATTTTCAAAAGATCTTACCGTCTTTTACATACAAAGACAACAATGACAGCAAGTACAATGACGACTAGTCCTCCACCGCCCCCAACTGCTGCGGATATGATAGTCGTTTCGTCCAGAGACCGGTCCTCCTGATTCTGCATCTGAATCCTACTGTCCGTATTTGACGCGGAATGTGTGGTGTTGGTAGACGTTGTTGCGAATATTCTTGCGAATATTCTTGTCGTAAGGAGCGATGTTGTTGACTCTTTTGATGGACTGGTCATTTGTGTGATAATTGTTGGTGGATACACTTCCCCGGTGGTAACTGAAAAAAATAGAGTTATGATCGCATGTTAAAATCAAGGAAAGGTTAACACTGTACATCTAATAAGAACATAAAACAGTGGTCAACATAGCAATAATTTCTTAGATAAAGTAGTTGTTTGCTAAGTATTTAGGCATGATAATTTGTCTATTAGATACTTTTGATATTATCATTATCATAATAATATAATAAAAAGCAGTTTAAGTGAAAATTAATTAACTAAATTAATTGCTTTTTAAAAAATTTATTAAACATGTTTTGTGCTACATATCATCTGTCTGTCTGTCTGTCTGTCCGTCCGTCCATCCATCCATCCATCCATCCATCCATCCATCCATCCATCCATCCATCCATCCATCCATCCTTCCATCTATCTATCTATCTATCTATCTATCTATCTATCTATCTATCTATCTATCTATCTATCTATCTATCTATCTATCTATCTATCTATCTATCTATCTATCTATCTATCTAAGAGAGAGAGAGCGAGAGAGAGAGAGAGAGAGACAGGCAGAGAGACAGACAGATAGATAGATAGATAATTATATTTATATCAATATAAATGTAAATATAAATAAATAAATAAATAAGTGTGTGTGTGTGTGTTCAGTAGAACGCTCATAATCAACTTGCATTGCTTTTGGCCTTTAATTGGTTTCTTTGTGGATAGGAAGCAATAGTATGTAACATGTTCTTACTGCATGACTCAATACATACTTAGAACTAGTTTATTTAAGCGTCAGCTAATCCACATGGATTTAATCGCGACAACATCACGTGTCCCAAACGTGACTTAAACGGAAGATATACCAAAGTTTCTAAATTGGTCTTCTTTACAAGTTACATAATTGTGGGTGCCTTTTTTCCATGAGTTTGTTGAATGGTTCTAATTTAGTAAGTTTAAGACTCTATCGTGTTTGTCTTATAATGCACGTGAATTTCATATCCTAAACATTGTTTATTTTTTGGTTACTGTCCATCATCTTTAATCATGCCGGGACACGACTAAACAATTCCACCCGTTGAACTTATTGTACATATGGTAATGAAAGTCCCGGCTGATAGAGTAAAACGTTCACATAAGTAGGGTCATTTGGTACTGAGGTGTGTGTGTGGGGGGATTGGTTGGTACTAGACTACTAGCAGACCGCTTATAATCAAGTTTGCATTGTATTTGACATTTAATGGGTTTCTTTGTGGATAGGGAGCATTAACATATATCATGTACTTACGGCATGATCCATCGTCTTTGTTACAAAGACTACACTCATCGCACTGGTATTGACATGCTGGTCCGTAGTACCCATCTACACAGCTTAGACAGTTGTCGAAGGTATCGATACAGCTGGTACAATTAGCATTGCAATTGTTGCACGCCTCTCTTCCTATAACAAATCCATCAGCACAACCATACGTGCAATTGTCCCTTGTACAGATGCCGTCTGTACAATGTGAGCATGAATACTGACAAGCCGGTCCATAGTTACCATCCTTACACTCTAGACAGTTATTGCTAGTTTGAGTACAGGTCTTGCAGTTTACATCGCATTCGCTGCACAAACTACCAGAGTCAAAGTATCCTTCTCTGCAGCCATATGTACAGATTCCACTGTCTTTATTACATGCCTTATTCAAACACAATTCGTTGCAGTTTTTTTCACATGACAAACCAAAGTATCCTTCAACACAGGTGTAACATACTCCAGAGTTGTAACAGGAAGTACAGTTTACAGGACAGGTGTGACATGAACCAGATTCCAGATAACTCCCCACATTACATGTCACACATGTGTCGTTGGTGCATGAAGTACATGCTCCAGAACATGTACTTTGGACACATTTAAAGCCTGGAAATATAGCCATAAACATTTAATAAGTCGAATATTGAACATATGACTTTGATTTATTAAATACATTTTTAGAAACTAAGACTATGGTCACATCTACACACTTCATAGAAAACCTCAGCATAACACAACACTTACGCCAATGGTATAACGCTCAAAATGTTTGTGTGGAACATAAATGTGTTTTGAGTTGAATATAATAAAATATGTTAACGGTTGAAATACATGTACTGTGTCCCTTAACTTTACACCAGAATGTTTCTAATAAGTTCTTTAAAGTAGACATTCTGTACTTGTTCATCCAAAAAATGGCAATGTGTTATGAGAATTCTAACAAACAATCAAATGCGACCACGAACCTCCTTGAATTACTCATAGGCAAATTAAATATATAAATAACAATAAAGCTCTGGGGCAAGATATACCAAAGTGAATCGAGAAAAATATAAAAGTTTTTGGAAAATTATCTTAGGGCAGGTGTTGATATTTTCTTGAATTATTTAAACATGCTAGTTAAATGCTTCCTGCTAGGATGCGTCACATTTAAAACGGTAGATGTATAACATTTGGTTGAAGTTTCTTTTACTCCCATCTCTGCATCCCATCAAAAGGTATAGCTTAATTTCGCAAATGTGTGTCATGTACGTGAACAAATAACAGAAAAACAACAACAAAAGAAACAACAACAGAAAAACAACAGAAAAAACAACAACAAACAAACAACAGCAACAACAACAAAAAGAACACCAACAACAGTTACAAATAAGATTATTGCTTTTTCTGTTGACTTATTTTCAAAACTTGCAAACTAGAAACTAGAAAACATGCAATACATACCAGTATTTAAGTTGTACTTACCCACTAGCAAGAAGATGAACAGCAGCAGCACCAAGTTATTCGCTTCAAACCTGTTGAAACATGCTAATCAATGTGAATTAAACATAAAACTATAGCTTATTCAGCATATCAAATACAGAGCAAGGCAGAATTATAAGTTAACTATAATAACCGAAAAATCAACAATGCAAAATTATTTATGACATCGATTTAAAAAGAAATAAAATATTATATATCGACTTAAAACATGTCGAGACTCCCTATTAAGCAAATTTAAACAATGTGCATCGCACACCCTGGACAATCCTCAAATCTCTACACTGTAGATCTTACCTTAAACTTAGCCTTTAAACGATGTGTTAACGAAATAATATAAACTTTGTACTTACATTATCCTTATTGTCTTTCCCTTCTTAAAGTCTCCAATATTAATGTTACCTCTTAACACATAAACAAATTGTTTAATACTACACACCCTTGAAAATACACAGTAAGATCTTGTGAAGAGGAAGTAAACGACACATATTCTTTGTATATTTACTGTGCGTTGATATTTTCAGTGTGTTTAAAACAGTCTGCACTTTCCTCATCACTGACTTAAAATAGCGTCTTCTTTCAAACATACCCGACACACCTGCTACCGTCGGGGTTCAATAAATCTACATCTTTTTATCTGTTGGGTAGGGTTATAAATAAATGACGCAAGTTTCTTTTGTAAAACGCATTTAAAAGACAAAAGAGTATCATTTGGGAAAACATATTTTGCACATAAAGGTACCGGTAGTGTTTAATCTTAATTCTTATACGCACGTGGAATGTGCGTTAGAATCGTATGAGCTTTATATTGGATACGTTGACATGCCTATAACGGATAAGCACCTTATTAAACTGGTCCGCCTGTGTAGGTGTTTTCATAATACGACGATCTAACCAGGAAGACGATTTCAACATTAGTATTGTATATTATCCATGCCTTGATAGTGACTCACCTCGTGCTACCTCATATGGTATTTATATATCCCAACTTACAAACGTTGCACCAGTTTGTATTATTAACGTAGAAGATTTCAATGATAAAGTTTGCCACTTTAAATTTGTTAAAACAAGGCTCCAAAAAGAAAGATATTTATTTTTTTAAATATTGTAGTAGTGATTTTATTGCTTTGAAATATAATAGCAGTATGAAAACACTATTGCAGCAAGGCATCAGTCTGCATGCATTTAATTGATATATCCTATTTAAGATAAACAATCAAGGTTCTCAATAATTATTGGACTTTATAACACAACTTTTCAGGAAACTTATGCCAATTGGTACAATCTGGGAATCCTTCGTTGACCCTTTACAGTCAAGAATTAGCCTTTATTTTAAATTTCCTCTGTGACTGGACAGGTCGATGAGATTCCATGACTACGATCACTTTAAACCATGATTTGGAAGTTTCTGTTTGAACTTCTCTTCTTCTTTAAAGCCGTACTCTATATAGACGAGACAACTTAACAGTATCCATTTACTTTACGTGAAATTGCACAGTAGCTATAACTTGGGGAGTTGTGTGTGCTTTTTATTACTTGATATGTCATAAATCTTCGGTTTATAATAAATTTACATTTCGATGTCATTACCTAAAATTACAATTCATTTTGTTTGACTGGTTCAAATACTTTCTAAAATTCGATAATTTTCTGCATGCTTTAAAATTGCCATTTTGAATTTGTCAAAATGCGTCACTGCATTTCTATCGTCATTTACTTGTTCTTACCTGGGCTGTTTTTTATTTCAAACGAAAGTCAATATGTACTCGTTATATTTTTAATGCGGGCATGCGCTAGAGGTGTGACAGTTGGCGACCTTCACACTTGCACTAGAAAAGTCATTTTGATCGATACTGGCTTTAATAACATAGATAGGCTGCTGTCGATATTCGCATTTAGTGCAAATTAGCGGTCGTTTGAGTCACTTGGTTGTGTTTGTTTCGATTTGCTTAAGTAACGTATTAAATGCAGCCATCGTTTATGCTTGAAAAATAAATGCATCGATTATTCTTTTATATTTAAAATTGCCATAGTTTATACATTTTAATTGGTTTATTGCCAGTTATCAAACTCATTTCACATACAAACAATCACGAGACTATCGGCAATATACGATGGAATTTTTAGAATATATCGACATTATCTGCATTCTTTATACGAATTCCAAACGAAAGTGTATCACGCTTGAAGAACGGGTCAGCGCCGTCAATATGCTTGGCGATGGAAAGAGTTCGAGGGTCATCGTATCAGAACTTAACATTGGCAGAACCCTGTTCCAGAACATCGCCAAGAGAGCAAGAGAAAAAATGGAAGAGTTTGAAACATGCAATTTAAAAATGAAGAGACAATGGCGATCAACATCGAATGACGAAATCATTGATCTATGCTACCGCTGGTTCTTCAGTGCCACATCCAGACAAGTGTCAGTGTCAGGTCCTCTTCTGAGAGAAAAGGCACTTAAATTCAGTAGTAACCTTGGACACGACTTTTTGTGTTTTCATTTAATTGCAATTCTTTAAAGCGAAAACAAACACAAGGTACAATTAGCTAAGTATTAATGTAAACATTCAATACAAAAATAAATTAAACAGTCAATTCAAACACCTTACATAATTTCCAAATCCAAAGAAAATTTATCGCTGATGTCAGGTTGTGTATTAAGCAGTCAATTTGGGGCCGTACATTGGGTGGCTGCTTAATACCAGTTTGACTGTACATAATATTTTTTAAACATATTTATATAAAATATCTGCTTCAATTAGACTGACGAACAGGCTGGTAAGAATACATGTACTTTAACTAAAACACTCGCTGTCTTAAATAATAAACCGTAAACAGAGCATTATAATTGTCATAGAACACTTTCATTGTTAAAGCAAAACAAACAAAAATCTAATTGATTTTTGTTATTCATCTCTTGATACAAAATATTTATAGCAAATACTGCATACTTAAATCTGTATTTGCATACAATGCGCACATGTCACAGTAGAAAATGTATGAGGCTTGTTGAACAATCCAGTTTTAGCGTTATTCGCTTAATGTTGTCTGCATCTATGTAGACTGTCCATGTTATTTCTCACAAAACACACCCATCAGAACACATTGACATAGGTTCCACGCCTCGTTCCTGCAATGTGTGTCTGTTGCATAGCATGATGTGTCTTCTCGCCAGATGGATCAGGAGTAGTAGACCTTGTTTCCATGGTTAGTTTTGTGTCTGCTTTATTAAGGCTCGAATATAAGTGACCTGTAACAAGATTTTAAACTTTTAAAAAATTTACCATTCCGATGTAAACGTTAAAATTGAAATGCTTCCTTTTGCAAGATTGTTGGACACTTTGTCCTTAAAAGCCCGAAAGTAATTACTCTTTCTCAAAACGCTGTCAAAAATAAATATTATAACAAAAACATGACTTCATGCTTATGGTTATTATAAATATCCAAAATGTTATATGTTATAAACATATAAACACGCGCTTAAACTAGAATATACAAATACATTTTTGGATAATGCAGGTTACAAACCTGATGTCCTATAGTTTAGTACATTAGGCTTTCTATCGTTCTTAAAATGTTAAATAATAAAACTGACAAACTTACCGTCTTCTTCTCTAGTCTCGATTTCCAGAGTCGTGTAATCTACGTAAAAATTAAATACAACATTTGTGTGTGAACGTAAATGATCCTTAACTTTAACCATAAATGGTATTTGGTCGTAGTAACGATGTACTTATACTAACGTATTATTGTAATGAATGAAACTCGCTTTCTTAGACTTTCGAATCTGTTTCAAAAGCCAAGTGTGTTATTTGTGTTATTTTTAAGCTAATGATATTATCTATAATTGCGACATATCTTGTTCATAATATTCATTTACTAATCAAATGATGTAATAATTTATATGAATATAATATAAACTTTTTTTCTACCTTGCGACACACCGTCTAATTCTCTCACTTGACAAACGTGTTCGTTTGTCTGCTTGGTTTCCGATCTAAAACACAAAACAGACTGATATGCAAACATATAAGTGCTCTTACATATCAAACTTTTTATGTTTATCATCAAAGAAATATGCCTTGTTCTCTGTCAGCATTTACCTAAGAATAATCATAAACATGAATTGAAACGAGTGAGTCGTATATTATTAAAGGTACATTTTATTGGAAATGTCTAATGATGTTGAAAATATCAAATTTAGCTTAACAGGTGGCAACGTCAAAATGAGATTGATTTTCCATGGTCACTTACAAAATTGTATCTGACACATGGAACAGAACAATTATCTCAGTTGGCTAATATTTTCGTTTGTTTGCTTGATTTTCAATCTAAAACAAGACTCTAATATATCAAATGTTTTCTATCTATCACTACTTAAATCATACCATCTGCCGACATTCATTTAGCTAGGAATAATCAAACTACGATTTACAATGAGTGAGTCATATAGTAAAAAAGATATACATGTTTGGGGTATACCTAAACACGTTAAATATTGATTGAAAACTGACTAAGCCAAATTGAAATTGATCATGCATGATCACTATTAAGAGGGTATTCGACAATTAGAGCAAAAATTCGAAATATTGTACGCATCGTCTGAAAACAACAGAGGTAAATGAAATGAGAAAATTTAGCTAATCGTCCGATATCATCCTTCAATATAAGAAAGACCTGCAAACATGCTAGAAACAAATGATACATTATCTTAAATGAATTAAAAAATTCTTAACACGACGAGAAAAGTCAGACCATCTGCATCAAGTGTGACTTATTAATTTATAACGGCCATCTGTGTTATAGCACTGTACACTATAAAACTTCAATCAATGTATGATTCTTTCTACTGTGATCTTGGTGTGATCGTGGGGTTAGAAGTAGACTGCAGAGAAAGCAGTTTTCAAGTCTTTGAACACAATTTTGTTGCAGAATTTCATTTGAAAAAAAATCACTAAAATAACGACAACGAACATCAAAGCAATAGTGACTAGAAAATTGAAACAAAGAAGTGCCACGTAGATATTTGAAAAATGTTGATAATTCTTAATTCTTTATGAAAATCTCTACTGTGGGTTTTTTAAGACGCTAGAAACTATCAATATTACTGTGACAAACAATACATTACAAACAACAATAAATGCCTTTTAACCATTAACGGACATACCGAGAATTAACAATAGAGACCTGATTTATTTTCTTTACAAGGACAACACCAACTGCTAACATTGCAGCCATCAAAGACGAGATTATATAAACGCATTTAACTTTATACAAATACACATTTTTATACCTTTTTTCCCAAAGGATCTTACCGTCGTTTACATACGATGACAACACTGACGACAATTACAATGAGGACTAGTCCTCCACCGCCCCCAGCTGCTGCGGAAATGATAGTCCTGTGGTCCAGAGGCGGTTCCTCCTGGTTCTGTATCAGAATCTTACTGTCCGTATTTGTCGCAGACTGTGAGATGTTGGTAGACGTTGTTGTGTATATTCTTGTCGTAAGGAGCGATGTTTTTGACTCTTTTGATGGACTGGTCATTTGTGTGATAAGTGTTGGTGGATACACTTTCTCGGTGGTAACTATGAGCAAATACAGAGTTACGATCGCATGTATTAAAATCAAGGAAAAGTTTAAACTGTACAAGAGTCTAATCTATATAGTAATTGTTTGCAAACTATTTAGGCATGATAATTTGTCTTTAATTTATATTAGATATTTTTTATATTAACATTATCATAATAATATAATAAAAAGCAGCTTAAGTGAAAATTAATTAATTAAAATAAATTATTAAATAAATTGCTTTTTATTAACCTTTATTAACTTATTTAACAGGTTTTGGGTTACATATTTAATAACTTGCAAAGCAAATACATATGTTCTGTAAATATTAACATTGTATTGAATTACTAAACAATAGGCTATATCCATCCATCCATCATTCATCCAACCATCCTTCCAGGCAAACAGGCAGGAAAGCAGGCAGGCAGACAGGCATGAAGGCAGGCAGGCAGGCAGGCAGGCAGACAGACAGACAGACAGACAGACAGACAGACAGACAGATAGATAGATAGATAATAAGAAAGATAGATATACAGCCTATTGTTTAGTAATTATATATATAATATATATAAATATAAATAAGTAAATAAATAAATAAATAAATTGTGTGTGTGTCTTCAGCAGAACGCTTAAAATCAACTTTGCACTGATTTTGGCCTTTAATTGTTTTCTTCGTCGATAAGAAGCAATAGCATGTAACATGTTCTTACTGCATTTCTCATTACATACTTAGAACTAGTTTATTTAAGGGTCAGAACATCCACACTGATTCTATCGCGACCCCGTTATGTTGCCCAAACGTGAATTAAAGGGAGGTTTGCAAAAGTTTCTAAAGAGGCACTTTAATAAGGTACATAATTGTGGGTTCCTTTTTCCTATGAGATTGTTGAATGGTTCTAATTTAGTATGTTTTAGACCCTATAATGTATGTCTCATAATGCATGTGAATTTCCCATTTTAAACATTGTTTTTTTTTTATAGTAAAGTTACTGCCCATCATCTTTAATCATGCCGGGGCCTGACTAAACAATTCCGACCGTTGAACTTATTGTACATATGGTGAGGACATCCCCGGCTGATAGAGTAAAACGTTCACATTAGTAGGGTTATTTGGTGCTGAGGTGTGTGTGTGTGTGTGGGGGGGTGTAATTGGTTGGTACTAGATGACTAGCAGACCGCTCATAATCAACTTTGCATTGGTTTTGGCAATTAATGGGTTTCTTTGTGAAAAGGGAGCATTAACGTGTATTATGTACTTACGGCATGATCCATCGTCTTTGTTACAAGGACTACACTCATCGCACAGGAATTGACATGCTGGTCCGTAGTACCCATATACACAGCTGTGACAGTTGTCGAAGGTATCGGTACAGCTCGTACAATCGACACTACACTTGTTGCATGTCTCTGTTCCTATAACAAATCCATCAACACAACCATACGTGCAATTGTCCCTTGTACATATGCCGTCTGTACAATGTGAGCATGAATACTGACAAGTCGGTCCATAGTTACCATCCTTACACTCTAGACAGTTAATGCTTGTTTGAGTACACGTCTTGCAGTTTACATTGCATTTGATGCACAAACTACCAGAGTCAAAGTATCCTTCTATGCAGCCATATGAACAGATTCCACCGTCTTTATAACATGTCTTATTCAAACACAGTTCGTGACACTTTTTATCACATGACAAACCAAACCAAAATATCCTTCAACACAGGTGTAACATTCTCCAGAATTGTTGCAGGAAGTACATTGTACAGGACAGGTGTGACATGAACCATATTCCAGATAGCTCCCTGTATTACATGTCACACATGTGTCGTTGGTGCATGAAGTACATGCTTCAGAACATGTACCTTGAACACATTTAAAGCCTGGAAATATAACCATAAACATTCAATACGTCGAATATTGAGGTAAAAGGCTTAACATGTTTGTGTGGAACATAAATGTTTTTTTTTTATTTGAATTTAGTAAAGTGTATTAATGGTTAAACTACTGCATCCATTTACTCTACAACGGAATGTTACTAATAACTTCCTTCTTTAAACTAGACATTCTGTACTTATTCATACTAAAAATGACAAGGTGTTATTAGAATTCCAACAAACAATCGAATGCGACCTTGAATTTCCTTAAGATACTTATATGTAAGCTAAATATAAGCTATGTAACAATACTCTGAGGCCAGATATTTTAAAGCGCAACGAGATAAATGAAACCTTTTTGGAAAACTATCTTAGAGCTATTTTTGGAATTATTTAAAAAGGCTAGTTGAGTTCTCGTCTAGGGAAAAGAACAGTTAAGACGGTAGATGCATAACATTTGTCGAAGTTCCTTTTACCACCCCCACCCCCATCAAACAGGATAGCTAAATTTCGTGTGCCATAGACGTTAACACAAAAACAACAAACACAAAATAGTTACAAATGAATACAAATACTTTTTGCTATTTGAGTTGACTTGACTTATCTATAAAACTTTTATCAATAAAAAACATGCATTACATACCAGTGTTTAAGCTTTACTTACCGACTAGCCAGAAGATGAACAGCAGCAGCACCAAGTCGTTCGCTTCAAACCTGTTGAAACATGCTTGTCAATGTAAATTAAACATAAAACTTTATCGAAATCAGCATATCAAATACAGATCAAAGCAAAATTAAAAGTTAACTAAAATAAAATCAAAATCAACAATGTAAAATAATCTATGACATCCATTACAAAAACAACAACATTATCTGTCGCCTTAAAACATGTCGAAGCTCCCCATTAACTTATTTTTAAACAAAGTACATCGCACACTCCCGACACTCCTCACATCTCTGCACTGTAGATCTTACATGTACCTTAAACTTAGCTTTTAAACGATGTGTTAACAAAATAATATAAACTTTGTACTTACATTGTTGTTACTGTCTTTTCCTTCTTAAGGTCTTCAATATTTACGTTACCTCTTAACACATTAACACATTGATCAATACAACACCCCGTTGAAAATACACATTCTGTTGTTGCGAAGAGGAAGTAAACGACAAATATTATTTTTATGTTTACTGAGCTTTGATATTTACAGTATGTTTAAAACAGTCTGCACGTTCCGCTTCACTAACTTAAAATAGCGTCTTCTCTTGAAACACTACCAGGCGCACTTTCTACCGTCGGGGTTCAATAAATCTACATCATTTTATCAGCTGGGAAGTCTTATAAATAAATGACGCAAGTTTCTTTTTGTTAAACGCATTTTAAAAGACAAAAAGGTAGCAGTTGGGGAAATATATTTTGCACATTACAAACGTACCGGCAGTGTTTAATCTAAATTCTTTTACGCATTTGGAATGTGTGTTAGAAGCGTATGCGCTTAATATTGGATACGTTGACATGTCTAGAACGGATAGGCACCTTATTAAGCTGGTCCGCCTGGGTAAGTGTTTTCATAAATCGACGATCTGACAAGGAAGACGATGTCAACATTAGTATTGTAAATTATCCATACATTAAAAGTGACTCACCTCGTGCTACCTCCGATTGTATTTATATATCCCCATTTACAACTCTTAAACAATTTTGTATTAACGTAGAAGATTTCAATGATTAAGTGTGTTACTTTAAATTTGTTTAAACAGGACTCCAAAAATTAAAATAGTTATTTTTAAATATTGTATTAGTGTTGTTATTGCTTTACAATATAATAGCAGTATGAAAACACTCATGCAGCAAGACATCAGTCCTCATGCAATTAATCGATATATCTTATTTAAGATAAACAATCAAAGTTCCCAATAACTCTTTGACCTTATTACACAACTTATCAGGAAATTTATTGCTAATTGGTACAATCCGGGAATCCTTCGTTGACCCCTTTACAGTCAGGAATTAGCCTTTATTTTTAAATTTCACTGTGACCGGACAGGTCGATGAGATTCCATGACAACGATGACTTTAAACCATGATTTGGAAGTTACTGTTTTAACTTCTATTCTTTTTTACAGCCGTACTCTATATAGACGAGACAACTTAACAGTATCCATTTACTTTACGTGAAATTGCACAGTAGCTTAACTTGTGGGAGTTTTGTTTGTTTTTTAATTACTTGATATGTCATAATTCCTCGGTTTATAATACATTTACATTTCGATGTCATTACCTAAAATTACAATTCATTTTGTTTTACTGGTTCAGATACTTTCTAAAATTCAATAATTTTCTGCATATTTCAAAATTGTCATTTTGATTTTGTCAAAATGCGTCGCTGCATTTCTATCGTCATTTACTTGTTCTTACTTGGGTTGTTGTTTTTTCAAAATACTCTCTCTATCTCTCTCTCTTTCTCTCCCTCTTTTCTCTCTCTCTCTCTCTCTCTCTCTCTCTCTCTCTCTCTCTCTCTCTCTCTCTCTCTCTTGTAGAACACTGGGTAAGCGAGGCTTTTATCTCTTGAACATATTGTACATAAGTTTATATTGCATATATTCCGTTATTATTAGTGTGTATATTTATGTGCATATACTATTCTTTCATCAGTTTGCAACTCGCGTTGCAAGAGCTTGTTGTCAGTTCTTACTGTCAGGAAGTACGAGATTAGTCCACTCCACAAGCTAAAGGTTTAAACAGCCACTAAACAATACTTGAAAGTCAATATGTACTCGTTATTTTTAATGCGGTCATGCGCTAGAGGTGTGACAATTGGCGACCTTCACACTTACACAAGAACAGTCATATCGATCGATACTAGCTTTAATAACATAGAAAGGCTGCTGTCGATAGTCGCATTTAGTGCAAATTCGCGGTCGTTTAAGTCACGTGGTTGTGTTTGTTTCGATTTGCTCGAGTAACATATTAAATGCAACCATTGTTTATGATTGAAATATGAATGCATCGATTATTCTTTTATATTTGAAATTTCCATAGTTTATACATTTTAATTGGTTTATTGCCAGTAATCAAACTGATTTCACATACAAACAATTACGAGACGATCGGCAATATACGATGGAATATTTAGAACATATCGGTATTATCAGCATGCTTTATACGAATTCCAAACAAAAGCGTCTCACGCTGGAAGAACGGGTCAGGGTCGTTAATATGCTTGACGACGGAAAGAGTTCGAGGGTCATCCCATGAGAACTTAACGTTGGCAGAACCCTGTTCCTGAACGTCGCCAAGAGAGAACGAGAAATAATAATGGAGGAGTTTGAAAGATACAATTTAAACATGAGGAGTCAACGGCTACCAATACCGAACGACGAAATCAACGATCTATGCTACCGCTGGTTTAAGGATGCCACATCCAGACAAGTGGCATTGTCAGGTCCTCTGCTGAGAGAAAAGGCACTTAAATTCAGTTGTGACATTGGACTTGACAATTTGTGTTTTCATTTAATTTCAATTCTTAAAAGCGAAAACAAACACAAAATACAATTAGCTAAGTATTGATATAAACACCCAATACAAAAAAGTAAAAAACAGTCAATTAAAACATCTTACATAATTTCTAAATCCAAAGAAAATTTATCATTGAGGTAAGATTTTGTATTAAGCAGTCAATTTGTGGCCGTCCCTTGGGTGGCTGCTTAATACAAGTTTGACTGTAAATAATGTTTTTAAACATATTAATAAAACATATCTGCTTCAATCAGACATACACACAGGCTGGTAAGAATACATGTACTTTTACTAAAACACTTGCCGTCTTAAATTATAAACCGTAAACAGAGCATTATAATCTTCATAGAACACTTTCATTGCTAAAGCAAGACAAACAAAAATCTAATAAGTGTAATTCATATTATTTATTATAGCAATCAAATATTGAGCAATAATGAAAAGTTAAGTTGTTGTTTTTTTAACAAGTTTTTTTACCTGAAGGACAGTGAGTTCTGAAAGGTTATATTACTTACCTGTTTTTCAGTTGTTATATATCTGTGTTAATCGTATTTACTACTTAAACAGTTTTCTTTAATCTACAAAAGGTTAACACGTGTGACGTAAAACAGACACAATTACATAGTTAATACTATGCTCATATGCAAGCGTGTGTAGAGAGTCATTCTGATGTTACTAAGTAATAACTGTACTCTGTTAATCCGCCATTATGAGCTGCAAGTGACGTAGCCGGAAGTAAAAGTTCGCAATTAAAGGTCTAAATTCGTCATTTGATAAAGGGACGTAACCAAAATCATTTACGTTTTTATGAAATGGTGTTATATATGTGGTTTAGAAAAAAAACAACACAAAGTTTGGAGGATAGTTCCTTGAAAGGAAATTTGCTAAACACATTTATTATGCACAATTTTGACAGAACGTGATTAGAACTAAAAGCTTATTTACCTCAGTGTTATATTCGATATTCGTGTTCATATTCATTTAAATATATTGAATCAACACCAGCACCAGTTTTGTTATTCCAGCGATATAAATATAAAATTAAATATAAATTTAATTATACATATATGAACGATTACAATCCATACATTAGTGTATTGTTTTTGTTGTCATTCATGTCTTGAAACATAATGTTTTTAGCAAACACTGCATAGTTTAATCTGTATTTACATACTTTGCGCACCACATGCAACAGTGAAAAACGTATGAGGCAGTTGAACAATACAGTATTTTTATCGTAGTTATTGGCTTCACTTTCTCTGTAGACTGTCCATGTTTTTTTACAAAACACACACCACCCATCAGAACACATTGACATAGGGTCCACACCCCGTTCCTGCAATGTGTGTCTGTTGCATATCATGATGAGTCTTCTCGCCAGATGGATCGCGAGTAGTAGACCTGATTTCCATAGTTACTTGTGTGGCTGCTTTATTAAGGCTCGAATATATGTGACCTGTAACAACATTGTTCACTTTTAAAGAATTTACCATTCAGATGTAAACGATAAAATTAAAATGCTTCCTTTTCCATGTTTGTTGGACACTTTGTCCTTAAAAGCCCGAAAGAAAATACTCTTACTCAAAACGCTGTCAAAAATAAATGAAATAAGAAATAATTGACTTCATGTTTATGGTTATTATAAATATAATGTTATATGTTATAAACATATAAACAAGCGCTTAAACTAGAATATACAAATACATTTTTGGTCCTATAGTTTAGTACATTAGGCCTTTCTATCGTTCTTAAAATGTTAAACAATTAAACTGACAAACGTACCATCTTCTTCTCTAGTCTCGATTTCCAGAGTCGTGTAATCTACGCAAAAATAAAATACAACATTTTTGTGTGAACGTAAATGATCCTTAACTTTAGCCATAAATGATAGTTGGCCGTAGTAACGATGTACCTATACTAACCTATTATTGTAATGAATGTAACTCGTGAGCTTTCTTAGATTTTTGAATCTGTTTCAAAAGCCATGTGTGTTATTTGTGTTATTTTTAAGCTAATGATATTATCTATACTTGCGACATATCTTGTTTATAATATTCATTTACTAATCAAATGATGTACTTAATTCATATAAATATAATGTACACTTTTTTCTACCTTGCGGCACATCGTCTAATTCTCTCACTTGACAAACGTGTTCGTTTGTCTGCTTGGTTTCCGATCTAAAACACAAACACAGACTTATATGCAAACATATAAGTGCTCTAATATATCAAAATTTTATGTTCATCATCAAAGAAATATGCCTTGGTGTCTGTCAGCATTTACCTAAGAATAATCATAAACTTTAATAGTAACGAGTGAGTAATATATTATTAAAAGTACATTTTATTGGAGTTGTCTAATAATGTTAAAAATATCAAATTTAGCTTTACAGGTGGCAACGTCAACATGAGATTGATTTTCCAAGGTCATTTACAAAAATTGTACCTGACACATGGAACAGAAAAATTATCTCAGTTGGCTAAAACTTTCGTTTGTTTGCTTGATGTTCAATCTAAAACAAGACTGATGTTTTAATATTAGTACTCTAATATATCAAATGTTTTCTATTTATCACTACTGCCGACATTTAGCTAGGAATAATCAAATCATGAATTACAATGAGTGAATCATATAGTGAAAACGATATACATGTTTGGGGTATACCTAATAACGTTAATTATTGATTAAACGCTGACTAAGCCAAATTGAAATTGATCATGCCTGGTCACTATGAAGAGGGTATCCGACAATTTGAGCAAAAAATCGACGATATTATACACATCATCTGAAAACAACAGAGGTTAATGAAATGAGAGAATTTAGCTAATCGTCCGATATCATCCTTCAATATAAGTGAGACCTGCAAACATGCTAGAAAAAAATGATACATTTTGTTAAATGAGTTTAAAAATCCTTAACACAGTGAGAACAAGCCAATCTGCATCAAGTGTGATTAATTAATTTATAACGGTCATCTGTGTTATAGCACTGTACACTGTAAAACATCTATCAATGTGTGACTTTTTCTACTGTAATCTTGGTGTGATCGTAGGGCAGGAAGTGGAGTGCAGAGAAAGCAGTTTTCATGGCTTTAAACACACTATTGTTGCAGGATTTCATTTGAAAAAAATCACTAAAATAACTACAACGAACATCAAAACAATGGTGACTAGTAAATCGAAACAAAGAAGTGCCACATAGATATTTGAAAAAAAATGTTGATAATACTTAATTCTTTATGAAAAAATCCTTACTGTGGGTTTCATAAGACGCCAGAAACTATCAACAGTACTGTGACAAACAATGGATTACAGACAAAAAATACTCTTTTACCAGTAACGGACATACCGAGAATTAACAACAGAGACCTGATTTATTTTCTTTACAAGGACAACACCAACTGCTAACGTTGCAGCCATCAAATACGAGATTATATAGACGCATTTAACTTTATACAAATACACATTTTTATACCTTTTTTCAAAAGATCTTACCGTCGTTTACATACAATGACAACAATGACGACAAATACAATGACGACCAGTCCGCCGCCGCCTCCAGCTG
Source organism: Sinonovacula constricta (assembly GCA_007844125.1). Lineage (NCBI taxonomy): Eukaryota > Metazoa > Mollusca > Bivalvia > Cardiida > Solecurtidae > Sinonovacula > Sinonovacula constricta. Next base: position 20,294,693 of record CM017561.1, read on the forward strand.
CTGCAGATATGATAGTCTTGTTGTCAAGAGACCGGTCCTCCTGGTTCTGTATCTGAATCTTACTGTCCGTATTTGTCACAGTGTGTGAGGTGTTGGTAGACGTTGTTGTGTATAATCTTGTCGTAAAGGGCGATGTTGTTGCATACTGTGATGGACTGGTCATTTGTGTGACAACTGTTGGTCGATAAACTTTCGTGGTGGTAACTGTAAAGAAATACAGTTACGATTGCATGTGTTAAAATCAAGGAAAGGTTAACACTGTAAGATTCATCTAATCAGAACAAAAAATAGAATTCAACATTACAGAAAATGTCCTTGATGTAGTTATTGTTTGCAAAATATTTGGCAGAATAATTTGTTTTTAAATTTTTTCGATATTTTTGATATTATCATAGTCATAATTAAAAAAACGAAAACAGCTTAAGTGAAAATTAGGAGAATATTTACTTGTCTGGTCGTAAAGGACCGTAGTGTAAACAAAAGGTCTATAGATCCCTGACAAAGCAGGGAAACATAAACTAATCTGAAATTATATACTAAAGACATATTAAATTCTAGTGGATATTATAATCGACTTGTACAGGAAAAACATCGCAATACTTCTTTGTTCGTTAAATCAGCTTGCTATTCGTGCAGCAAATTTGGTTAAATCTCTAACATGCCCATGTATCTTGTTTTTCATGAAAACAATTTAAAAAAGATTTAATTTTTTTGATACAGAATTAGATTGCCGAATGCTATGCTAGTTTTTTTTTTTATGTCCACTGACTTTATAATAAATCTAGAAATAATCTACCTGCGCAATATGCTTATTTCTGAACTACTAAACGCCGTTATTAGTCTGGTTCCATACGGAAATAACGCATAGGTTTTCAATTACCAGTACATGAGGTAGTAGTTAGATTTATTATTACTACTACTACTACTACTACTACTACTACTACTACTACCACCACCACTACCACCACCACTGCTATGAACATTAATCTTTATTCAAAAATATTTTTAATTTACAAGAACATTATTTTAAAATTAATAACTTCTATTCGACATTAATCAGGAGTAACAATTATCAAACAATAGAATAGTTATTATTTTAATTAATATACTGGTAAAAATTTACAAAAGGAAATGATAAAAAAGATCTGTCTGGCAATTGTACAGGAATTAAAAAATACCATTTTTTATGTTTACAACATTACTTGGTAAAAGGGATTAAAATATAAAAAATATAGTGTCGTTTTTTGTAAAAGAAATTGGCGCTTAATTAACTGATATTATCTCATGTTTTGTATGGAAATGGTTCAATTGCAATGAAGAATGAATTTGCTACAGAAAATGTATAACTCTCTCGCTCTTTTTTATAAAAAACAAAGAAAAATAGTGTAAAATCTTCACTCTAATGCACCATCTTTCTTGATTAATCGCGATCAGCATATCGACCTAAAGTGAAAATACCAGAACAACTTATTCGACTGCTAAATATAAATATGGCATTTAATAATTTCATTGTAGATAAAAAACATTAGCATGTGACATTAACTTACGGCATGATCCATCGTCTTTGTTACAAGGACTACACTCTTTGCAAAGTAATTGACATGCTTGTCCGTAGTACCCATCTACACAGCTGTGACAGTTGTCGAAGGTATCGCTACAGCTGGTACAATGGACAATACACTTGTTGCATGTCTCTTTTCCTATAAAAAATCCATCAACACAACCATACGTGCAATTGTCCCTTGTACAGATGCCGTCTTTACAATGTGAGCAAGAATACTGACAAGTCGGTCCATAGTTACCATCCTTACACTCTAGACAGTTAATGCTAGTTTGAGTACAAGTCTTGCAGTTTACATCGCATTTGTTGCACAAACTACCAGAGTCAAAGTATCCTTCTCTGCAGCCGTATGTACAGATTCCACTGTCTTTATTACATGCCTTATTCAAACACAGTTCGTTGCATTTTTTTCACATGACAAACCAAAGTATCCTTCAACACAGGTATAACATACTCCAGAGTTGTTGCAGGAAGTACATTGTACAGGACAGGTGTGACATGAACCAGATTCCAGATAACTTCCTACATTACATGTCACACATGTGTCGTTGGTGCATAAAGTACATGCTCCAGAACATGTACTTTGAACACATTTCAAGCCTGGACAAATAACCATAAACATTTAATAAGTTGAATATTGAACATATGACTTTGATTTATTAAATACATTTTTAGAAACTAAGTCTATGGCCACATCTACACATTTCATAGAAAGCCTCAGCATAACACAACATTTACGCCCATGGTATAACGCTCAAAATGTTTGTGTGGAACATAAATGTGTTTTGAGTTGAATATAATAAAATGTGTTAACGATTGAAATACTGTATCCCTTTACTTTACACCGGAATGTTTCTAATAATTTCTTTAAAGTAAACATTCTGTATTTGTTCATACCAAAAGGGCAATGTGTTATGAGAATTCTAACAAACAATCAAATACGACCACGAATTTCCTTGAGATACTCATATGCAAACTAAATATATAAAAAACAATAAAGCTCTGGGGCAAGATATACCAAAGTGAAGCGAGAAAAATAAAAAGGTTTTGGAAAATTATCTCAGGGCAGGTGTTGCTATTTTCTGGAATTATTTAAACATGCTAGTTGAATGCGCGTCTAGGATGCGTCACAATTAAAACGGTAGATGCATAACATTTGTTGAAGTTTCTTTTACCCCCATCCCAGCATCCCAGTGAAAGGGATAGCTTAATTTCGCAAATGTGGGTCATGTACGTGAACAAATAACAAAAAACAACAACAACAAAAAAAGCAAAAAACAAACAAACAACAGCAACAACAACAACAAAAACAACAACAACAACAACTTTATTTTCCTCGGTATGTGCGTTAGTCGAGGTTCGTATGCTTTCATCTATATCTGTAACAATTGCATAATCGTTATGAATACAGTTAATACTTAGTATGTAGGTACCTGGTGAGGGCTAAATAACATACACACACAAAACAACAACAAATAAGCCTTGTTTTCCGAGAATTCCCTTGTGCAGTTAACAGGAAGCTTAGGATAAGTTCGTAATTCCAATATTTATATGCAAAAATCCATTAGTTTAAGAGGATTAATAGTATGCAATATTCAACGTCTAGCATTTATGGAACCTAATTAAACCCAGGAGCCTAGCCCATGTCTACCGGTTCCCATAAATGATAGTATTGTAGACAAATCACTCTTCTTTTAATAATAATTCAATGGATAAGATATACTTCACTTTGAAATATAGTTTAACAAAGTATAATAAAAAATATAAAGATTGTATACTTACCGTCTGCAGATATGTAATTCTCGTTCTCTGTCATGTCTATGTTTTCGGCTAAAGTGCCTGACTGTTTTGCTTTTCCACTAAAATGTAAGACAATATCAATTCGTGTAGCGGATTGTATTTGTATCTTATTGGTTTCTTTATTTAACGGATTCAAGAAGGGTAAATTAGTTTTACAGTTAAACAATAAGATTACAATTAAAACGCATTAAAACGCACAATAGATAAGCAACAATATTGCCGCCTGTGTATATTTACAAAATATAAACGCAATGGTTAAATGCTATTTTACACTGAAAAGTTTCACACGGATATGTATTTGGACAATTAGTATAATTGCAAAATCGAATTGGCCTCGTCAAATACATGATACATTATATAAAAAAGTCGACTGAAACATTTGTTTTTCCGCCAGTGGACAAGGAAGATTCCATCAAACCAGCAATATTCACCTCTTGAATAAGGATAAACTTTTTAAAATTCTCTTAAACTTAATCAAATGTATTTAGATAACTATATCAAATTTTGTTTAACACACATGCATGTTTATCTGCGAGCCCATAGCCCACATACTTGGTGGGAATTACAGCTAGAGACCTTGTTAAATAAAAATATAACAGCAATAAAATCAGTAATAATATAACTTGTCAGGACATGCTTTGTAGGATAGATTCCCATAAAGGGCCCTGTAAACAGCAGCATCAGCTGAGACTTTCGACCAATGTAACTTATGTAATGACACGGCTGATAGCGTGTAGTCCCTTAAGGATCCCCTTAAAAGCAATATTCATTTATCTCTGTGTGTATACTGCACTATCCCATACTCTTTTGTATTGTCCAAAACAAACATGCATTTATATAACAATGAGTAACATGTTCATAACTTCCTAACCAATACTGATATAACCCAACATCTGTAATATCGCATGTTGACAGCTAGTATAAACAATCTTTTTGTGTAAACAAACACAGTGCTATTAATATAATGTATAAAGATGGAGATTTTTATGTACAGCTGAAGAAAGCCTATGGTTTACTGTATCAATCCAGAGTTAGCATAATTGCAATATTAAGACTCAATATCCCACTATGATATTTAACCACCTTTACACTTCAATTGTCGATGTAATAAGGATGTTAACACTTTTGTATAAACGTTTAAAGCTCAATTGCCTGATGGATGGATGGATGGGGGGGGGGGGGGGAGACTTTCCACTTATATGAATGAATGAAACATGTATGTATGAAATGAACATACTAAGGAATGGCTTTGTGGGCGATTAAGTGAGAAAGTGAGAAGTGAGTTACTAAAATATATGTAACATTTAATATATGGTTAACATTCTATTGAAGATGTTAAGCTGTTAAATTCATGGTCAATGACCGTCACCTTTCATAACATTAAACAAAACATAAAAATGCAAATCTCTAAATTGTTAAATTAGTATCGAAATGAGGTACTTGGTAGGATCCCTTTTATTCATTGGCTACATGCCGGGGTACAATGCGGATGGATATGCGAACCCTCAAATAAAATAGTTATAAGAAACTACATGTAATATTGTATTACTTGGCTGAACAAGTGGTAATTATTAGGCTTAGGATAACCCAGTGGAAATGGGTGGGTCTGGCCGGATAGAGAGAAAGGTTTCTATCATGGAGATTTCAGTATTTATTAAACACGATGAGTACAGTAAGCCCATCTTCATTAAGTGAGACGTATTACATTATCACCTTCCTCGCTGTCATAGCACTGTATACTTTAAAACATCTATGACTGTACAAATCTTTCTACTGTGATATTGGTGAAATGTTGGGGCGGGAATGACACCTTACAGAAAGCAATTTTCAAAGCTTTGAACAACCCCCAAAAAGCGGAAACGAACGTCAAACGAATGGCGACAAAGAAGTGTCACGTAGATATTCGACAGATGTTTATTATACTAATATGAAAATGTTTACGTGGTCTTGCATAAGAGGCCAGAAACTATCAATAACACAGTGAAAAACAATGCACTACATAACAATAAATGTTATTTTACCATTAAGGGACATACCGAGAATTAACAACAGAGACCGGATTTTATTTCTTTTCTTACAAGATCAGCACCAACTGCTACGATGGAAGGCATCGAATACGAGATTATATTATCGCACGTAACTAGTTCAATACACATACATATTTGTAAACTTATGTTTTAAAGGATCTTACCGTCGTTTACATACAATGACAACAATGACAGCAATTACAATGAGGACTAGTCCTCCACCGCCCCCAACCGCTGCGGATATGATAGTCGTTTCGTCCAGAGACCGGTCCTCCTGATTCTGTCCCTGAAACTTACTGCCCCTATTTGTCGCAGAATGTGATGAGGTGTTGTTAGACGTTGTTGCGAATATTTTTGTCGTAAGGAGCGATGTTGTTGACTCTTTTGATGGACTGGTCATGTGTGTGGTAATTGTTGGGGGATACACTTTCTTGGTGGTAACTGAGCAAATACAGAGTTATGATCGCATGTTCAAATCAAGGAAAGGTAAACACTGTACATTCATTTAATAAGAACATAAAACAGCGTTCAACATAACAATAATGTCTTAGATATAGTTGTTGTTTGCGAACTAATAAGGCATGATAATTTGTCTTTCATTTCTATTAAATACTTTTGATACTATCATTATCATAACAATAT